>CM030367.1:167903944-168478944 GCA_017893485.1 Hemerocallis citrina
TATTCTTTAAAAGGTAGGATTGTAACGTTGTAGTTCGAGTTCACAGGAGGTTTCATACATAAATGCTGCCCTGTTTGCTATTTGCGGAATATTCGTCACTTCTTAGTAGTTTGATTTCTTGCAGCAAGATGGAATGTTTGAAATATTGGCCATTGTTGGGTGTTCCTGGATATTTGGGTAGGATTGTAACGTTGTAGTTCGAGTTCACAGGAGGTTTCGTACATAAATGCTGCCCTGTTTGCTATTTGCGGAATATTTGTCACTTCTTAGTAGTTTGATTTCTTGCAGCAAGATGGAATGTTTGACATGTTGGCCATTGTTGGGTGTTCCTGGAGATTTGGGTAGTGACCAATATTGATGCTTCAAACAGTAAAACTAAAGAATGGGACTTCACTTGGCCGTTTGCTATACCCACGACACTCTTTTGATGCTTCAAACAGTAAAATTGTAGAAAGGACTTGGGCGTTTTGGGTGTTTGCTGATACACTCCCACCACTCACTTCTGATGCTTCAAACCGTAAGACTGAAGGATGGTCTTGGGTGTTTGCTGATGCTCTCCCACCACACACTTCTGTTGCTCCAAACCGTATTACTGAAGAATGGAACTTCACATCTCCGTCTTGGGCATTTGCAAATACACCACTCAGTGCACTCACTTCTGATGCTTCAGAATCGCCCACAGGTGATTTCCTCAGCACTGATTCAGAGACGGGAAGTGATTAGTAATACGAATGGTCGACATCAGAGGATATTCAAACACAAGAAGAGATCGTTAAATTATTTTTTATGGACAAACATGTTTATGTTGTTTAGATGGTTTCTAGTTCCTATAGTTTAAACAAACTTTATTCATATATGTAGCTTTAAAATAATTTGCAGCAACTTTATAATTTTATAAACCAAAATAGTTGAACTTTAATAATTTCAGCTACATTTTTCTTTATCAATATCTCTAATTTTAAGGTATTTTTGCATTTCTTAAGTCAAGCTTTTAAATAACATGCAAAGATTTCTTGTGTTTCGCCTGCTTTCAGGTGAATGTGTGTGTATTAAGTTATTTCAGATACATTAGATTCTTCCGTCAAATTGTTTAGTTCTTAAAACTGCTAGTATGTCATTTCGGGAGTGTCATTTCGGGAGTGACAACCATTCGAAGTTAATTGTAACAGTCAATATGTCAATATGCCTATCAAATTAGACAAACAAGAGAACGTGCACATAGGGTACTCTGAGAAATAGCATGGCAGTCATTTGAATTATCTTGCCAATGACTCAATATGTATTGAAGGTGCAAGTGTGTGAAAGCTGGAAATGGATATTAATCATGTCAACATATCTCCTCACTTAATATCATATTTATTATTTTTGAAATATTATATTCAAAACTTTCAAAATTGATATCAGACCAGAACATATAGAGATTAAAACCGAAAGTGAAAGTTTCAAAACTACAAAACAGGTATCCGCACTTAATTTCTTTAAATTGGTAAATGCTAGGCTCTATCTAATTTTGAAACGCTCATGCAACAAAGTTTGTCAAAGGATTCAAATGAATAATGTTAATCAGGTAAAGTTATAGCAATAGATTATGTGGACTATAGTTAAAGGGGATCTAAAATCCAATTCAAGATTACTGAGAAATAAAAACACAAAGACCAAACACTATTAGCAGCCTTCAAAGAAATAAATTGGGAAGATTTGCTCTTACTTCTGCAATTGCTCTGACATTCACAGTGTTTTGTATTTACAGGAAGATTTGCTCTTACTTCTTCAAAAAACTATATGCTCAATTAACTGCCCATTTTGGTAAAGAAGACACCAGGTTGCATCAAAACCTCAGTCAAACTCTATCAAAAGATGGGCACACCTCCGTCATTAATTAATTAATTAAGCCATATATACCATTCGCTTTAATTGTCAGATTCCATTAGATATTCTGTTACTAGTTTGTTCTTTTAAACTTAAATTAGTGAACATTGCTCACCTTCTTATTAACACATCTCTTTGCTACAAGGCAATAGCCATGCACACTCCACGCACACACTTACTCTTATCTCATTATAAGGAGTTGGTGTAAGTGAGGTAAATCTCCCAACTTCTTGCTTACTAACGAGTAGTTTACAGTTTTAGTGACACTCACTTTGGTTGTAAAATTTGAAAATATGATACTTTGATCAAGGTTATTTCTAACAGACTTATCATTACTATTATGTTTAACTCTCAGAGAATATACAAATTTCTTAATGTAGTAATAACTAGTAATCTAACGGAACCTTCTTTTTTTGGGGAGGAAAATAGTATAAAAGGTGCCATGATATATTAATCTGAAAATACAACCAAATTACCTTCAAAACCTCATTTGGTTGAGATATAGGCACACAATCTATTCCCCTTGGCCCCCTTCCTGGGCTGAAGAGAGAATCATGCGTTGCATTAGAACGGATTTCACTGTCATACTTTATTCTTTCTCGATGGACAAGTTGTTTATACTCACACTGCAATTTTCATTAACAGGAAACAACAATCACGTTCAAGCATTAACATATATAACTGAAATACATTGTGCATTACTTGATACCTTCACTATAGGTATTGAACAATAGAAAGGCTGCGCATGTAAATATTTCTTTTGGACCATGCAAAGAACAAATCTTTTGGACGATGAGTTTGGATACTATGCTTCAAAGATTCAAATTAAGTGGTAGCTGTTTGCAGAACAGAAAGATTAATACCTGGTTCATTTCAGTCCGAAGTAACAAAATTATCTTGCTGACAAATTTCTTCCAAAGCCAAAGCCATGGGGGCAGTTGAGAGTGTATAGCTCGGCTCAGTACATTCTACAAAGTCGGAAATAAAGTTGTTTTAAAATAGAAGAAGAAAAAAAAATCAAATATTTGAAAAGTGCTGGCTATTATGGAACGAAAACATTTGGAAGATTTGGTTCAACCTTGAAATATTTTAACACTTAATGAGCTGCTTCTGCTTTCGCATCTTTCCTTCATGATGAACATCCATCCGTATCCTATCAACAGATAATCCTCGAGCTGCAGATTTAGTTTGCAGACAACCATTTCCCTCTTATTTGCACTGTCAAAATTGGTAAAATAACCACCTATATGAGCTGCTTCTGCTTTCGGCATCTTTCCTTCATGATGAACATCATTCCGTATCCTTGGAACGGATAATCCTCGAGCTGCAGATTTAGTTTGCAGACAGCCATTTCCCTCTTATTTGCACTGTCAAAATTGGTAAAATAACCTATATGACTGCATAACTCAAGTATGGTTCACGGAGTGTCGTGTAGTCGATGTGTCTTGTGAGCATTATGTGAGTGGCAAGCAGGTCGAGGATGTTCGTTTAGTTAATTAGAAAGTTTACTCAAGGATTGACATAGATTCACAAGTTTCAGTTTCTTTTTTCTTCATCAAACATCTAACTTTAAAAACTTGAGTCTGTAGCATTTCTTTCTAAACTCATACAAGAGGAGAAAAGGAGAAAAAAATAATCATAAAGTTTGGGTTCCTCATATTAGCATTACAGTTGAATTCTGACTTAAAAGAAAGAAAGAAAGAAAGAAAGAAAGAAAGAAAGAAAGAAATATCAAATCTCTCTCTGCCATCTACGTCGTAATTGACAAAATGATAAAGAGAATGAACAATAGTCCCTAAAATAGAGTTAAAAAATGATAGAGATATCAACCAATTGAGAACATCAAAAGGCTGTGATGTTTGTTCATCCATTCATTCAATTCATAGTACAAAATGATTGGTGGAATTAAGCTAAAAGTAAACAGTAACCACAAGGCGCGGGTGCATCTAAGTCAGATAATAATAATAATAATAAAGCAATATTCTAAAAGAAAAGGCGCGTGCCAAAGTATGAAAACTAATACTTTGATTTATGATCATGGAGAAGTTACTAGGATCCGGATTCTGCTTGACCGCCTGACTGGAGTAGTCACCACTTCTTCATCTCGGTATCCCTGTAAGAAACAACACATAATTAAGCAGAGCAGAGATGTTACTATATAATCCTATCCTCTCTTCTAACTTTACACTTTCAAGGCAAAATAAAAATGAAAAATATACAAGAAGCAGCAGCAGCAACTTACACCTTTTTTGACGGACAATTTCTCGTAAGTAGTACAGCTTCCATAAGAAGTAGAAGAAGATGCCGCAGAGTCCCTTCTCTCATAGTTCCAGCTACTGCTCACTTCTGATGGCCCGAACTCACTCATAGTCTCCTGATTGTTAATAAGAGAGTCCTTGACGGTGGTGTAAATTTCGCTGCTACCAGAAACTGATTTAACCTCGTTAGCTATTGGCCTTTCCTTCTGGATCATTACAGTCTTCTTCTTTTTGTTTCTTGGTAAAAAGAAAAGGGAAAGTGGCAGCAAGCATAACAAGAGGCAAGAAAAATCCCAGTACAGACATGAGATGAGATCCATCAAGTGAGTTTTTTGGTTGGGCATGGTCTATGACCACAACATCACTGCTATCTTCTTGAACTGAAGGAGCTTCCCTACAGTCATTCGCAATCTCTTCCTCAGTCATCAATTTTACTTCATTGTTCTGTTGTGCATAAACAAACAAACTTGGACAACTTCTTCCTCGGTGTTCATCTATCTCTTCATTCTTTTGTCATAATTTAGCTTAGCAGACCACCCACTTTGGATGTCTCAATTTCAAAACTCTGAGCACCAAAATGAGATATTCTCCGGCATCTTCTGACCAAGACCGCCCCATGTCAATCAATCAATCTCCTCGACCTCATCTTGCATCACCACCACTTTCTATCACAACTCCAGATGCAATCATCTCTTCTCGTTCACTTTTCATGACCACTTCACTTCTGGGGTTTCAATTTCATGCACATAGCAAACACGCCCAAACCTTCAGTCTCATCCGCGGCTCAGGATGTCATATTAACTAGATGATACACAAGCCAACATTCCTAAGGGAAGGCTACACAAGTATAAAATAATTCATGCAAGAAGTTGACCGACCAGTGTTTGAACCTTGGAGATTGACTGACATCACCACTCTCTGCAAACCTTCCAAGACTCCATAGGATCCTATGTGCTGTACATGTAGTTTCGGGAGATAATCATTTTGCAACAACAAAGAGGAAGAAGAAATGATAACCAGAAGAAGAGGGAGGGGCTAATCTGAAATTGAAGGGAAGGGCTCTGATTTCAGTGCAGGTTGAGTAACATGGATTCTTGATTGTTCAACTTCATCATCCACATGGCATGGGCCTTCAAATCCTTCTCTGTGAGCACAGTTTCATCATCCTTACTGCTCTCCTCGAGCCCGTCTCCCATCTCCCACATCAAGAACCTCTTCTTCTCCTCTGTCAAGGTAATGCTCGATTCGGGGGCTAGGTTTATAGTGAAGAAACTTAGGCCGAGGTGAGAGGTAGTTGTTCTTGGGATCATATGGAGGAGGAACAGCAACCGATTGCTTGGTGGTTCTTGATCATAGAGTCCCCCCCGTCTTCTCTTCTTCAAGCCGCAACCACCCAACACACTTCTTGAGAACCAAAACTCATCTCTGATTTCGCGCCGACCTCGTGAGTCGTCGTCCTCACACCTGCCTTGACTGGACTGGAATCTTCAATGAATCAGAAACCGGAGTTATTATTAACTCATTCCTTTCTTAAAGAATCTTCTTTATCGGGGTTACATGAAGTTCTTCGGCCCTTTTCAACTTCACGGGCTTCAAGAAGTTGGGGTCCTTGTTCTCGTTAAGGTCGAGCCAAGTGCCGGGAGACGAAGACTTGGTAAAAGAGTTCCATGGAGGAATTTCTAAAACAAAATGAAACCCACAAAAGATTAAGCCAGGAAACAAAATGGTGAAACCAATAAGAGCAAAGAGATGAGGGTTTTTACCTTTACTTCTTCTTAGGCTGTTGGCACTTTCTGGGGTTTTGGGTCTGCAAGGAGATCGAGTTGCCATGAATCTTTGCTATCCTTCCTTTCTTAGTTTCTGAGGATCTGAGATTTGATTAGGGTTGTGAGTGAGAGAAGAAAGAAATCACAGCCAGTATTCTTGCAATTTGATTTATTTTCCTCTGAAAATTTGACCGTTAGGAATTTGAAATGAATTGGACCGTTGGGAATTTTTGAAATTAATTGGGCCCGGTGTTGGAATTAAAGTAACAGGGCAAAAGTCAAGTGGATTAGATGGACACAAATTGGAATATGTCCAAATTTTCTATATACTAAATGGGCTGGGCCTTAGTAAAAAAAAACAAAAAAAAACTGCTCTCTCTTCCTACCTACTCCCGAACCCAAAAACAGCAAAGCAAAACCCTAGATCGCTCCTCCTAGGGGCGGCGGCGGCTTGCCCTCAGCGCCGCCGCCCCCCTCCCCGTCGTCCCCCCCCCCCCCTCTCCTCTTCTCCACGCCCTACCCACGATTCTCCAGCCCCGACCTTCTGTCTCCATCGCAGCTCAGGCGAAGCCAGAGACGAGGCGGCTCGTCCAGTGGTCGGCGATGCGGATCGATTGGGGCCAGGCAACTGCGTCCCACTCCCACCCCCGATCTCCAGTCCCGACCTTTTTGTGCCGCGCGATCTCCTTCGCAGCTCTGGCAGAGCCTTCGATGGGGCGGCGCGACTAGCGAGCGGCGCGTCCAGCGAGTGAACTCACGTGCATCACACGTGATATGTAAAATAACCTAAATACCCACGATAAAAATAAAATACAACCGTATGTAAATAAACATAAAGTTACCATAATATCCCCTGAATAATGCCAATAAAGAGGTTATAACTAATGAGAAAACAACTCGCATTTACCCTCATTCATTACTAGTAACCTACAAGTGCGATGCACGTTTTAATTAAAAAATTATTTATTATTTTTTATAGGGTAAATAATAATACGTAATATGTCATCGAACCTGAGACATCCATTTACTCATAGATATTTTATTAAATTTAAAAAAAGTTAGTTCCCAAAAATGACAACTGTAACACAGCTGACATCGGTCAGCACTGCGTCAAACTCACACAGTAAATAACTGTACATTTCCTGCCGATCACAGAAAAAAAGAAAAAAACTCTAATGACAATAAATAATCTCTCTAAATCAAGGTATAAGTGGAAGTGTAACATAAATTAATACTAACATGCCAAGAGAGGAGGAATGGCTGAGGCAAGCTATTGTAGACGTTGATGATCAGGTTGTCGTTCGTCACCGCCTCAATCTGCTATCCCGGAAACTGCCCATTTATCAGAATCCCCTTCAAATGTAAATATTAGTTAATATTTTTTTTGTATATAAAAAAATAATAATAAGTGAAGATTTTAGAAGTGAGTGAAACCTGTTGTTTGACGCCGAGGGGCCAGATGTCCCCGTAGGTGATGTTCCAGGTGAAGAACCCGTAGGGGTCATCGGCTGTGGAGAGGGAGAAAAAGAGAGAGATGAGAGAGAAGGCCAAAAGATGCCTCATTTTTTGGTGATGGTAAATATACTTTTTTTTGTTTGATAAGATTTTTTGTTGCTAAAAATGAAGCTTCACAAATGGGGGTAGGGAAGGGAAGAGGGCAGATCTATGGGTGCATTTCTAACAGTAGTGTGGTGGGTTTGGGGTTTCTTATGTATTTATGAAGAGAGAGAGAGAGAAAGAGAGTAAGCGGTCAGTAATTGAGGGAAGAGAGATGAGTGTGTTAGCATGTTGCAGTAAATGTTGCTTGGTAAGAGCTACTAAGCATTTTATTTGTGTGGGCTCTTTGATTCACACGTCTTTTTAGCTGCTTTTAATTCGATGGAGGGAGAGGAATAGACAATTTCAATTTTTGAGGGAATTGACAGAATTAACCTTATATATATATATATTTTTAGCCTTTTATGTATATGGGGGCATGATAGTAAAAAACCGCCAAAATGAGGCTTTGCTTAATACTAGTATAGATGTGGAAACTAGCATATACTCCCACTATTTAAAAAAATGGATATTTAAGATATTTTAGCAAATGTCCACATTCAAAATGCGGAAACTACCATATATCCTCACTATTAAAAAAAAAAACTATGAGATATTGTTTGTTTGGACGGAACAGTTTTAGAGTTTTGAATAATATATAATGCGTGTTTGTTGTTTTGACAAAATAACATCAATGCCAACATCAATGCTTTATTTCCACATCTCAACATTGGTGTTGTTGAAGTTGATATACAACCTAGTGCAACATTAGATAATACCATATTAACAAAGTTTGTAAATAATTTGTTAAATTCGCAAATTATTCATAGAGAAATAATTTATAGAATATATTCATGAATTATTTGCAGGCTTGCATTTAATCCCCGCAGTTCGCAAATTACCCACGAATAAAACGAATGTAGCATGAATAATTTGCAAATTTAGCAAAATATACAATAAATATTTATAGATTTATATATACTTTAACTTAGGTGATGAGTACTAACTAATATACATTAAATTTTGTATTTCTTTATTCTCAATTTTTTGCACAAATTTTTCCCGAATTTGTCCGATTTTTGTTCATTTCCGAATATTAAATCTTGTTCAATTATTTATAAACGATGGATTTGTGACTGTAAGTAATACACAAGCTACTGTTGAACCTATTGTGAATGAAGATGTTGGAAATGATGATGCACATTCTAGAGTGGAACATGATACTTTATTGTAATAGATGATGATACATAAACTAGTGATGATGCACAACAATTCGTTGTAATAGATTATGTTTTTTGTATTTTTTGGTGGTCAAAATATGACGTATAACATCTTTTCATTACATTGTTATCATCAGTACATGATGAAAGTTGTTCATACTGACTAACGACACTTAACACTCACATTTTTCACAACACCCAATACTGAAATCAATGTTCTAAAAGTCGCTAGGCGGTAGTCGGGCGGCCGATGGGTGCCTAGCGCCTAGGCCTTGTAAGCGGAGCTTAAGCGGCTAGGCGCTAGGCGGTTTTATTTATATATTATATATTTATTTATGTATGTATATATTTTATTTATATATTTTATCATTTTTTTTGTTTTTTTGTTACCAATTCTTACTCTTGATATTTCTCCTTGCAATTGCAGGATGAGCTTTACAATTGCAGGATGAGCTTTACAAAATCGAATCAGTGTATTATTATTAGTCTTTTTCTTTTTTTTTATAGTCTTATGCTCATCTATTAGACTAGTATTAATCTATGACGAAGATTAGTAGTGGAGATTACCTGTTCGGTTGTTCCACTCCAAGGAGCAAACAGTGTGGGGGAAGCAGGAGGCTTGAGTCGGGGGATGGGGGAGGGTTGCGTCAAGAGAAGTTTGAGAGAGAAGAGGAGGGTGTAGTGTTGACGTCGGAGGTGAAGCAAGGCGGGAGGCAGTGTGTGGTTGTGTTGACGACTTGACTTTGAAGCTGAAGAGAGGAGAGAGATGTTGTGTTGACGTCGGTTGAAGTTGAAGCGAGCTGCGACTGCAAGGAGGGAGGTGGAGGAAGAGGTTTTGATGAATGAGTGACAGAGTGTGAGAGTTGCGACTGCGAGGAGGGAGGCGGAGGAGGTTGTGTTGACGACTGCGAGCAACGACCGCAAAGAGGGAGGCGGAGGAGGTGATTTGGGGGTTTTAGAGAAGATGAATTATGGATTTAGAGAATAGAATTGATTTGGGGTTTTTTTTTACAGGGGATTTAAAGGAGAAAGAAGTTTTAGGGTTTTAGTGTATTAAAGCGGGTCGGGTTGGAATAAGTCGGGCCCCTTTTTTTAAAAAAAGTTAAGTGCTAAGCGGGTCTAAGCGGGTCTAGCCCACCTAGACCCACTTACACCGACTACGTACCGCCTAGACCCGCTTTTTATCGCCTAGAACCATTAACCGATTTTCTTAAATGCCTAGCCCCTAGGCGAGGTGTTGGAGGGCCGCCTAGCGCCTAGGCGGCCGCCTAGACCGCTTTTTAGAACACTGACTGAAATAGTGAGCTATACGCTAGTTTATGCATTTTAAATGCGGGCATTTGCTAAAATATACCAAATAACATTTTTTTTAAAATAGTGGGGTTATATGCTAGTTTCTGCGTTCTGATTGTGGGCATTTGCTAAAATACATTTTATCGTTGGTATTTAGGTCATTTTACATGTCATGTGTGACACGTGAGTTCACTTAACGGAAATTTTAACGGTTTCGTCTAAGCTAGCAGTATTTCTTAGTTTTTTTTTATATACTAGTTTTCACATTTTGAATGGGGGCATTAGATAAATTATTCATTTAAAAAAAATTACGCATATTTATTATTTCAAATGCTTTCTATCTTTTTTTGTTTTGAGATTTGAGGCCAAATAATTTTAACGGTTTCGTCTAAACTAGCAGTATTTCTTAGTTTTTTTTAAATACTAGAGGTATATACTAGTTTTCATATTTTGAATGGGGACATTGGATAAATTGTTCATTTAAAAAAAAGTTACGCATATTTATTATCTCAAATGCTTTCTATCTTTTGTTGTTTTGAGATTTGAGGTCAAAAACTCTTTGATGTTCCATAAAAAAATATTTAACGAAACAACCCCAATAAAGGAGAACAAGCAAGTTTGATACAATCTGTAACTCTTGTATCTCATTTTCTGTATTTTTTTGTAATGTATTCTTTCTCATAGTGTATTCTATCTATTTGTACTATTTCTTTTTCTGAACCATATATTTGTTCTTCTTTTCAATATTTATATATTCATCTATTTGTTTGATTCTTTTGTGATTCTTTTGTCTGCCAATTATTCTGTCTCTGGATGATTTATTGTTCTATATTGTTGCACTTCAGGGCTTAATTGCCTATTTATTTGAACTCTACCTTGTTGGATTTGGTTTTCTACCTAATACCATATTGAACCCTCATACCCATCCTATTGGATCCTACCCCGCAACCCAATACCTACTTCTTTGACCCAGTCTTCCCCAGATCTTCTTCACGTTCCCTAACAGGCAGATCATATCTTTTCCCATATTCTCTTGATTCTCCAAATCACAACTTGACAAAATCTCTCATTACAATCCTCATGCCTACAATTCCTATCTCCAAACCCTAACCATAATATTCTCTCTCTCTCTCGTGTGCCCTACCCCAACCTCCAGCATTGTAACCCCTGTTTTTCATTTTATCTATTTTGGAGTGTATTTTTCCATTTTGTGTATTTTTATCTCTCTTGTATTTTTTCTGAACCGTATATTTGATTTGATTTCAATATATATCCATTTTATTTCATTTTGAGCTCCTGGTGTTGTTTGTTGGTCTCTTTTGTCTCATTTTTCGCCATTTGATTATTTTTCTCATTTTCTTGGCCTCGTTCACCTTATTTATTTATTTTTGTGTTGTGATGGAATTTTGGTGGTGTTTTCCCAAACCCATGATTTTGACTCCTAATTAGATTTTTCAAGAGCCATAGATTTCACACTAAATTGTATTCCTACTTGAAATTGACCTAATACCCATTACCCATTTGTATACCTGTTACTACATACTAATACCCACAAACCATTAACCCACTTTTATACAATGTTATTACAACTTGAGGTGAGTTTAGCTCGCTTAATTTTTTTAAGGGATAATTTAGTAAATGCCCACACTCAAAATATAGAAACTAGCATATATCCTTACTATTTTAAAAAAACTAAGAAATACCCCAAGTTTGGATGAAATCGTTAAAATCTTGGTTAAGTGAACTCACGTGCATCACACACGATATGTAAAATAACCTAAATACCCACGATAAAATGTATTTTAGCAAATACCCTCATTCATTACTAGTAACCTGCACGTGCGATGCACGTTTTAATTAAAAAATTATTTATTATTTTTTATAGGGTAAATAATAATACGTAATATGTCATCGAACCTGAGACATCCATTTACTCATATATATTTTATTATATTTAAAAAAAGTAAGTTCCCAAAAATGACAGCTGTAACACAGCTGACATCGGTCATCACCGCTTCAAACTCACACAGTAAATAATTGTACATTTCGCGCCGGTTGCGAGCCTTCACCACTGTCCTCTTTGGCATCGCTTGAAGTTGTATCTTCTATTTTTTTGGGAGGCTTCAGTGGTCCCCCGATCTGTTCATTTGTGAATTTGATCACCAGGCCGCCGAGTTGCCGTCTTGCTCTAACCGATCTCTGTGAGTATTTCTGTTGCCTCCTTTTTGTTCGTTTTTGTGATTGGATTTGAGGGTGATCTTTGTCGTTCGCCCTGTTAAGGCTTTTTGCCTCCCCCCTGTTCAGAACATTCTCATTTTGCTCTTGACTGTTAGTTGTGGTCTCTGCGATCTGGTATCTCTCAAAGCAGGTGATTTCGGAGGCTTTCTTTGCGATCTCTCTGAAAATCCTTCGTTTAGGCTGAGGGTGTTTTATTTTTGCCACTTTTGTGAGGTGTTTTCTGATCTCTATAGTGTTTGTTCCTTCCCTTCTCTTTTCCCCTTCTCTGACTCGTTTTGTTTTGGGCCTGGACCATAATGGGCTCTTCATGGGTTGAAGTTGTTAGAAGAAATATAAAAATAATAATAATAGAAACCAGCCCCTTCCCCCGGGCCGTAAGCCCATGAACCAGAAGGTTCGGGGAAGCTCCCCTGCTCTCTTTTCCCGCCCAAAAAAGAGATTAGTGCGTTCTCTTGCTTCTTTCCCTTATCTCCCCCTTTCTTCGTCCTTTCCGGTGTGTTATCGGTGTCTCCTACCTGGCCACATCAAATCATTTTGCTCCGCAAAAATGAAATCTTTGTTCTGTCTTAAGGAGGGGCACTTGAGGAATCAATGTTTCTTTCTGCAACAAATTCTTGGTCTGCCATTGGGTTTGCCGATCTCCGATTCAGTGTTGAAAGCCCTTGATTTCCCTTCTCTCCAGTCTAAGCTTAAGGATCTTCACCCACAGAAAGCTAAAAGACCCAAGCTGTCTTCTGATGCCCCATTCCTTCCCACGCCTCCTGTAGCTCGCTCTGTTCCTGCAACTCCTCCACCCCCCCGCCAAGTGCAGTCTGTTTTGCCCCCCAGGTGACTAAGCCCTAAACCACTGTGGTGTTCATCCTTACTGTTGAGCTGTCGGATAAGTTAAGGTTGTTCGAATGCTACGAGGCGGTATCCTTCAGTGGAGGTACTGTATCCAGTTTCAATCTCAACTCCTTTCTTAGTAATTCTTGTAATGTTCAAGACTGGTCTTGGGTCCTCAACACCTGCTCTAATGGCGAGGTGGTTATCCTTTGCCATTCAAAATTCTGGAAAGCCTATCGATGCTTGATTCCCTTTCCATTGGCCTGATCAAGATTTCTATTCGTAAATGGGTCAATCAAGTTTCGATGCCTCTGAACTTGGTCCAAACTCCCATCTGCACCACGCTTCTTAGTCTTCCCCTCTTCTGCGACTCAAGTTAAGATTATTCGAATGCTACGGGGCGGTATCCTTCAGTGGAGGTACGGTATCCAGTTTCAATCTCAACTCCTTTCTTAGTAATTCTTGTAATGTTCAAGACTGGTCTTGGGTCCTCAACACCTGTTTTAATGGCGAGGTGGTTATCCTTTGCCCTTCCATCAAAATTCTGGAAAGCCTATCGGCGCTTGATTCCCTTTCCATTAGCCCGATCAAGATTGATATTCGTAAATGGGTCAATCAAGTTTCGTTGCCTCCGAACCTGGTCCAAACTCCCGTCTGCGCCACGCTTCTTGGCCTTCCCCCCTTCTGCGACTCGTTTTGAGTTGCAGCTGATATGACGAGATGCGTGGGAGAGTTGACTAGTATTTCATCCACATCGATGCTTGCCTCGGGCTGTCTTCAAATCGACGCGGAGTTCTTTTGCTCTCCGATTAAGGACATGGTCGAAGCCTTCTCTCTGCGAGATACCAAGTCCATCTTCGATATCTCTGTTAACTACCAAGATTTCCCTAAAGGGGTGTCCGCTCCTTCCCCCTTGATTGTTGGTTCTTCCAAGACTTCTGTTTTGAAATGAACTGGACCGTTGGGAATTTTTGAAATTAATTGGGCCCGGTGTTGGAATTAAAGTAACAGGGCAAAAGTCAAGTGGATTAGATGGACACAAATTGGAATATGTCCAAATTTTCTATATACGAAATGGGCTGGGCCTTAGTCAAGAAACAATACAAACCCCGAATTTGTCTATTTCAGCCCAACTCATTCTCATCCTACTTGCATCTCAAAACACATTAAAAGAATAATGATACATAAAATAATATAACCATAATATGCCACCGAAAAAAATAAAAATAAAATGCAACTGTACGTAAATAAACATAAAGTTACCAGAATATCCCCTGAATAATGCCAATAAAGAAGTTATAACTAATGAGAAAACAACTCACATTTATACAATGTTATTACAACTTGAGGTGAGTTGAGCTGAATTAATTTTTTTAAAGGATAATTTAGCACTCAAAATATAGAAACTAGCATATATCCTTACTATTTAAAAAAAAAAAACTAAGAAATACCTCAAGTTTGGATTAAATCGTTAAAATCCAGGTTAAGTGAATTCACGTGCATCACACATGATATGTAAAATAAACTAAATACCCACGATAAAAATAAAATGCAACCGTACGTAAATAAACATAAAGTTACCAGAATATCCCCTGAATAATGCCAATAAAGAGGTTATAACTAATGAGAAAATAACTCGCATTTACCCTCATTCATTACTAGTAACCTACACGTGCGATGCACGTTTTAATTAAAAAATTATTTATTATTTTTTATAGGGTAAATAATAATACGTAATATGTCACCGAACCTGAGACATCCATTTACTCATAGATATTTTATTATATTTAAAAAAAGTTAGTCCCAAAAATGATAACTGTAACACAGCTGACATCGGTCAGCACTGCATCAAACTCACACAGTAAATAACTATACATTTCCTGCTGATCACAGAAAAAAAGAAAAAAAATTCTAATGACAATAAATAATCTCTCTAAATCAAGGTATAAGTGGAAGTGTAACATAAATTAATACTAACATGCCAAGAGAAGAGGAATGGCTGAGGCAAGCTATTGTAGACGTTGATGATCAGGTTGTCGTTCGTCACCGCCTCAATCCGCGATCCCGGAAACTGCCCATTTATCAGAATCCCCTGCAAATGTAAATATTAGTTAATATTTTTTTGTATATAAAAAAATAATAATAAGTGAAGATTTTAGAAGTGAGTGAAACTTGTTGTTTGACACCGAGGGGCCAGATGTCGTCGTAGGATTATGCATCCATCATATCTATACAATATATTATGCTAAACCGCTTTTAGTTTAAGGATTTTTCTAATTTTTTATTTTTGAAAAATAAAAAAGAGAGAAAATGTAAGAGGCAACCCCCACTTTTTTACCATTCAAATTTTAAAATATAATCATCTCTACTATTTTAATGGGAGAGTTGGGGTTGTAAACAAACAAACCCTAATTTTCTAACTGAGCAAACCCATGCAATATACGTGCAAACTACATCCACTAAACGTCATGCACGTCAAATCAAAATATACTAATTCATTTAATTTAATGACTAAACTTTTTTTATAGACGTGCATCGCACGTGCATTATACTAGTATCCCTTAATTAAACCTTAAAAAGCGTGCGATATTGTATAGATATTATTAGAGATTTTTTTTTAAAATAATTTTCTTATTTTCTTATTTTTTTAAATTATGTGTAATATATTGCACATGGTTATAATATGTGAAGCTAAACGAAATTTAAGGCAATTTCCAACTTTTTTTTAAAATTAAAAAAAAAATTTAGGCACTTGTTCGAATTCAACGTAGGCTTTATTTTTCTAGGCCCATTTATCTGGCTTTATCCATACAAGGCCTTTAACTGGGCCATTTGTTTCTTCTTTTTGTCCTTTTTTTTTCTTTTCTAGCCCGAACTGAATGTCTGAATCAATGTCGCAGTGTATCATAATTCTGCTCCGAAACCCTGTTTAACATCTATCCAATTAAGTTCGGGGTTTTGCTCTCCAATTAGAAGAGCACTTAGGTCTCTATCAATGTGAATCAGCTGCAATAATGCGATTGGGGTGGTGCGTGAGAAATCAGAGCCGATGGGTTTTATATGAGAAAGTGCGTCGAATTGGCGAGGAAGACGATTGGGTGTACATCTTCGAATTCGATGGTGGGGTATAGGCGGTTGGGGAAGTGTTTCATCCCAAAATTGGGCAGTCCCATGATGAGGTGCGATCTCTTTACATTTATTCTTCAAAAGGTAGGATTGTAACGTTGTTGTTTGAGTTAATCGGAGGTTTCGTACATAAATGCTGCCTTGTTTGCTATTTGCGAAATATTCGTCACTTCTTAGTAGTGTTTCATCCCAAAGCTGGGCAGTCCCATGCTGAGGTGTCATCTCTTTACATTTATTCTTTAAAAGGTAGGATTGTAACGTTGTTGTTCGAGTTCTCTGGAGGTTTTGTACATCAATGCTGCCATGTTTGCTATTTGCGGAATATTCGTCACTTCTTAGTAGTGTTTCATCCCAAAGCTGGATAGTCCCATGCTGGTGTGTCATCTCTTTATATTTATTCTTTAAAAGGTAGGATTGTAACATTGTTGTTCGAGTTCACAGGAGGTTTCGTACATAAATGCTGCCTATTTGCAGAATATTCGTCACTTCTTAGTAGTGTTTCATCCCAAAGCTGAGCAGTCACATGCCGAGTGCCATCTCTTTAATTTATTCTTTAAAAGGTAGGATTGTAACATAGTTGTTCGAGTTCACTGGAGATTTCGTACATAAATGCTGCCATGTTTGCTATTTGTGGAATATTCGTCACTTCTTAGTAGTGTTTCATCCCAAAGGTGTACACTGTTTTCGGTCACTTTCATGATATTTCGTATTTAACTGTTTTGGCCTTAATATGTGGGTTATAGTCCATAGTTTCCTGCCGTTTTTAGCGAAATTTTGTATTTGTCTTCTTTTGCCTCATTTGTGGGCAATAGTCTACAGTTTTCGGCCACTTTCGTGTGATTTTTTATTTTCCTCATTTTGTCGGCTATAGTACATTGTTTTCAATCACATTCATGATATTTCATATTTTACTGTTTTTGCCTCCTTTTGTGGGTTATAGTCCACATGTTTCCGACCGTTTTCGTGCAATTTTGTATTTGGTTGTTTTAGCCTCATGTGTGGGCTATAGTCAACAGTTTTCGGATACTTTCGTGAGATTTTTTATTTCCCTCAATTTGTGTGCTATAGTACATTGTTTTCGATCAATTTTATGAGATTTCGTATTTTACAGTTTTGGCCTCATTTTGTGGGTTACAGTCCACAGTTTCCAACCATTGTCGTGAAATTTTGTATTTGCCTGTTTTAGCCTCATTTGTGGGCTATGGTCCACAGATTTGTGCCACTTTCGCGAGATTTATTATTTCACACATTTTGTTGGCCATAGTTCACAGTTTTTTTTATTACGTTCATAAGATTTCGTATTTTACAGTTTTGGCCTCATTTTGCGGGTTACTGTCCACAGTTTTCGGCCATTTTTGCCAAATTTTGTATTTGAATGTTTTAGCCTTATTTGTGGACCATAGTCCACAGTTTCCGTCCACTTTCCTGAGATTTTTGATTTCCCTCATTTTGTGGGCTATAGTGCACCATTTTCGGTCACTTTCATGATATTTCGTATTCTACTGATTTGGCCTCATTTTGTGGGTTATAGTCCACAGTTTCGGGCTGTTTTCGCGAAAATTTGTATTTGACTGTTTTAGCCTCATTTGCGGGCTATAGTCTACCGTTTTAGGCTACTTTCGTGAGATTTTTTATTTCCCTCATTCTATGGGGTACACAGTATTCGATCACTTACATGAGATTTCGTATTTTACAGTTTTGGCCACATTTTGTCGGTTATAGTTCACAGCTTCCAGCCGTTTTCGTGAAATAATGTATTTGAATGTTTTAACCTCATTTGTGGGCTATAGTCCACAATATTCGGCTACTTTCATGAGATTTTTTATTTTCCTCATTTTGTGGACTATTGTACACCGTTTTCGATCACTTTCAGGGTATTTCGTATTTTACTGTTTTGTCCTCAATTTTTTTGTTATAGTCCATAGTCTCCTGCCGTTTTAGCCAAATTTTGTATTTGTCTTCTTTAGCCTCATTTGTAGGCAATAGTCCACAGTTTTCGGCCACTTTCGTGAGATTTTTTATTTTCCTCATTTTGTCGGCTATAGTACACTGTTTTCATTCATATTCATGATATTTCGTATTTTATTGTTTTGGCCTCCTTTTGTGGGTTATAGTCCATAGTTTCCGACCGTTTTCGTGCAATTTTGTATTTGGCGGTTTTAGCCTCATGTGTGGGATATAGTCCACAGTTTTCAGATACTTTCGTGAGATTTTTTATTTCCCTCAATTTGTGTGCTATAGTACATTGTTTTCGATCACTTTCATGAGATTTCGTATTTGACAGTTTTGGCCTCGATTTGTGGGTTATAGTCCACAGTTTCCGACCGTTGTCGTGAAATTTTGTATTTGACTGTTTTAGCCTCATTCGTGTGCTGTAGGCAATAGATTTCTGCCACTTTCGTAAGATTTTTTATTTCCTACCTTTTGTGGGCTATAGTACATTGTTTTTGATCATTTTCATGCGATTTCATTTTTTTCTGTTTTGACCTCATTTTGTGGGTTATAGTCCACTGTTTCCGGCCGTTTTCACGAAATTTTGTATTTGAATGTTTTAGCCTCATTTGTGGGCCATAGTCCACAGTTTTCGGCCACTTTCTTGAGATTTATTAATTCACTCATTTTGTTGGCCACAGTTCACTGTTTTTTTATTACTTTCATAATATTTCGTATTTTACTGTTTTGGCCTCATTTTGTGGGTTACAGTCCACAGTTTCCGGCCGTTTTCACCAAATTTTGTATTTGAATGTTTTAGCCTCATTTGTGGGCCATAGTCCACAGTTTCCGTCCACTTTCCTGAGATTTTGTATTTCCCTCATTCTGTGGGCTATAGTGCACCATTTTCGATCACTTTCATGATATTTCATATTTTACTGTTTTGGCCTCATTTTATGGGTTATAGTCCACAGTTTCCGGCCATTTTCGCGAAAATTTGTATTTGACAGTTTTAGCCTCATTTGTGGGCTATAGTTCACAGTTTTAGGCTACTTTCGTGAGATTTTTTATTTCCCTCATTCTATGGGTGTAGCTTCCCGAATTTCTAATATCACATCTTAGAAAATACGTGGCACAATTCCGAGCATCAACTTCAATGTAATAGTACACATAGCCCAAAAACACGAATAATTTTATTCCCAACTTTTATTACAACAATCTTTACAAACACTGCGGAATACAAAACACCTTGAATTACAACTTTCTTTTTACAACACTTCTTTTTTACAAAATTTACACAAAGCTCTATTACATCAGTTTATCTCCAAAACTATCTCAAGCATCCAAACCTCCAAACTCTAAGCAACAACCTGTAACACATGAGGCTAGAGATGATCCCTAACCCCCAAAACTAAAGGGGTCAGCCATAAATGGTGTGAGTGACATAAAAACATACAACATAATTAAATCATAAAACATAAAGTCATCAACAGCATGTATTAACAACAAGGATAAATGAATGAGAAATAACAAAGATGTAAAGCATGAAAACATCATGGAATGAAAACAACAAGTGAAGCTAGACTAAGTGTCAAGTGTAGGAAAACTGGAAAAACACAAGCATAAAACCAAGTCAAGAAAACACAATTCTATATGCTGACTCTCTAATGCATACTTGTCGGAGTCTATGCATTCCATAGTACATAGGTCCGGTGCAAGCCCTTAACGATCTCTACGACATAGGGATAACCCCTCGTTATGCAACTAATCCTACTATGGTGAAGGGAAACAAGATTCGGAATACTCTGCGAATAGGCGTCACAGCCCTCGACGCACAAGCATCATGTAAGATAGCTCAAAAACAACAACCGGAGAATCATATCCCTGCCGTGTACCCCACGAATAGGCTTTCAAGACCCTCAACGTGCGGATACACATGGTACATTCCGTGAATAGGCCTACCGACCCTCAACACGCGAATGCACCCTGCATGCTCCGTGAATAGGCCCGTAGACCCTCGACACGCGAACATATAAATACCCTGTACCCCACGAATAGGCTTTCAAGACCCTCAACGTGCAGATACACCCGGTACATTCCGTGAATAGGCCTGCCGACCCTCAACATGCGAATACACCCTACATGCTCCGTGAATAGGCTCGTAGACCCTCGACATGCGTACATATAAATATCCTCTAGTTGGACTAACAAAACCATGAGCCTATACTTACGTTTCTCAAGTTCCATCACAACTCTACTAGTGCCTGTCCTTAAATTGATTATTATTAAACCACCAAAATCCTCATCTCTAGAGCTAGTGCATCCTACCAGGCTTAAATACTCAACAACAACTAAACCAAGACCTCTCATAACCAGTGTTCTAAAAAGCGGCCTAGGCGGCCACCTAGGCGGTGCCTAGGCGCTAGGCGGCTCCCCAACGCCTCGACTAGGACCTAGGCATTTATGAAAACCGGAAATGGGTTCTAGGCGGCTAAAATCGGACCTAGGCAGCGTTTAATCGGTCTAGGCGGACTAGACCCGCTTAGGCCTTAAAAAAAAGGGGGGGGGGTAAAAAAAACCCACTGCTCTCACTTTCTCCTCCTAATAAAAAAAAGTAAAAAACCCTAAATCGCGCTCTTCACTTTCACCTCCAAATCGCGCTCTTCACTTTCAACCCAAATCGCAGCTCCTCTTCCTCCGCCTCCTTCCTCCTCCGCCGTCTTCCTCCGCCTACCTCCTCCTTCGCCGTCCTCCTCCGCCTCCCTCCTACTTCGCCAGTTCGTCGTCCTCGTCCGCCTCCCTCATCCTTCGCCTCCCTCCGACGTCCTCCTCTTCTCTCTCAAAGTTCACAGCTCCTCCGACGTCCTCCCTCCGAATCGCAGCTCCTCCGACGTCCTCCTCCGACATCCTCCTCCGCCTCCCTCCGACATCCTCTGACAATATATGCAAAGCTTCTAAGTTCTAATAGTGACCTCAATAGATCTCCAAATATATTGGTAATTGGTTATCTTATCTTTCTTTCCCTTTCACATTCTTTTGCGTGCTCTTAGTACAGCTTCTTATGTTTTTGTGGATTCTGATATTGTAAGTTATTAATGCTGATGTTTTCTTTGTTATTTATGCTACTAGTGTTCACATCTTTTTCTTGATAATTTTAATGGTATACTTTTGTTATGTTAGTCGACAGTATGAGTAGCCACAATGTGGTTTATATCGGATATGGAGAAGATAGAGTCCTCATGTTCACCGATACAATAATACACAGATTTGACTATGTGAAGCCCATCCTACAATTGCAAGGAGAAAAAGTTCAATAGTAAGAAACTAAGAATGAGTAGCAATAAAGAGTACAAAGGGGTAACAAAAAAATAAACCCAAAAGATCGATAAATAAATAAATAAATAAATAAATAAATTAAAAAAACCGTCTAGCGCCTAGCCGCTTAATCCCCGATTACAAGGTCTAGGCGCTAGGCCCCCATCGGCCGCCCGACTACCGCCTAGCGCTTTTTAGAACATTGGGTCTAACTCAACAAATCTCAACTGCCGATTTATAGGACTCCCACTCAACTCCTAGAGATCTCAACAAAACCACAATCCACAAATCCAGCGTCAAAACGATCATAAGGAGAAACCTCTCCAACAAAACCCAAATCTTTATATAATTCCAGAATCCAAATACAACTATAAAATATCTTGAAAATATATGTTTTGTAGAAACAGTAACCTTTAGAATAATAAGTTATAGATTAAAGCATTTAGAGTAAAAGTTATTTGAAAGAACATTCATAGATATAAGGATACATCAGTATCAATCGACTATAGAAAGCATAAGTCGACTATCCAGAAAGAAAATTCCATGGTTTTAAGAAAATAAGCCAAGTGTTATAAGTTGACTTATAAAAGTCATAAGTCGACTTACCAGAGAATATAAGTCGACTTAAAAAGTCATAAGTCGACTTACCAGAGAGAAACTCCAGAAATCTTTAAGAAAATATTCTAAGTGTGCCAGTCGACTGAAAAGGGTCTAAGTCGACTGTCCAGAACGGATTTTCAAGAAAACTAATGATCATAGCAGCCGGGTCGTACCAGTCGACTGAAAGGTCATGCCAGTCGACTGTCGGCCTACAGACTGCATAGTTTTGGTTGTGCATATGTCAAAACTAGGGTTTTTAGGAATCAGTCATATATCGAAATAACTTTCTTTTATTTTTCAAATCTTATTAATACCAAAATAGTTAGATTTAAACTTAGCTTTGGAGAAATCCAAATTCAAACAACATCTTTTACAAAAAATCACAAATCCCCAATTTAAATCCTCATAACTCAAATCCTCAAAACATGGTCCTCTAAACCATTAATCATTCACAAAATTCCTCAACTAAATCTCAACTAATCTCTATAGTGGTTTCATGAACAAAACAAATTTATCCTCAACATGGTCAAGTTGTTTTTATCCAATTCACCAATAATCCAAAAATCTCATCTTTAATTTAATTAATGCATGACATCTATTAAACTCAATCAAATCAACAATAATCCAACATTTTAAGAAAATATAATCTATGCAGCAGCAGTCGACTGCTAATAGTAACCAGTCGACTGTTCGCAACGAAAATCCAACATTTTTAGCCTACTAATAATTTATATTAGGTTCTCAACAAATCTAAAATCATTCTCATACAAACATCTAGGGTTCTTCTCGAAGATCCAATTTTTCATCCATCCAACATACATATTCCACATCCAAATCAATCTAAACATCCATATCATTCTCATATGACATACACAAATCAAAGGGAACAAACAAAGTAACCAAACAATTATATCTACTCACCTACAACATACACAAAACAAAATAAAACAAAGCAATGTCACTCACATAGTTGGAGAGATCAAGCGAATATCCCGAAGCACAATGAAGAATCCCCTCTTTGCAAAGAATCCAAGATCTCCTCTTCAATCACCAAGAAAATAAAAATATAATAAAACTTGGGTTGTGCAGCGAATGAAGGCTGCACACCCTCTTTTATACAGGCCGGAAATAAGGAATTAGAGTTTTAGAAATATATTTGCAAAATAGTCCTTTTTCAATTTATTACTTTACATATATAACCTTCCTTAGTTAAGATAAGTTAACTAAATCAAAACCAAATCAAATCTTTTTATCAATGAGTTGTCCAGCAATCTAGCACAGCCCAGTAAATAAGAAAATTTCGGATTTACAACTCAGGGTGGCGATTTTGACAAAAGCCCTCCCTTTTGTAATATTTGCAAATACATCATAAAATATTCATAAAAATCCAGAAAAATCAGAAATAATATCTAATAATACATATTATATTTTCCAATAAAAATATTTGACTTTTACTTTGCAGAAAAAAATTTGCACAAGATTCAACATAAATTCCATATTTGCAAAAACACCCTTTTTGTTTAAATCTTCACCAAATCGACTTTAAATAAAATCTAGATATATTTAAATTTAAATGATAACAATGGAAAACCAAAATATCAGTAAAAATAAATTTTCATAATTTATTTAAGATCCAAACGGCTTTTTACATAAAAGCCCCTCTCTTTCGAGATATTTATAAAAATAGTTTCTCTACTCAGAAAAATCCCAAAATTTAGAATATACTCCATCATAATTAGGAGAATTTACTAAAAATATAAAATTGGTTATTTATACCAAAAATATTTGCACGTGTAAACAGATAAATCTTTAGAAAATATTTATTAAATCTCCAGAAAATCATTTTAATTCATTTTCAAATCTTTAAAATAATATTTGAAAATACGGGGTTCTACAATGGGCTATAGTATACTGTTTTCGATCACTTTCGTGAGATTTCTTATTTTACTGTTTTGGCCACATTTTGTGGGTTAGTTCACAGTTTCTGGCCGTTTTCGCGAAATAATGTATTTGAATGTTTTAGCCTCATTTGTGGGCTATAGTCCATAGTATTTGGCTACTTTCGTGAGATTTTTTATTTCCCTTATTTTGTAGACTATAGTACACTGTTTTCGGTCACTTTCATGATATTTCGTATTTTACTGTTTTGGCCTCTATTTGTGGGTTATAGTCCACAGTTTCCTGCCGTTTTAGGGAAAGTTTGTATTTGTCTTCTTTAGCCTCATTTGTGGGCAATAGTCCACAGTTTTCGGCCACTTTCGTGAGATTTTTTATTACCCTCATTTTGTCTGCTATAGTACACTTTTTTCATTCACATTCTTGATACTTCGTATTTTATTGTTTTGGCCTCCTTTTGTGGGTTATAGTCCACAGTTTCCGACCGTTTTCGTGCAATTTTGTATTTGGCTGTTTTATCCTCATGTGTGGGCTATAGTCCACCATTTTCGGATACTTTCGTGAGAATTTTTATTTCCCTCAATTTATTGTTCTGTAGTACATTGTTTTCGATCACTTTCATGAGATTTCGTATTTTAACGTTTTGGCCTCATTTTGTGGGTTATAGTCCACAGTTTCTGACCATTGTCATGAAATTTTGTATTTGACTGTTTTAGCATCATTCGTGGGCTATAGTCCACAGATTTCTGCCACTTTCGTCAGATTTTTTATTTTCTTCATTTTGTGGGCCATAGTACACTGTTTTCGATCATTTTCATGAGATTTCATTTTTTACGGTTTTGGCCTCATTTTGTGGGTTATAGTCCACAATTTCCAGTAGTTTCTGCGAAATTTTGTATTTGATTGTTTTAGCCTCATTTGTGGGCCATAGTCAACAGTTTTCGGCCACTTTCCTGAGATTTATTATTTCACTCATTTTGTTGGCCATAGTTCACTGTTTTTTATGACGTTCATAAGATTTCGTATTTTACTATTTTGGCCTCATTTTGTGGGTTATAGTCCACAGATTCCGGCGGTTTTCGCGAAGTTTTGTATTTGAATGTTTTAGCCTCATTTGTGGGCCATAGTCTACAATTTCAGTCTACTTTCCTGAGATTTTTTATTTCCCTCATTTTGTGGGCTATAGTGCACCGTTTTCGATCACTTTAATGATATTTCGAATTTTACTGTTTTGGCCTCATTTTGTCTGTTATAGTCCACAATTTCTGGCCATTTTCGCAAAAATTTGTGTTTGACTGTTTTAGCCTCATTTGTGGGCTATAGTCCACAGTTTTAGGCTACTTTCGTGAGATTTTTTATTTCCCTCATTCTGTGGGCTATAGTACGTTGTTTTCGATCACTTACATGAGATTTTTTATTTTACAGTTTTGGCCACATTTTGTCGGTTATAGTTCACAGTTTCCGGCCATTTTCGCGAAATAATGTATTTGAATTTTTGAGCCTCATTTGTGGGCTATAGTCCACAGTATTCGGCTACTTTCGTGAGATTTTTTACTTCCCTCATTTTGTGGACTGTAGTATACTGTTTTCGGTCACTTTCATGGTATTTCGTATTTTACTGTTTTGGCCTCTATTTGTGGGTTATATTCCATAGTTTCCTTCCGTTTTTAGCGAAATTTTGTATTTGTCTTCTTTAGCCTCATTTGTGGGCAATAGTCCACAGTGTTTTGCCACTTTCGTGAGATTTTTTATTTTCCTCATTTTGTTGCCTATAGTACACTGTTTTCAATCACATTCATGATATTTCATATTTTATTGTTTTGGCCTCCTTTTGTGGGTTATAGTCCACATGTTTCCCACCGTTTTCGTGCCATTTTGTATTTAGCTATTTTAGCCTCATGTGTGGACTATATTCTACAACTTTCGGATACTTTCTTGAGATTTTTTATTTCCCTCAATTTGTGTGTTATAGTGCATTGTTTTCGATTTGTGGGTTATATTCAACAGATTCCGACCGTTGTCGTGAAATTTTGTATTTGACTGTTTTAGCCTCATTTGTGGGCTATGGTCCACAGATTTCTGCCAGTTACGTGAGATTTTTTATTTCCTTCATTTTGTGGGCCATAGTACACTATTTTCGATAATTTTCAGGAGATTTCGTTTTTTACTGTTTTGGCCTCATTTTGTAGGTTATATAGTTCGCAATTTCCGGTCGTTTTCGCGAAATTTTGAATTTGAGTGTTTTAGCCTCATTTGTGGGCCATTGTCAACAGTTTTCGGCGACTTTCCTGAGATTTATTATTTCACTCATTTTGTTGGCCTTAGTTCACTGTTTTTAATTACGTTCATAAGATTTCGTATTTTACTGTTTTGGCCTCATTTTGTGGGTTATAGTCCACAGTTTCCGGCCGTTTTCGCAAAAATTTGTATTTGACTGTTTTAGCCTCATTTGTGGGCTATAGTCCACAGTTTTAGGCTACTTTCGTGAGATTTTTTATTTCCCTCATTTTGTGGGCTATAATATACTGTTTTCGATCACTTTCGTGAGATTTCGTATTTTACTGTTTTGGCCACATTTTGTGGGTTATAATAGTTCACAGTTTCTGACCGTTTTCGCGAATTAATGTAATTGAATGTTTTAGCCTCATTTGTGGGCTATAGTCCATAGTATTCGGCTACTTTCGTGAGATTTTTTATTTCCTTCATTTTGTGGCTATAGTACAATGTTTTCGATCATTTTCATGAGATTTCATTTTTTACTGTTTTGGCCTAATTTTGTGGGTTATAGTCCACAGTTTCCGGCCGTTTTAGCGAAATTTTGTATTTGAATGTTTTAGCCTCATTTGTGGGCCATAGTCCACAGTTTTCGGCCACTTTCTTGAGATTTATTATTTCACTCATTTTGTTGGCCATAGTTCACTGTTTTTTTATTACTTTCATAAGATTTCGTATTTTATTAATTTGGCATCATTTTGTGGGTTATAGTCAACAGTTTCCGTCCGTTTTCGCGAAATTTTGTATTTGAATGTTTTAGCCTCATTTGTGGGCCATAGTCCACAGTGTTCGGCCACTTTCCTGAGATTTTTTATTTCACTCATTTTGTTGGTTGTAGTGCACTATTTTTTATCTCTTTCATGAGATTTTGTATTTTACTTTTTTGGACTCATTTTGTGGGTTGTTGTCCAAAGCTTCCGGCCGTTTTTGCAAAATTTTGTATTTGAACGTTTTAGCCTCATTTGTGGGCCATAGTCCACAATTTGCGTCCACTTTCCTTATATTTTTTATTGTCCTCATTTTATGGGCTATAGTGCACCGTTTTCGATCACTTTGATGATATTTCGTATTTTACTATTTTGGCCTTATTTTGTGGGTTATAGTCCACAGTTTCCGGTCTTCTTAGAAAAAAAAAATTGTATTTGAATGTTTTAACCTCATTTGTGGGCCATACTCCACAGTTTCCGTCTACTTTCCTGAGATTCCCCCCCCCCCCCCCCTCATTTTGTAGGCTGTAATGCACCGTTTTCGATCACTTTCATGATATTTCGTACTTTACTGTTTTGACCTCATTTTGTGGGTTATAGTCCACAGTTTCCGACCTTTTTTGCGAAATTTTGTACTTGAATGTTTTAGGCTCATTTGTGAGCCATAGTCCACAGTTTTCGGTCATTTCCTGAGATTTTTATTTCACTCATTTTGTTGGCCATAGTGCACTGTTTTTGATCGCTTTCATAAGACTTCGTATTTTAATGTTTTGGCCTCATTTTGTGGGTTATAGTCCCCAGTTTCTGGCTGTTTTCGCAAAATTTTGTATTTGAATGTTTTAGCCTCATTTGTGGGCCATAGTCCACAGTTTCCGTCCACTTTCCTAAGATTTTTTATTTCTCTCATTTTGTTGGCTATAATGCACCGTTTTCGATCACCTACATGATTTCGTATCTTACTGTTTTAGCCTCATTTTGTGGGTTATAGTCCACAGTTTCAGACCGTTTTCGCGAAATGTTGTATTTTACTGTATTAGCCTCTTTTGTGGGCTATAGTCCACAGTTTTAGGCTACTTTTGCGAGATTTTTATTTCACTCATTTTGTGGGATATATTACACTGTTTCGATCACTTTTATGAGATTACGCATTTTACTGTTTTGGCCACATTTTGTGGGTTATATAGTCCACAGTTTCCGGCCGTTTTTGCGAATTAATGTATTTGACTGTTGAACCTCATTTGTGGGCTATAGTCCACAGTTATCGGCTACTTTCGTGAGATTTTTTATTTCCCTCATTTTTTGAGCTATAGTACACTGTTTTCGATTACTTTCATGATATTTTGTAATTTACTAATTTTGCCTCAATTTGTGGGTTATAGTGCACAGTTTTTGGCCATTTTAGCAAAATTTAGTATTTGTCTTCTTTAGCCACATTTGTGGGCTATAATCCACAGTTTTCGGTCACTTTCGTTAGATTTTTTACTTCCTCATTTTGTGGGCTATAGTACATTGTTTTCGATCACATTCATGAGATTTCGTATTTTACTGTCTTGGTCTCCTTTTGTAGGATATTGTCCACAGTTTACGACCATTTTCGTGCAAATTTTGTATTTGACTGTTTTAGCCTAATGTGTGGGCCATAGTCCACAGTTTTCAGGCAGTTTCGAGAGATTTTTTATTTTCCTCAATTTGTGGGCTATAGTACAATGTTTTGGATCACTTTCATGAGATTTCGTATTTTACTGTTTTGGCCTCATTTTGTGGTTTGTAGTCCACAGTTTCCGATCATTTTTGTGAAATTATGTAGATGAATATTTTAGCCTCATTTGTGGGCTATTGTCCACAGTTTTCGGGCACTTTCGAGGATGTTTTTATTTCCCTCAATTCGTGGGCTATACACTGTTTTCGATCACATTCATGAGATTTCATATTTTACTGTTTTGGCCTCATTTTGTCGGTTATAGTCCATAGTTTCCGGCCGTTTTCGTAAAATTTTGTCTTTGACTGTTTTAGCCTGATTTGGGGGCTATAGTCCATAGTTTTAAGCTAATTTTGTGAGAATTTTTATTTTCCTCATTTTGTCGACTATAATACGCTGTTTTCGATCCCTTTCATGAGATTTCGTATTTTACGGTTTTGGCCACATTTTGTGGGTTACAGTCCACAGTTTCCGGCCGTTTTCACAAAATAATGCATTTGACTGTTTAGCATCATTTGTAGGCTATCGTCCACGGTTTTCGGCTACTTTCATTAGAATTTTTATTTCTCTCATTTTGTGGGATATAGTACACTGTTTTCGATCACATTCTTGAGATTTCGTATTTTATTGTTTTGGCCTACTTTTGTAGGATATTGTCCACAGTTTCCGACCGTTTTCTGGCAATTTTGTATTTGACTATTTTAGCCTCATGTGTGGGCTATAGTCCACAATTTTCCGGCACTTCCGTGAGATTTTTTATTTCCATCAGTTTGTGGGCTTTAGTACAATGTTTTTGATCACTTTCATGAGATTTGGTATTTTACTGTTTTGGCCTCATTTTGTGGGTTATAGTCCACAGTTTCCGATCATTTTTGTGAAATTATGTAGTTGACTGTTTTAGCTCGTTTGTGGGCTATTGTCCAAGTTTTCGGGCACTTTCGGGAAAAATTTTTATTTCCCTCAATTTGTGGGTTATAGTACACTGTTTTTTATCACTTTCATGAGATTTCATATTTTACTGTTTTGGCCTCATTTTGTCGGTTATAGTCCACAGTTTCCGATCGTTTTCGTGAAATTTTGTCTTTGACTGTTTTAGCCTCATTTGTGGGCTATAGTCCATTGTTTTAGGCTAATTTCGTGTGAATTTTTATTTCCCTCATTTTGTGGGCTATGGTACATTGTTTTCGATCATTTTCATGGGATTTCATCTTTTACTGTTCTGGCATCATTTTGTGGGTTATAGTCCACAGTTTCCAGCCATTTTCGCGAAATTTTGTATTTGAATGTTTTAGCCTCATTTGCGGGTCTTACTCCACAATTTTCGGCCTATTTCCCGAGATTTTTAATTTCACTCATTTTTTTGGCCATAGTGCACTGTTTTTGATCACTTTCATAAGGCTTCGTATTTTAATATTTTGGCATCATTTTGTTGGTTATAGTCCACAGTTTCGGCCGTTTTTGCAAAATTCTGTATTTGAATGTTTTAGCCTCATTTGTGGGCCACAGTCCACAATTTCTGTCCACTTTCCTGATGTTTTTTATTTCCCTCATTTTGTGGGCTATAGTGCACCGTTTTCGATCATTTTCATGATATTTCATATTTTACTGTTTTGGCCTCAATTTGTGGGTTATAGTCCACAATTTCCGGCCGTTTACGCGAAATTTTGTATTTGACTGTTTTAACCTCATTTGTGAGCAATAGTCCATAGTTTTAGGCTAATTTCGTGAAATTTTTTATTTCCCTCATTTTATGGGCTATGGTACACAGTTTTGATCACTTTCATGAGATTTCGTATTTTACTGTGTTGGCCACATTTTATGGGTTATAGTCCCCAGTTTCGGGCCGTTTTCGTGAAATAATGTAATTGACTTTTTAACCTCATTTGTGGGCTATAGTCCACAGTTATCGGCTACTTTTGTGAGATTTTTTATTTCCCACATTTTGTGGGCTATAGTACACTGTTTTCGATCAATTTTATGATATTTCGTAATTTACTGTTTTGGCCACAATTTGTGGGTTATAGTCCATAGTTTTCGGCCATTTTAGCGAAATTTAGTATTTGACCTCTTTAGCCTCATTTGTGGGCTATAGTCCACAGTTTTTGGCCACTTTCGTGAGATTTTTTATTTTCCTCATATTGTAGGTTATAGTATACAGTTTTCGATCACATTCATGAGATTTTGTATTTTACTGTTTTGGCCTCCTTTTGTAGGATTTTGTCGACAGTTTCCGACCGTTTTCGTGCAATTATGTATTTGACTATTTTAGCTTCATGTGTGGGCTATAGTCCACAGTTTTCAGGCACTTTCGTGAGATTTTTTATTTCCCTCAATTTGCGGGCTATAGTACAATGTTTTCGATCACTTTCACGAGATTTCGTATTTTACTATTTTGGCCCCATTTTGTGGGTTATAGTCCACTGTTTTCGATCATTTTTGTGAAATTATGTAGACTTTTTTAGCCTCATTTGTTGGCTATTGTCCACAGTTTTTGGGCACTTTCGAAAGAATTTTTATTTTTCTCAATTTGCGGGCTATAGTACACTGTTTTCAATCACTTTCACGAGATTTCATATTTTACTGCTTTGGACTAATTTTGTGGGTTATAGTCCACAGTTTCCGGTCGTTTACGCGAAATTTTGTATTTGACTGTTTTAGCGTCATTTGTGGGCTATAGTCCACAGTTTTAGGCTAATTTCGTGAGATTTTTTATTTCCCTCATTTTGTGGGCTATAGTGCACTATTTGGGTCACTTCCATGAGATTTCGTATTTTACTGTTTTGGCCACATTTTTTGGGTTATAGTCCAAAGTTTTCGGCCATTATCGCGAAATAATGTATCACTGTTTAGCCTCAGTTGTGGGCTGTAGTCCACAGTTTTCGGCTACTTTCGTGAGATTTTTTATTTTCCTCATTTTGTGGGCTATAGTACACTGTTTTCTATCACTTTAATGATATTTCATATTTTATTGTTATGGCCTCAATTTGTGGGTTATAGTCCACAGTTTCCGGCCATTTTAGCGAAATTTTGAATTTGTCATCTTTAGCCTCATTTGTTGGCTATAGTCCACAGTTTTCGGCCACTTTCTTGAGATTTTTTATTTCCCTTATTTTGTGGGCTATAGTACACTGTTTTCGATCACATTCATGGTATTTCGTATTTTACTATTTTGGCCTCCTTTTGTGGGTTATAGTCCACTATTTCCGACCGTTTTCGTGCAATTTTGTATTTGACTGTTTTAGCCTCATGTGTGGCTATATAGTCCACAATTTTCGGGCCCTTTCGTAAGATTTTTTATTTCCTTCAATTTAGTGCACTATTTTTTATCACTTCCATGAGATTTCTTCTTTTAATGTTTATGCCTCATTTTTTGTGTTATAGTCCACAGTTTTCGATCATTTTTGTGAAATTTTGTAGTTGTCTGTTTTAGCCTCATTTGTGGGCTATTGTCCACAATTTTCGGGCACTTTCGGGAGAATTTTTCCCTCAATTTTATTGTAGTACACTGTTTTCGATCACTTTCATGAGATTTCCTATTTTACTATTTTGGCCTAATTTTGTGGGTTATAGTCCACAGTTTCTGGCCGTTTTCGTGAAATTTTGTATTTGAATGTATTTGCCTCATTTATGGGCTATAGTCCATAGTGTTCGACCACTTTCCTAACATTTTTTATTTCACTCATTTTGCTGGCTATAGTGCACTGTTTTTTATCACCTTCATGAGATTTCGTATTTTAATGTTTTGGCCTCATTTTGTGGGTTATAGTCCACAGTTTCCGGCCGTTTTCTCGAATTTTTTTATTTGAATGTTTTAGCCTCATTTGTGGGCCATAGTCCACAGTTTCTTTCCTGATATTTTTTATTTCCCTCCTTTTGTGTCTATAGTGCACCGTTTTCGATCACTTTCATGATATTTTGTATTTTACTGTTTTGGCCTCATTTTGTGGGTTATAGTCCACTATTTCAGGCCGTTTTGGCAAAATTTTGTATTTGACTGTTTTTGCCTCATTTGTGGGCTATATAATCCACAATTTTAGGCTAATTTCGTAAGATTTTTTATTTCCCTCATTTTGTGGGCTATAGTACACTGTTTTCGATCACTTTCATGGGATTTCATATTTTACGCATTTGGCCACATTTTGTGGGTTACATTCCACAATTTTCGACCGTTTTCGCGAAATAATGTATTTGAATGTTTTAGCCTCATTAGTGGGTTATATAGTCCACAGTTTTCGGCTACTTTCGTAAGATTTTTTATCTCCCTCATTTTGTGGACTATAGTACACTGTTTTCGATCACTTTCATGATATTTCGTATTTTACTGTTTTGGCCACAATTTGTGGTTATAGTCGACAGTTTCCGGCCCTTTTAGCAAAATTTTGTATTTCTCTTCTTTTGCCTCATTTGTGGGCTATAGTCCTCAATTTTCGGCCATTTTCGTGAGATTTTTTATTTACTTCATTTTGTTGGCTATACTAGACTGTTTTCGATCACATTTATGATATTTCATGCTTCACTGTTTTGGCCTCCTTTTGTGGGTTATAGTCTACAGTTCCGGACAGTTTTCGTGCAATTTTGTGTTTGACTGTTTTAGCCACATGTCTGGGCTATAGTCCACAGTTTTCGGCCCTTTCGTGAGATTTTTTATTTCTCCCAGTTTGTGGGCTATAGTACAATGTTTTCGATCACTTTCATGAGATTTCGTATTTTACTGTTTTGGCTTCATTTTGTGGGTTATAGTCCACAGTTTCCGATCATTTTTGTGAAATTTTGTATTTGACTGTTTTCGCATCATTTGTGGGCTACGGTCCACAGTTTTCGGGCAATTTCATGAGAATTTTTATTTTCCTCATTTTTTGGGCTATAGTGCACCGTTTTCGATCACTTTCATAATATTTCGTATTTTACTGCTTTGGCCTCTTTTGTGGGTTTTAAAGTCTTCAGTTTCCGGCCGTTTTCGTGCAATTTTGTATTTGACCTTTGTAGCCTATGTTGTAGCCACAGTTTTCGGACACTTTCGTGAGATTTTTTATTTCCCTCAATTTGGGTGCTATAGTACAATGTTTTCGATCACTTTCATGAGATTTTGTATTTTACAGTTTTGGCCTCATTTTGTGGGCTATAGTCCACAGTTTTCGACCGTTGTAGTGAAATTTTGTATTTGACTGTTTTAGCCTCATTTGGGGCTATAGTCCACAGTTTTTGGCTAATTTCGTGAGATTTTTTATTTCCCTCATTTTGTAGCCTATAGTACACTGTTTTTTATCACTTTCATGATATTTCGTATTTTACTGTTTTGGCCTCTTTTTGTGGGTAATATAGTGCACAGTTTCCGGCCGTTTTCGTGAAATTTTGTATTTGACTGTTTTAGCCTCATTTGTGGGCTGTAGTCCACAATTTTTGGCTAATTTCGTGAGATTTTTTATTTCCCTCATTTTGTGGGCTATTGTACACTGTTTCGATCACTTTCATGACATTTCGTATTTTACTATTTTGGCCACATTTTGTGGGTATAGTCAACAGTTTCCGGCCGTTTTCGCGAAATAATGTATTTGACTGTTTAACCTAATCTGTGGGCTATAGTCTACTGTTATCGGCTACTTTCGTGAGATTTTTTATTTCCCTCATTTTGTGGGCTATGGTACACTGTTTTCGATCAATTTCATGATATTTCGTAATTTACTGTTTTGGCCTCAATTTCTAGGTTATCGTCCCCAGTTTTCGGCCATTTTAGCGAAATTTAGTATTTGTCTTCTTTAGCCTCAATTGTGGGCTATAGTCCACAGTTTTCTGCCATTTTTGTGAGATTTTTTTCCCCTCATTTTGTGGGCTATAGTACACTGTTTTGGATCAATTTCATGATATTTCGTAATTTACTGTTTTGGCCTCAATTTCTAGGTTATCGTCCCCAGTTTTCGGCCATTTTAGCGAAATTTAGTATTTGTCTTCTTTAGCCTCATTTGTGGGCTATAGTCCACAGTTTTCCGCCATTTTCGTGAGATTTTTTTCCCTTCATTTTGTGGGCTATAGTACACTATTTTTGATCACATTCATGAGATTTCGTATTTTACTTTTTTGACCTCCTTTTGTAGGATATTGACCACAGTTTCCGATCGTTTTCATTCAATTTTGTATTTTACTGTTTTGGCCTCATGTGTGGATTATAGTCCACAGTTTTCAGGCACTTTCGTGAGATTTTTTATTTCCCTCAATTTGTGGGCTGTAGTACAATGTTTTTGATCACTTTCATGAGATTTCGTATTTTACTGTTTTGGCTTCATTTTGTAGGTTATAGTCCATGGTTTCCGACCGTTGTCGTGAAATTTTGTATTTGACTGTTTTAGCCTCATTTGTGGGCTATAGTAGGGATGGCGAACGGGTCGAGTGGGCCGGGCCGGGCCCAACCCGGACGGGTTGGCACGTATACTTCGCAGGCTCGGGCCGGGCCGGGCTGAGATTTCGTTTGGGTGGCCCGCCCAACCCGTGAACCCTTTAGGGTTCAACCCGGGTTGGGCCGGGTCGACCCGCGGGTTGGCCCGTTTAATATTTTTTTTTTTTTGGTAGCTTAAAATAATAATAATTATAATTATAATACTAAGTAATAAACTAATAATACTAATAAACAATAAAAATCTAAATAATAATAATAAGATTGAAAGAGTGAAATTGACAACAAATTTTGAAATATTATTCATATGAATTTAAGTTATACAATTTTAACAATTTATAATGAAATGAAATGAGTACAAGTTTTTCACAAATAAGTTTTATACAATAACATATTTCTTATATACAATTTTAATTGAGTACAAGTTTTCTAATTCGACATAACAAGCAAAGCTATTGTTGTTGTTGTTGTTGTTCTTCTTCTTCTTCTTCTTCGGGCGAGTTGCTCCCACTTGTGGAACTTGATATTGCTTTCCCTTGTGTCCTATCTTCAGCCTTCAGCCAGTTTTCTGTGCAAACGAGCATCTCTAACGCCTCGGGCTTCAAGCGATTCCTGTAATCAGATAGAACCCTGCCACTTGTAGAAAATGCACTCTCAGAAGCAACTGTAGAGACAGGAGGAGTTAGTAAATCTTTAGCCATAATTGACAGAATACTAAAAGTGTGTTCATGTTCTTTCCACCATTGTAAAATATCTAGTGGAGAAATAGTAGGCTCAGAATCTTGTTGGTTATACCAATTTAATTCATTTGGTTGATTAGTCCTAGGTTTTTAAGAATGAATTTGTTCAAGTAAACTAAATGTTCTATCACCAATTCTACTTTTACCCTTACCTTTAGAACTACCAGAAGAAGAACTAACTACAGAAGTTGTACTACTAAAAACAAAATGTCTATCATAATAATCATACAAGTTATTTAACGTAGATTCAAACTGAACTAAAAAAGTAGCGCAATCAATTGTTAATTCTACATTTACCTCTGAATATCCAAAAAACATTTCTATCAAATTCTTTGTACCTTCTAATTTGATACGAGGATCCATAACAGTAGCAACACAAATCAACATAGGAGGAGGAAAATAATACTTCAAAAATTTTTGAAATGCAGGTTTTACAATGTCACTAATATAGGGATCATTTAACATTTCGTTAAATATTTGCATCATGCTAACTAACTCAATAAAAATGCTACTAGAAGTAGATTCATATGTTTTTGAAAATTTTAAAGTTGCGGTTTTAAAAGTATCTAAAAATTTCAACAAAGATTCGGCAAAAAACCAATCGGAGGGAATCATTTCAAAATTCTGCATATTTTTTGCGATACAAAAATCATTTACAACTGCTTTATATTCGGTGACAACATTTAGTAAATCAAAAGTAGAATTCCATCGGTGTCTAACATCCTTTGGAAATTTTCTAAAAGGAACATTTCTAACCCTACACCAAGCTTTCCATTCTTGTAAAATACTTGGACTTAATGCAATGAAATGTACACAATTTCTAATTTTAACTATATATGGATCAGCTATACTTAATGCATCTTGAACACATAAATTTATAATATGACATGCACATCTAACATGAAAAATATTGTCAGGTGGAGGATTTAATACAGATTTTAAAGTAGTAATTGCTACATTGTTGTTAGATGCATTATCAAAATTAATAGTCATAATTTTATCGCGAATATGAAAAACATCACAAATTTCTATAATACGGTTTGCTATTTCAGCGCCACTATGGGGATACGACAACGCCGCAAGTGATATGATTCTTTTTTGAAGAATCCAATCATTGTCGATCCAATAAGAATAGAATAGAAATATACAATATAGGAGCGGTGAATTATACAAAAAAAATCTAAAAAATAAGAGGGTTGCGATAGAGAAGTTCAAAAAACGAACAATAATTTTAACTACAACACAAAAAAAAAATATAACGAAAAAGGTATGAAATTTTGATACCGTTCACCGTGGAATACGCGTATGTAAAAAAAACCGTGAAAATAAGAATAGAATAGAAAAGATGGAGGAGCGCTTTGCCGATTCTGCAATTGAAGAGTTGAGGAGCGGTTGAAGTAGATTTGAAGACGGTTGAAGAGAGTTGAAGACGTTGAAGACGTTGAATTTTGATTCCGATACGACCGAAATTTGATCGTGTATATGCCTCCTTGTAGACTTGTTTGATGAATACTACAATTGTTGAAAAATTCTTTACAAATGATGTATAATAGTAGAGAGAGTAAGAGAGTGAGGTGTGATTTTTTATGAAATTTTTGGGGATATTTATAGGCTAAATATGTGGGAAAAAACAAAAAAAAAACAAAAAAAAAACCAAACTAACGGCTATAGAGCCGTTCGGAACGGCTCTGTTTCGATCGCTGCCGTTTTCGACCGTTCGACCCACGGGTCAACGGTGGACCCGTAACGGGTCGACCCCCGGGTTGGCGGGTTGAATTCGCGAATTGGGCCGGGTTCGTGGGCCGGGTTTCGGGGGTTTAATTCACGTTAATTGCGACCTGGGTTGACCCGGTACTGTTCACCGGGTTCGACCCGAAGCCGCCAAGTATCTAACCGGGCCGGGTTCGCGGGCCGGGTCGCCGGTTGCCCCGGCCCAGTTGCCATCCCTAGGCTATAGTCCACAAATTTCTGCCACTTTCGTGAGATTTTTTATTTCCTTCATTTTGTGGGCCATTATACACTGTTTTCGATCATTTTTGTGAAATTTTGTCGTCGACTGTTTTAGCCTCATTTGTGGGTTATTGTCCACAGATTTCGGGCACTTTCGGGAAAAATCTTACTTCCCTCAATTTGTGGGCTATAGTACACTATTTTCAATCACTTTCATGAAATTTTATATTTTACTATTTTGGCCTCATTTTATGGGTTATAGTCCACAGTTTTCGGCCATTTTTGCGAAATTTTGTATTTGAATGTTTTGTCCTCATTTGTGGGCCATAGTCCACTGTGTTCGGCCACTTTCCTTAGATTTTTTATTTCACTCTTTTTGTTAGCTATAGTGCACTGTTTTTTTATCACTTTCAGGAGATTTCGTATTTTAATGTTTTGGCCTCATTTTGTGGGTTATAGTTAGGGTTGGCATTCCGGTCGACCAGGCCGGGTCGGGTCAGGTCGGACCCGTCCGGGTTGAAGATTGACTTGGGTCGGTTCGGGTCGGGTCGGAGGCTTAACCGGGCCGGGCCGGGCCGGGTCAAAGAGATGAATTCGCGACCCGCCCAACCCATGAACCCTTTCGGGTCCATCCCGAGTCGGTTCGGGTCGGGTCGGGTCGCGGGCTGGCCCGGTTAGAGAGAACTTTTTTTTTACTTTTTTTTTTCATTAATAAACATTGAAAATCATAATAATAATAATAAGATTGAAAGAGTGAAATTGCCAAAAAAGTGATATATTATTCATATGATTTCAAGTTATATAAGTTTCACAATTTGTAATAAGAAATAAAGATTTCACAAATTTGTTTTATACACTAACAAATTTCTTATATACAATTTCAATTTACTTCAATTTTCCTAATTTGAAATAACAAGCAAAACATGACAAGTTACAACTTTTAGTACACATTTAGAACTATAAAAAAAATGTATTTATTTTGTATGTGCATGTGTGCATTTGCACACATGGGGAGTTGGCCGGTTGGACTAGGAGGGTAGGCCGGGTTGTAAGCTTAGTGGGGGAGGGGAAGAGATGGGAGTTTGGGAGTTAGGATATTGGAGAGTTTGAGGAGGAGTTAGGAAAGTGAAAAGGTGAAGAATTTAAAGAAAATAGTTATTAGGTGGAGAATTATGCAAATTAGACCCTAACATTATCCTATAAATAGCACCCCGTTTATCCTTCTCTTTTACACCAAAAATAAATCAAAATGAGAGAAAGAAAAAGAAAGAGAGTAGAGTGTTCTTGTTAGGAGGAAAAGTTCTTGCTAGGAGCTAAGAGTTGTGCTTCCACTTTTGTTCAACCTTCATTAGAGGTGGGTGTTCTCTACTTTCTAATTATAGAGAATGTGCATGCTAATAAGAAAATAAATGAGTAGTGTCACGGCCCACTTCCCAAAACACGAAAATACGGGCGCGAGACTAAGGCCCAGCGAATGGTGCAAACACACCATTCATGAGCTGTACAAGTAAACTCAACAACAAGATGATAAAACAATCCACGCATGCAAGTAAATCACAATATGATAATGAAAGTACATGACATAGTCCATAAATAACCAACAACTGGGAAATACAAATAATTACGGGTCAAACAAGCCCGAATTACATTAAAGAGTTTAATGAAGTAAAACACAAACTAGGATAACATGATAATAATAAACTCGAACACTTGGTCACCGACACCTTCTGGTAACTCTCCATTTGGCCCTGCAAGTACATTATTGCAAAAAGAAAAGAAAAAGAAAACAAGAAGACGCCCGTCAATACAAGTTACGGGCCGCAATGGGGTACAAGCTAAGGGAAACAGGAACAAAAATAAAACAAAAGAAAAACAGGAAAATAGCAAGGAATCAAGAGTAAGGGAAATGCAATATGTAAACATGGTATGAACAAGGCATTATGAAACAAGTGTCATGTAAAACAAGTAATCAAGTAACAAGTATTAAGTCAACATTAACATGTAACATGTAATTGGATCATGCAAGTGCACGTGTAAATCTTAAGTCTAATATTTTGATTCTATCTAGGTAGCACTTCATGCATCCATCCATTTACTACATGGTTGCTACTTACAATCAGTTCCGTTTAGATTTAGTGGTGGGTTTTATAGGTCACGTACTCAGGAAAAACATGTACATTCAATATTGTATCGAGATACGTGCAATATGAAACATGTAGAGTGTAAACTTGTAACGTGAAACATGTAAACTTGTAATTTGCAATTTTGCAGTTTGTAACTTGCAACTTGCGTCGGGAAACCACGAGCTCCCGTCCGAGTACGCTCTTCTATATTGCCCACTACTTAAATCTTTCCCTTAAACCCCGACTTATTACTTTTATTAATTTTATTAATATGATCATAATGCAATGAAGACGATGTCAAGATATGGACATGGAACATCAAGGAAGTATGCATGAAATATGTTCTTAAGTCATGAGATGTGAAACATGTAGTTTTAATGTCATATTTGGGTCTAGTTTATTATTACATATATGGGTCCATAATATTTTAGGGTCATATAAAATAATATTGCAACTACAAAGTGACTGATTACATGTATAAAACTTAATCAAAAATTAAGGGATAATATACAACATTCAGATTATTATCAAGGGTAAAATAGTCATTCACAACAACATGTAAAATCCCTAAAAGTACATATGTTTGTATTTATTTGTGTTCGTGTAATGCATAGGATAACAAAGTATTCACGATCTCATGTGAATATAGGATCGACGGATTAGGTATAGAAACGGGTATCAATTCGACTTATGAATGCGAATTGGAGTCAAAAATAATATACTTACGGTATTTTTACAAGGGGCTTGTAGTAGAACAAATAAAATTGTACAAGAGATACTTGCCTTTTGACGATTCCGAAAGAGAATAATCCGGCGAACTCCGAAATTTACGTGCAAAATACGTGCAAGAAGATCCAGCAGCTCAACAAAACTCCACACAGGATCGGCCCGAACAGCAAACAGGAACCCTGGATTCGCTGTGCGCCAAACATGGGACAGCGAACACAGCGAATGGAAAAACTCTCCCATACCGGATCGGCACAACAGCAGACACCAAGCTAGGATTTGCTACACCCAAAACACGGAACGGCAAAATCCTCCAATCGAAATCCTTCTTCTTCTTCGGCAAGAGAGAGAGAGAGCGACCGAAAGATCTCCGATGGCGGGACTGGGCAGCGACTGCGGCAAGCTCAGGACGGCGACACCGCAGCGAGGCGGCGGCGCGACGACGCGGCGAGGCGGCTGGTCCAAAAGCGACGGCAGCGCAAGGGCTTCGACGCTCGAAGGTGCTCTATTTTCGCGCTCGAAACAGAGGAGGACGTGAATGGCGGAGCTTCGGGGTCTTCGACGGTGGCGACGAGTGCGATGGGTCTTCGGAGTTGCTAGAAGGTTGTAGACGGGGAGAGTATGGGTTTGCGGTGATGGTTTCGGAGTTTGGGCGGTTTAGAAGTAGGGAGAGAGCGGAAGGGATGAAGACGGAGGATGGTTGAGTGGTAATGGTGGAGGGACAGGAGTGAGGGTACAGGGACGATGGTGACGAGGGCTAGGAGTCGAGGACGATGCCGGAAGTGGGTGGCAATGGAGGAGAGCGAAGGTGGAGCGTCGAGGTTGGGGATGGCAAGGGAGAAGGTGGAGCGAGATGTGGGGGGGGGGGGGGGGGGGGGGGGGGAAGGCGACGGGGATTCGATGGAGGAAAGTGAAGGGGGGTCGAGTGACGAGGGGAAAGAAGGGAATGGGTTTCGGGGTTCGGTTTTGGGTTGAAGACGAACGAAGTGAGGGAGTGAGCGGGAGGGAATTTTTTCCCAAACCGCCCCACTTTTTGAAAGTTTTTCCCAAACCGCCCTACTTTTTTTTTTAATTCCCAAAACGACACACTCGGTCTTTGAAAGACCGAGTTTAGTACAAAATAACTCGGTTTTTCAAAGACCGAGTGTTAGAATTCGAAAAATCTTTTCGAATTCTAACACTCGGTCTTTGAAAAACCGAGTTATTTTGTACTAAACTCGGTCTTTCAAAGACCGAGTGTGTCATTTTGGTAAATACTTTCAAACGTGGGTCAGTTTGGTAAATATTTTTAAAAAGTGGGTCATTTTGGTAATAAGTTCGAAAAACCTAGTATTCTGAACAATTAGTTGCTTCTTAGTTATCTGGTTAAATAATGGCATTACAATTATTATATCTACTAAAATAAATCTAAAAGGACTAAAAGAGTAGGTATCTACTCTCTTCCGGAACATGGGTTCATTATACCAGTATGATACAGTACAAGACGAGGAGAGTCATAGCAGCAGTCGTCTCAAAATGTATCCTATGAGGAATGGAGATCAAACAATTCCGCATGATATAACTAGGTATCATGTGCATATTCATGGTGAAAAACATTCGTTCCTATTGTTTAAATTATAAAAGAGATGTATTTTTGTGTTTTGCATTTTTATCTATGCTGGTTTTTTAATACCATTATTCCTTTAAGCTATCATGCATGTAGTGTATTTAAACTTGAATTTACTTAACTTATAGCATATACATGTACATCATCATGTTACTACTCCAATATCTGGTTGATGCATTCTACAAAAGATGTTGCATCATTTTGAAAGTAGTATGCAGGAATTACGTAAAATCTTGATGTGTATATCAGTATATACCAACATTAATATTGTGTCATATATATAGGTACCTATGCAGTAAATTACCATTATATATATACGATATCATATTCACATGACTATCATTTTGTTAACATCAAATTTACTATTATATGTAAAATATTTCTGATATAGAATAAAAATCTTCTACGAATTTATAACTTGTCTTATTCTGTAACATAAAGTTCCATCAAACTTATAAACAAAATCGAAAACTAGAAATGTAAAATATAAGATAATTCTCTTGCATATCCGACCCAATATATTTTCCCTCCAAACTAAAACCCACTACATCTCTCGTTGTGTGACTATTCGAGATGTGTAGATGATGCAAGATAGGGATCATCAATGAATTTCACGAAAATGATTTCCCTACTCTTCCCACAGAATTTGTCCAACACTACCTGATACATATTGTTCTTTCTCTATGTATACAACTCAAAACTACATGCGTTTTACTTCTTGCTAAGTTTAGACAGATTACATCAGGCTGTAAGTTATAACACCCGGAAGGGCTTCTTTATCCTGATACTCTGTTATCTGAGTTCAGACAGATTACAAGATGATTTTTCTATATTTTTTTCTCTGATTAAAGTTTATTCAAAGGAAAAGAAGGAAGATGAAAGTAATTCATGGGTGATAAATAATTCATTCATTCACTTGTCTAAAGAAGTTGATATAATTGAGTTATCAGACTTTTTGAAGCTTTCTTTCTTACTGTACAATGTAAGAAATTGGGTATGAAAGAATACATGATTGGATTCTGAATGCACAATGTATTATATACATTGTGAACCAAATTAGTTTCCATTTTGGGTAAAAAAAAGTATGGCATAATTTGTCAATTGAAGGTCTCATCAATTGCTTAGTGTATATATATATTTATATTTACATGGATATAATTAAAACTAGCATTTTGGCAGAGAAAACATGCAAACAGAGTTTGTCAGAAGAGTGAAAAGAAATAAAAATAGTGTGGATTCTTGACCAAACTCCAGCTTCTCTTTAGTCCTTTTAGATTTATTTTAGTAGATATAATAATTGTAATGCCATTATTTAACCAGATAACTAAGAAGCAACTAATTGTTCAGAATACTAGGTTTTTCGAACTTGTTACCAAAATAACCCACTTTTTGAAAGTATTTACCAAACTGACCCACTTTCGAAAGTATTTATCAAAATGACACACTCGGTCTTTGAAAGACCGAGTTTAGTACAAAATAACTCGGTTTTTCAAAGACCGAGTGTTAGAATTCGATTTTTCGAATTCTAACACTCGGTCTTTGAAAAACCGAGTTATTTTGTATTAGAATTCGATTTTTCGAATTCTAACACTCGGTCTTTGAAAAACCGAGTTATTTTGTACTAAACTCGGTCTTTCAAAGACCGAGTGTGTCGTTTTGGAAATTAAAAAAAAAGTAGGGTGGTTTGGGAAAAACTTTCTGATGCGGTTTATTTCTGGGAGACGTGTGGATGCACCAGGTGTGAGTTCGGACTCAATTTGTATTTGAAGGAGAAAGCTGCTCGTCTGACGACCCTCGGCTGACCGGGCGGAACCTGCGGCGACCTCAGAATGAGGCGGAGATCTGGGCTCGGATCAGAGGGTTCGGATCCGAGGTCTTGTGTACCTGTAGACGGTCCTGAAACACCGGGGTTTGTCCCGGTGGCGGACCCTCCGACGATCTAGTCAGTCTCTGTGAGAGAGTAGCAATAACTAGGTGAATTTAAGTGGTAAAAGATTGATCACCTCAAAAGGCGGGTGAGGGTCTGGTATTTATAGAGAATCCCAACCGGGTTTGGTTCCGCTTGGGGGCCGGGTCTGGATCCGAAAGCCCATGGGCCTGACGTGGCAGAAGGCCCAGGGGGTTTAGGGCAGACGTGGCAATACCAGGAGCGGTATAGGGCTGACGTGGCAAAACCCTTGGTGGTTTTTGGAGCTGACATGGCTGATCGTGGGTCTTCTGTGCTTCTGGGAGAATCGGAGGGCCTAGGCTGTGCCAGGTCATCCCCATACTTCGTCGAAGAGGGGGGACGGCCCGTGGGGCTGTCACGGATCGGCGGCCGAGGACCACTGAGGCTCGTCGGATACGAGGAGGCCAATTCTGTGGGGATGAACTTGAGGTTCAGCGCCGACCCTGCAGTGGTTCGAAGCCGAACTAGATTGCTATTTTTACCTTTCTTGAGTGAGAATTGTATTGGGCCCTGGTTGAGCCCTAAGCCATTTTTACCCTACCACACAAGCCCCCCACTCCTACAGGGGTGCGGGAGCTAGCCGTGGAGGAGTGTATACGGTTGTAGAAATGGGATGGCGAGCCGTTGTGCCTTCGTGAGGGGGTTGTCCTGATTGTTTTTTAGAGCGATCCTTGAGCTGCCGAGAGTCCATGGGTCGGCAAAGGTGATGGCGGATTGTCTGAGACTTCCTGGGAAAATTGCCTTGGTGCCAGACCTAACCTCGGGCAGGCGAGGGATTCTGGGTCGGCAAGGTTGAAGGCGAGTCGTTGAGCCTTCCTGAGAAGACTACCCTGGTGCTATACCCGACCTCGAGCAGGCGAGGGACTTATGGGCCAACAAGGGGGGTGGCGAGCCGTTGAGCCTTCCTGAGAAGACTACCCTGGTGCCAGACCTGACCTCGAGCTTGGCGAGGGATTACGGGTCGGCAAGGGCGATGGCGAGCCGTGGAGCCTTCCTGAGAAGACTACCCTGGTGCTAGACCCGACCTCGAGCAGGCGAGGGACTTATGGGCCAACAAGGGGGGTGGCGAGCCATTGAGCCTTCCTGAGAAGACTACCCTAGTGCCAGACCTGACCTCGAGCTTGGCGAGGGATTACGGGTCGGCAAGGGTGATGGCGAGCCGTGGAGCCTTCCTGAGAAGACTACCCTGGTGCTAGACCCGACCTCGAGCAGGCGGGGAACTTATAGGCCAACAAGGGGGGTGGCGAGCCGTTGAGCCTTCCTGAGAAGACTACCCTGGTGCCAGACCTGACCTCGAGCTTGGCGAGGGATTACGGGTCGGCAAGGGTGATGGCGAGCCGTGGAGCCTTCCTGAGAAGACTACCCTGGTGCTAGACCCGACCTCGAGCAGGCGAGGGACTTATGGGCCAACAAGGGGGGTGGCGAGTCGTTGAGCCTTCCTGAGAAGACTACCCTGGTGCCAGACCTGACCTCGAGCTTGGCGAGGGATTACGGGTCGGTAAGGGCGATGGTGAGCCGTGGAGCCTTCCTGAGAAGACTACCCTGGTGCTAGACCCGACCTCGAGCAGGCGAGGGACTTATGGGCCAACAAGGGTGGGGGGCGAACCGTTGTGCCTTAGGAATGTTGGGCAGGGTAGCCTGCTGTCTTTTGCGGAGTATTGAAGGCGCCCCGGGATCTATGCGATGTTCCAATTTCCCAGGGGCCTTAATGGCGCCGCCTAATAAATGTATGGCGCATGGTCTTCCGTCGTTTGGTTTTCCCCATGTCATAAAAGCTGGCCTATGGGGGAGGCTATAAGTACCCCTCTCCGCAGCGGGTTGGATCACAGCAAGGGTGGTCTACTGGCCATCAAAGGTGTCTGCTCTGACGGACGTCTGTCTCTTGCAAAAAAATTTCCCCCGGTCGTGTCGAAGAGGTGGTTTCTCTGCCGCCCGGATCTTCTCTTGGATATGATGGCTCTGATACGGCAGCCAGATCCAGGGGGGATCGGGGCGAGAGGGGTAACGACCGAATCCGAGGGGTGAGCTGTTTGTCGCTGAAGGTTCTGTCTTCTGGAGGAAATGAAGGGCATTCCGGGCAAGTTGTTTGCAACTGTGAAGGTTCTGTTGCCAGAGCAGGTTGAACCTTTGCAGTTGCAATCAACTGGCTCGGAATGGTGCGCTTCTCTCGATCTCTGAGTGTTGATCTGCTTTCGACCGGGGCCCGTGGGTCGGCGGAATACCGACCGAAACACGGGGCCCGGGAGGTGCTCGCCGAGGGCGGCGCCTTAAAACTTTGAATCAAAAACTTTTTCTGGTCTCACCCTTGAATAGTTCGGGGTTTCGGCCGTCGAGGCCGTACGCCCCGAGCTGCTCACGGGTGAAAGGGGAACCGACCGAGCCTCGGAGCCCGGGGCGTCTGTCTAAGGATGGCGCCTTAAATCTTAAGTAAAATGTTCCCTCCGCCGAATACTCCCTCCGAACTGACCCCCGCGTCTGGCTGCCAGCCTGGCATTGGATGACGTCAGCAGCGCACGTTTCGAGGACGTGGCGCGATTTCCCAGGTGGCAGTTGCTCGTCAGTAGGTGAACAGTACTTGCGGAAATTGAGGAGTCGCTTTTATCTTCTATAAATATTCCCCCCTCTCCCCCTTCATCCCACTCCTTTCTTGCTGCTTTCTTTTTCAAAAATTTCCCAACACTTCAGTGCTCGCCCCTGCATTTTGCTATACTAGAGTCGCCCTTCCGAAGTGACCCCAGGTGAGTTTGTAAGTCTGTTTAGTTTTAGGCACAGATGGATAGGGCTCAGTCTGGCTCGTCAGCGTCGACATCTAGGGGGGAAGTGAAACCTGTCTCCAACTCGACGTCGTGGGAGGAGCCCGTACTTGAGGGGGAGTCAGTACACGTTGAAGAGTCTTCCGATTCAGTTTCGTGGGAGGAACCAGTAGGTGAGGAGGAGGAGGTACATGGTGTGAGGCCGTTACGCTCCCGACGTCCCTTTGTGGTGGAGAGTAGTGAGTCGGAGGAAACGAATGATGGCTCGGGCGGCGTCCGTGTTTTGGAGTTGACTTTCGAGGAGGAGGGAGGCGAGGGTGGCACTGTAAAGAGATCCATAGTTCAGGGTGTGGGTCCGAGTTCCATGCCGACTGTCCTGGGGCCCTTATTCACTTCCTCGCCGGAGCGAACCAAGAAGAAGAAGAAGAAGGCTCCGAGGAAGGCAGGACCGAGGACTGGTGGTTCGAGCCAGGCGCCCGTATATCGTAATTTGTGGACAGGTTCGCCCGTGCAGCCGAAGCCTTTCCGTCAGTATCCTGACGACCTATCCGACAAGGAGCTCTTCGGCGTGCAGGCCTCCTCGTCGAGTCGGAAGAGGGGGATGATGGACGCGATTCTGACCATCTTGGAGGGCGGGGACTTGGAGGTTTTGCAGCTGGTGTACCACATAGGTCCTGGCTACGAATTGATGATGCCGAGCTCTACTCTGTGCCCAACCGATCCCCTATCTGCTTGGTATTGCGTCTTCCCAGTGGATGCCTTCATTTCTGGACTGAGGCTGCCAGTCCACCCGTTTGTTCGAGAAGTGCTGAACTGGGCCTCCTTGGCTCCGATGCAGTATGGGCCGAACTCTTAGAAGCAGATAATCTGTTTTGTACTGATGTGCGAGGAACAAAAGGTACCCCTGCGGTTGAACGTGTTCCGAGCGATGTTGATGATCAGTTCGGCGGCTGAGGGCGTTTACTATATCTCCCCCCGGAGTAAGAGGAAGGTTGTTCACAGCCACCCGGACTCCATCAAGGATTGGAAGAAGAAATATCTGGTGATCCGGAGTGAAGAGCCCTGGGACATTCCGACTCGATGGAACTATTCCAAGACGAGCTATCCTGCGCCGAGGCCGGGGGATCTGACGGCCGAGGAGTGGGGGTTTGTCGAGCGCCTCTGTTTGTCTCCTAGTATCGATTGGACGAAGGTGACGGAGGCCCACCTGGCGAGCGTCGGACTGAGCCCAGCCGTTCTGCGTATGTAGTTGTTTCTTTTCTCTCGATCTTTTCGTGCTTTCTTGCTCATTGCTCTTAATGGTTTTTTCTGCAGATATGGATGAGGCATCGATCAAAGCAAGGAGGCTCGCCATGAAGAAGGAGAACGCCGAGAAGAAGAAGGGGGAGGCGGCGAAGAGGCCGAGGGAACCGTCCCTGGTTATCTCGGAGGTCCCGCTCGAGCCGAAGACTAAGAGAACTCGCTCGGAGACGAGCAAGGGGGCGGCCCCTTCGAGGGGTAAGGGCCCAGCGAGGGCGTCCGATCTCGACAAGGGGAAAGGTCCCTTGGTAGAGGTTGAGGAGGAGGACCCGGTGGTGGAGATGTTGCGGCAACGGTGGGCGCCGGACTGGTCGGTTCGGATGGGCGACTGTCTGACTGAGGAAGCCCAGGCCGTTGAGGTGGTGGAGAAGTTGGCGACCCCTCGCGATCGCCAAGCGATGGAGAGTGAGCCCGTAGAGGTGGCCTTTACGCGCCTGGGGCAGGCCACCGTGCTGGTAAGCTCGTCGATCTCATCTTTCTTGTTAATCTTGCTTCGGGAGTTCTCTTCTTATTAGTGTTTTGTTGGTCGCAGGCTTGTATGCAGGGAGCTAACGTAAAGAATCTCTATGAAGCGTCCCTATCGCAAGAGCGGGTTCGGGCGGACAAGAGCGAGCGGGAGATGAAGGAGATGCGGATCGAGCTCGAGGGTTCGCATAAGAGGGAGCAGCAGATGAAGCTCGAGCTCGAGGCTCAGGACGCCGAGTGGGGGAAGAGGGTGGTCTCCTTGAAGAAGAAGTTCGCCAAGGAGAAGGAGGAGTTGACGGCTGCGTTCACCAAGGAGAGGGAAGAGCTGACGGATGCGGGTCAGCGATGGTGATCAAGGCCCAGGATGAGTGCTACGCGAAGGCCCTCAGCCATGTGAGGCACTTCTACCCGTCCGTCGATCTGTCCAACTTTGAGTATGACATGGAGATCGAGGGGACACCGAAGACTCCTGTCGAGGAAGGGCCCGTTGGCAACCCGGCCGTCGACCCTCCTGCGAACCCAATCGATGCCGAGGTGGGAAATCAAGTTGTGTAGTTTTATCTTTCTTTTTTTTCTCCCTTCGATTGTATTTGCCTTCCGCGGACTGGCCACCGCCTTTTTTGTAAGAAGTAGTACAATTTATAAAAAGTATCTTTGACTGGCCAAGTGTTTTGACCTCGGATATTTCCGAACCTCCTTGCTTATGTGCGTTGAGTCGGTCCTCTTGCAGGTTGTGGCTTCCCTTCCCGAGGCGGACCCCCGTCGTTCCGATGCGGCGTGGCTCCGGAGCAAGGTTGAGGCATTGGAGGCCACTTTGGCTCGGTACCGTGAGGGGGCCCGTAATGCTGATGCGGCCTTCAATTATTACAGGAACAGGTCTGAAGCCCTTGGTGAGGAGGCAAGCCGTCTGAGGAGGGCGATGGTGGATCGGGAACTCGTGGGCGTCGGACTTGGACACACTATGTCGAGTTCCTCGGTGCAGAGGCCCTCCTCTGAGAAGCTACTTCGTGATGTGATAGTCGAGAAGGAGGGGGAGATACACCGCTACCGGACGATGCTGGGCGTCTCGAGACCTTCCTCGAGTGGTCAGCGAGTGGAGGGAGTATCCTCCGTGTTGCCACTATTGGAGCGTATGCGGCCCGCCGATGCTCAGAGTTCCGTGGCCGGTGTGTCGACCGTGGCTGAACCGAAGGACCACTATGATAAGGAGAGAGTCCCAAGTTGTTCGATTGGGGTGATCCCGTCGTTCGTCGGACCAGAGGGGCCTTGAGATGGTGGCCTCCTACCGTTTGGGATGAGAGGAGTGTTTTGGACCCCCGTCGTTCCGACGTGGCGTGGCTCCGGAGCAAGGTTGAGGCCCTGGAGGCCGCGTTGGTCTGCCACCGAAGGGGGGCTCGTGACACTGATGCGGCTGAGAAGGGCGATGCTGGATCGGGAACTCGGCGGTGCGAGCCTTGGACAGGCCGTGTTGGGTGCCTCGGTCCACTTCTGAGAGGTTACTTCGCGATGTCTTTGCGGAGAAAGAAATGGAGATACACCGTTACAATATCATGTTGGGTGCCTCGGCATCTTCCTCGGTGGGTCGGCAAGCGGAGGGGGTTCCCTCTGCGCTGCTGCTATTGCAGCGTATGCGACCAGATGACACCCAGAGTTCCGTGGCTGGGGAGTCGACCGTGGTTGAGTTTAAGGACCATCATAACGAGGAGAGGGATTTTAGTCGCTCGTTCGGAGTAATCCCGCCCTTCAGCGGACCCGAGGGGCTCTAAGATGGCGACTTCCTCCAGTTTGAGATGAGTGGAGTGGTCCTGTAACGGTCTTTGTTTGTTTTCTTAGGACGAAATAAAAGGGTACGAATAAAGAATCATGTTCCTTCTTTGCTTTGGCTAGTGGTGTAGTGAACGATGGTGGTTTTAAGGAGAGTCCACCGATCCGCAAGGGATCGAAGTGGGGCCTTAGGGAGAGTTCCCAGCTTGGATTCGGTTGGAGCCTACCGAGGCGTTGGGGACGATACCGGAGTGAGGACTCAGGCGCCGATCTCATTATCTGGCGTTAGGGTTTTAACAAAAAGAGATCTCTTTCGTATAAGATAAGGAGGGTCGCTAAAACGGCCCTGTACACATGAGTGTTTACACAAAAACCTGTTTACATTTAGCCAGGCTAGAGCCTATGTTTGTCCTTCGAGGAGTTTCATTAGGTACTCGGCTTCGACTGGGGTCTTCTCCCGCTTGGTGACAGGTTTGGAAGCAGGGCCGTCCCTCTCAGGTTTGAACTTGACGGCGTCGAGGGAGAACACACCTCCCCTGACGGTGGTCATATAGCACGATCGCGCTGCTTCTTGGCTACCTCGGATAGTGCCGACTCCTTGCGGGGTGGGAAATTTGAGTTTCAGATGGTAAGCTGAAGGCACCGCTTGGAGGGAGCATAGTCCGGGTCGGCCGAGTATGGCGTTGTAAGCCGCCTTGACGTTGACCACCATGAAGTCCATGGACTCGGTCCTCTTGACAGGAGCCGATCCTGCGGTAACGTCGAGGGCGACAATCCCTTCTATCACGACAGGGACGCCGGAGAACCCATGCAAGGTGTATCCGACCGGCTTGAGCTTGCCTCTAGGTAGCTTGAGTTTCTCGAAGGCTTCGAGGAAAAGAATATTAACCGAGCTGCCGTTGTCGACGAGGATTCGGCGAACTTCACAATTAGCCATGTGGAGACTAATGACGAGGGCATCACAGTGGGGTAGGCGAACGCCCTCGAGGTCCTCTCCTGAGAAGGAGACCGGCATTGGTTGTAGCTTGGGTGAGGGATTGTCGTGGACAGCATTCACTTTCCGGATGAAGGCTTTTCGGGAAGTATTTGAATTTCCTCCCATTGGCCCTCCGTGGACACAATGCAAGATGAAGGGCGTATCTGCGGCTCCCTCGGAGTCGGGATCCCGACCCTGGATGCGGTTCGGAGTAGGGTTCGGAGGCGAGGTCTTCCGGTTCCTGGTATCTCGTCGATCCCGTGGGTCTTCTCGGGTGAATTCTCGGAGGTACCCCCTGGAGATGAGTTCCTCAATTTCGTCTTTCAGGGCTCGGCACTGGTCGGTTTCGTACCTGTGATCTCTGTGGAAGCGGCAGTAGAAGCGCTGGTCTCGGTTCTTGCCGTTGTTAGGCCGGGGGGTAGTCAAACAATGCCTTTGTCTTCGATTTCTAAGAGGATGGCGGATACGTTATGCGTCAAGGGAGTGTACCTCTCGAAGCGGGGGACCGGCGGGACCTTCTTCATGGCCCCCGCGTCCCTCGGAGCTTTCTTTGATGGTTCGACCTCTTCGACCTTCCGCTTTCCCTTCCCGATGGCCTCCTTGGTATCTTCGGGGTTAAGGGCCTCTTCCGCCCTAATGTATTTCTCGACCCTGTTGAGGAGGTCGGGAAAGTCGACGGGGGGTTTCTTCGCCAGAGAAGCCTTCAGCTGTCCATGATGGACGTTGTACCGAAATGCCACAGAGGCGACGCCCGGATCGAGGGAGGAGACCGACCTTACCTCTGCGGTAAACCTCCGGACGAACACTCTGAGTGACTCCCCCTCTATCTGTCTGAGCCCAAGTAATGAGGCGCTGGTCCTTTCGGCCTTCCGGCTGGTGACAAAGTGGGCAAGAAAATTGCCCTCTAGTTGGTCGAAGGAGTAAATGGAGCCGGGGGCGAGCTTCGAGAACCATTCACGAGCCGGACCCCGAAAGGTGGCCGGGAAGGCTCGGCACAGCAGGGGATCTGAGGCGCTGTGAATCATCATGAGGGTTTTGAAACCCTCCATGTGATCAGCAGGATCTCCCTCGCCGTCGTAGGTCTCGAATTGAGGGGGTCGGAAGTTCCTGGGTATTTCTGCCTGGAGGATGGGGGCGGAGAAGGGAGGACGGACAGGTCTGTACCCCTGAGCCGCTCTTTGGCCGCCATCCCCTATGTGATCGAGGTGATCTTCCATTTCTTGGAGGCGCCTTAGGAGTATGTCATCGTCCTCTGGCTGGATTGTTGATGGTCGGGACACGCTGGCCTCGGTGTCCGACCTGGTTTGGGAATGGAGGGTTTCTCCCCTGGGGGCCCGTCGGAGAGCCCCAAGAATTTCTCTTCGGAAGTCCTGGAACTCCTTGTGAGTGACGGGGCTCCCTCGACCCTGTTCGGTCGGTCTGAAGGTTGCCTTCCGACGCGGCTGAGTGCTGGCCTCCGTCCCTCGGGCGGTGGTCTTGGATGGTTCGGGGCCGGGTTGGAAGCGGCCCTTCCCCTGCTGCGGGTGATCTGACGGTTGACGATTATTCCTCGTAGGTCGGGTTGGACTGTACGGGTGGCGCTTCGCCGGGATCCCTGATGGGAATCTCCGTGCCTTGATACGCGTGGCCCGGCATTGGTATTTGGTGGGGGTGTGTCCCGTCGGTTGACGGAGGACGCGGCCCCCTTGCCTCTGGAGGCCATGGGAGTTCGGCTGTCGAGGGGCCTTGATGGTCGGGCTCGGGTCGGCTTCTGAAGCAGTTTTCCCACAGACGGCGCCAACCTGATGCGGTTTATTTCTGGGAGACATGTGGATGCACCAGGTGTGAGTTCGAACTCAATTTGTATTTGAAGGAGAAAGCTGCTCGTCTGACGACCCTCGGCTGACCGGGCGGAACCTGCGGCGACCTCGGAATGAGGCGGAGATCTGGGCTCGGATCAGAGGGTTCGGATCCGAGGTCTTGTGTACCTGCAGACGGTCCTGAAACACCGGGGTTTGTCCCGATGGCGGACCCTCCGACGATCTAGTCAGTCTCTGTGAGAGAGTAGCAATAACTAGGTGAATTTAAGTGGTAAAAGATTGATCACCTCAAAAGGCGGGTGAGGGTCTGGTATTTATAGAGAATCCCAACCGGGTTTGGTTCCGCTTGGGGGCCGGGTCTGGATCCGAAAGCCCATGGGCCTGACGTGGCAGAAGGCCCAGGGGGTTTAGGGCAGACGTGGCAATACCAGGAGCGGTATAGGGCTGACGTGGCAAAACCCTTGGTGGTTTTTGGAGCTGACATGGCTGATCGTGGGTCTTCTGTGCTTCTGGGAGAATCGGAGGGCCTAGGCTGTGCCAGGTCATCCCCATACTTTGCCAGAGAGGGGGGACGGCCCGTGGGGCTGTCACGGATCGGAGGCCGAGGACCACTGAGGCTCGTCGGATACGAGGAGGCCAATTATGTGGGGATGAACTTGAGGTTCGGCGCCGACCCTGCAGTGGTTCGAAGCCGAACTAGATTGCTATTTTTACCTTTCTTGAGTGAGAGTTGTATTGGGCCCTGGTTGGGCCCTAAGCCATTTTTACCCTACCACACTTTCAAAAAGTGGGGCGGTTTGGGGAAAAATTCAGCGGGAGGTAGGGGAAGATGGAGTGTTTTGGGTTTTGAAACTGTTTTGGTTCGTTTTGTTTTTGTTTGTTTGTTTTTTAATCAGAGAAGGAAGAGAGGGAGGATTTTTTTCCCAAACTGCCCCACTTTTTGAAAGTTTTTCCCAAACTGCCCTACTTTGTTTTCTAATTCCCAAACCATCCCACTCGGTCTTTGAAAGACCGAGTTTAATTAAAATTAACTCGGTTTTTCCAAGACCGAGTGTTAGTCTTTGATTTTTCGAATTCTAACACTCGGTCTTTGAAAAACCGAGTTATTTTTGCCTAAACTCGGTTTTTCAAAGACCGCGCAGTTATTTTGGTAAATACTTTCGGAAGTGGGTCAGTTTGGTAAATACTTTCAAAAAGTGGGTCATTTTGATAATAAGTTCGGTTTGTAGAAGGAAAAAATATCAATTAAGAACTAGAGACCATTTAAGGTTATAACAAGTATTACATAATACTAGCAAATTACAAGCACCAACTTGATTATTTGAAAACTATGTCTAATGTTAAACTATTTTAAACTATTATTGTATAATCAAATTAAACTTTATCGGAACATAACTAATAGTAATAACACTTTACACTAGTTAAAACACAGTATGAACAGAAAAATATGAAATAAATGAAAATAATGAATGTTATAATTAACTATGAATGTCAATAATAATTACTTAACGATCACATTTTAATATTAAACATAGAAAAGGGACTCAACTTGTGCATACATGTTTTTAATATTTTAATATCAATAATAATTACTTAACAACCTACTTGTGCATACATGTTTTTATGTTCCATAAACATATATGTCAGTGGACTCAACTTGAGTTGGCGACACATGCTTACAGAGATAGATCTTTGTCAGAAATAGGTAAGATTAAAGAAAATTTGAATCCAGCTTGGATCTAGAACTCTAGAATGTTATACACACAAACTCCATATATATTATGACAAAATTCCACATTAATACTCCTCATATAATGATTTTTATGTATGCTGGCCCAACCATAAGTAGAACCACTGGTTAACAGCATCCTAGTATATTATGTTCAAATAGAAAGACAATAAGTTCAACAGATAGCCACAGAATATGTTTTGATGGTCAACCAATGGTTTTGATTCTGTCACCTAACAAGAGAATCTCCTGCATGCTTAAGCTTCATTAAGTAACAACCTATAAATGTCCAGTTGTTAACATTCTCTGTGTCCAGTTGTAGAATTATGTAATAATTTAGTCTCTGTGTTTGTTCAGATGGAGACTTACAATTTGAACTGGATCCTGACGGGACTTTCATCTTTTGGCTTCCATCTTTTGGTCCAGAATTTTTCTACTGACTGTGCAACACTAAAGAAATTTAAATTTTGAAAGGAAACATACTATAAATGGTTGCAGTACTAAAGTTAAAGGTGCAAACACTTAACAAATTATAATATTTTTTTAGGTTCATAAAATTTAAGACGCAAAGTCTATGGAAGGAAAAGAGTACTTTCCGAAAAAGATGGTGGCCTTAGTCAGGAACTCCCTTTTCTATGTTTAATATTAAAATGTGGTTGTTAAGTAATTATTATTGACATTCATAGTTAACTATAATATTCACTATTTTCATTTATTTCATATTTCTCTGTTCATATTGTGTTTTAACTAGTGTAAAGTGTTATTACTATTAGTTAAATTACGATAAAGTTTAATTTGATTATACACTAATAGTTTAAAATAGTTTAATATTAGACATAGTTTTCAAATAATCAAGTTGGTGCTTGTGGTTTGCTAGTATTATGTAACACTTATTACAACCTTAAATGGTCTCTAGTTCTTAATTGGTGTTTTTTCCTTCTACAAACCGAACTTATTACCAAAATGATCCACTTTTTGAAAGTATTTACCAAACTAATCCACTTTCGAAAGTATTTACCAATATGACTGCACGGTCTTTGAAAGACCGAGTTCAGGCAAAAATAACTCGGTTTTTCAAAGACCGAGTGTTAGAATTCGAAATCCAAGACTAACACTCGGTCTTTGAAAAACCGAGTTAATTTTAACTAAACTCGGTCTTTCAAAGACCGAGTGGGATGGTTTAGGAATTAATAAAAAAGTAGGGCAGTTTGAGAAAAACTTTCAAAAAGTGGGGCAGTTTGGGAAAAAATTCGAGAGGGAGAGAGTACGGGGGAGAGAAAGAGATATATTAAAATATAATAAAAGGAATATAATAATAAGGTTGGGAGAGATTTTAGGGAGAGGGTTACGGGGTCAATTAGCTGATTGTGTGGAGGAGGTTTAAAAAGCATTGAAGTTGTTATCAACAGTCACATAATGAAGAGGGATTATAGGGCTCAAAAGTAGGGGTTCAAATTTCAAACCTTAGGAATTTGTTGATCTGGTCAACAATGGGGAGTTTGTGGGTTTGGGCTAGTAGTTCAAGACCCAATAGGGGATGGGCTTGGTCCATGGGCTCAAAACAAATTTAATTATTTAAATATAGAATTGGGCCCAAAATAAATAATTAGACCATTGGGTTTAATTTAAATTACTGGGCTTGTAATAAAAATTGGGCTCCAAAACATTTCAAATATTAAAATAGTTGAATAATCAAATATTGGGATTCACAAAATAGTTTGAATAACATATTAAATTAAAATAGAATAGTTTAATTTAAAATACGGGAAAATACTTGAAAATACAAATTAACGGAAACAGGGATTACAAGTAGTGTAGGATTTGATTTGATAAAGTGGAACAAACCTATGCATTGTATGTAATAAAAGATGCTATGTTTAGTAAATTAATTAACATTATGTTAGTTGGTAATGAGAAAAGAAATAATTGATTAGTTTGTCATAAACTAGTATACAATAATGTAGAGATTTTGATTATATGAACAATTATTGAATTTTCCTTTTAGAATAAACAAATGAATTTTTGTAAAGAGAAATTTGATGTTTATGAACTCGTTTGAATGATTGTAAGAGATACAGTGCACTTTCTTTGATTAAATTAACATAATGCATGTTTATGTTTATTAGTAAAAAGAAATAACTTGAGAGTTAATTATTTGTCTAAAGTATGAGTATTGAATCTATGAGTTACTGTTAAAAAAGTAAATTCAGCTTTTTTTATAAACAAATTCCAGTATAACAAAAGATTAGAATGATTGAGAAATAAAATTTCTTTGTAAAAATAATGGAATAACCGAGTTTTGGATCAAAGGCCATCGAGGTGACTTGTTATCGTTGGGTGCGTCTGGCCCTGTGGTCTGGCGTTGCGCGGTTTCCTTGGCTGGCCTGGATTTGAATCCTGTTAACCCCAAAACATTTTTTTTGTATTTTTATTGTTTAAATATGCATAGACCCGAAAGTGGGTATGAGAGGATTTCGATGTAAAGATTTGACACCAAGTCCACCTGGACTCTTTGGCTTTCGGTGTGTGCCTTGGGCGTTGTCTGTGTTGCTCACGGTTTCGAAACTCGTGCCCCTCTTTTGATTCTTTTGTTTTTTTTCCCATGAATTGGGGTTTTTAACATGAAGAGTCTGTGCTCACGGTTTCGAAACTCGTGCCCCTCTTTTGATTCTTTTGTTTTTTTTCCCATGAATTGGGGTTTTAAACATGAAGAAAAAGGGGGGGAATTTGAATAAAACCTTATTATTAATATAAATTGAAATGAAAAATTATAAGAGATAATTATGAAATTTTAATTAAGGAATAGAATTAGAAATTTGAGAATAGAACTTGTTTTTTGAAGGAAAGAATTTTTTTTTTATTTTTTGTGAAGTGATTACTCTTGTATTTTTTTCAAGACATATCTCGAAGTGAATTGAGATACCATATTTGTTATGAAATTTCGTGTGATGAAAGTGTGTACATTGAAAGGAATTATTTTGCTTATAAAGACTTTGAATGAATAAATAGATCATGAATAGTGACAAGATTTTGATCATTCGTAAATGGGTTGAAGATAAAAAAAAAATAATCTAAGTTTAAGACATGTTTATTAAAGGGTAAGTGTACCCATGATTTCTTGTATATGAAAAATTGTGATTTAGAGTTAGTGAGACATCGGGTACCGGCACTATTGAAAAGAGTTGAGTTATATTTGAGACATGGCCATGGAGCTATCTCGTTAAATGTTGATTAAGCCCGGTAGAAGGTAATACTAATTCTAGGTTTGGAAATTTATTCATGCCTTGCACTAAAAAATTAGGCACATAAGTAAAGATGTAGTAAACCTGGGCAAACGAAAGTGGGTTGCCTCTATATAGTCGGCGATGGATCTCCGTGGCTATAGACCCAGTCGGTAGTGGATCTCCGTGACTGTGGTTGCTCCGTGGGAGACGGGCTTTTATTTTTAAATCCGGGATTATAATGACGGGTCAGCGGTGGACTCCGGGATCTTGAGTAATCGGACGGATAGTTTGCCATACTCCAATGTATATACGTATACCGAAGCTAGAGGGGCATTTGCGGGATGATTCGCACGATGAGGGATCTGTTATAACAGTCGGTGGTGGACTCCGTGGCTGGGATCCATATTCGTGGAATGATCTAAACCTTGTTTTATTACTGGGTAGTTTCATGGCGATGGATCGGACCCTTAAATGTGGAGTACGTAGGTGCTTGCCATCGAACCTATGTAGTATGGGATGCATAGAATTCAAACAAGTATGCATTAGTGTCATCCTAGTATAAAATATGTGCATTAGGCATTAAGGCATCGCATACACTTACATGTTTAGCGTAGTCACATTTAACACTTTATTGTTCATTCAATTTTTGTGGTTTGTTAAAGTAATGAGATCGTTATATATACGGCATAGAGAGGATGACCGAGTATAACATTTTCGTCAGTTGTAAGTGACTGACGTGCCCACAGCTTAATATGCAGGTAATGGACTTTTTATGAAAAAGTAGAGATGTTATGATGCAGTTGATGACTTACATTGTTAAAGTTGTACAAGTTGTATTTTATTTCATTGTTGTATTTCGTTTATTCTTCTGTTGTGTAAACAAAATGTAAATGACTCTGATGTATGTTGAAAAGTTTTAATTTCCTTGTAAAATTGTACGAAGTGAAGTGTAAGATCCTGTGGAATCTCGAATTCGGTCTTATTTGAAATTCGGGGTGTTACACCATCAATCTTCGCATCATCCCTCACATTTCCTCATTATGTACTGCTATCCCGGCGAGTTTGATCTGGATATCTCCAATTGAAAACTCAACACCTTCCCGTATTTGTTCGAGTTCGGTCAGCTTGTGGGAAATTGACACCACCAGGGGTGGATTCCCGCGCTAAACAGCCCGATGATCTGATTCCGGAGCGAGCTCCAGAGTCGAGGATCGGTGAGCGCTCGACCTCGTTCTGCTCTGATACCATTGTTACCGACCCCAACTGCGGTCGGCCCTGCCCTGGTGGAGCGCCTGGTGGCACTCACCCTGGACGGGTGTCAACCATGGCTAACCTGCGATCGTTAGCTCAAAATAATAAAGAACTCAAGAACAAATTAAACTAAGAGATAACTTCAAAATATCATTCATATGTTCTTCTCTTACAACCAAGGGATTTATAACAAAAAAGAAGACGACGAAACCAAAAAAGCAAACACGCGCATAGCGCGTGTTCTGCCAGATTCCTGACTTCCCAAAAGCAAGTGCCCCCAACTGCTCCACAGTGACAGTGCCCCCCCCCCCCCCCCCCCCCCCCCCCACGCTGCCTCCTCCACTCATATGCGGCCACGTAAGCGTGCGCTTCGCCGGTGAAGAGTAAAAGCGATGTCTTTATTACAAAATCACCTTCACTTATGCAAAAACAACCCCAAAAGAAAGAAAATCCCTGAAGGACTGATACGTTAGCTCCAAGGACTGATATGTGAAGGTTTCCCTCTTCTTCTCCAGATACAGTTGAGGGACGAACTGTATCAAAATCAACCTCGAACGGCTCAATGCCTCCACCATTCACTGCCGTAATTTCAATTATTCACTTAATACTAACTAGTAATTTAAACTCGCGATGCACGTCTTAATAAATATATATTTTAAAAATAAAATTTCGACGTAATCTGATCTCGAACCTGAGATCTTTTATATATTAATTATGCACGGACAATACACGTATTAACAACAACAAAAAAATCTGACGTAGTGAGAATTTGAACCTGAAACCTCCTTCATATTAATTATGTACGTGCGTCACGCACATTGATAGATTGACAAATGACATTAAGGTCCCATTGTAATATTAGAGATTAGAGATAGAGATTTGATAATATAATATCTTTAAACTGTTAATCTGTCACTAATTATTATTGTAGCCAAACCTACCAATTCTATCATTGATTGATTAATTTTAGAAAAATAAACATAATAATCAAATAAAAGGGCATATTTTGGTAAGTAGGCTATTAATAAATTAATTAATAAGTTCAATTAAGTAAGATATTTATTTATCTCTACTATTTTAATGGCAAAGTTGAGATTTGTATTAAATGGAATATCGCTTGCATGAAAAAGAGGCACGGAGGGCTAGGAATCATTGACCTCAGAGATATGAATTTGGCACTCCTGGGAAAGTGGTGGTGGAAGGTATTTCATCACGGAAGGGAAGGATGGCAGGACTTTATCCAACCTTACCTCCGAGGGAAAGGGACAAGAAGCTTAGGCTTTCGACTGGGATCCAAAGTATCCCGCTTCTGGAAAGGAGTTGCTAAAGCCAGCGGACCTTTCAACTCAGCAACTTCATCTTTGATCGGCAATGGTCGAACCACCAAATTTTGGTGGGACAAGTGGTGCGGCCCTCATACTCTTAAGGAAGATTTCCCAGAGTTGTTTGCTATTACGAATCGACCGAATATCTCGGTTGCGGAAACATGGAAAAGGGGGACTTGGAGACCGTCGTTCCAAGGAACTCTTTCTCCAAGTTTACTACAGCAACTGCATGATCTACAAACGTGCATAGCCCAATCTGGGGTGATATGTGCCCAAGGCCCTGATCACAGACGTTGGGAGCTTGAGAACAAGGGAGTGTTCTCGGTTAGATCACTTTACCACCGGATTCACTACCGAGGATGCAGGCCCAACTGGGCAGCGGTACTATGGAAGACTAAAACACCTCTGAAAATTAGAGTCTTCCTCTGGCTTGTGCTCAACAATGCCATTCTCACTAGAGAGAACCTAGCCAAGAGGCAACCTCACATTGCGACCAATTGCGGGTTCTGCAACGTACACGTGGAAGATTTGAATCATCTGTTTCTTCACTGCACCAGAAGCAAGGCCATCATGATAGAGGTGCTGAGAGCACTAGGAACAAGTGACTATCCAAAAGACTATGAGGAACTGTGGGTTGGCTCCAGATTTGCGTCATCCCGTCACGATATGAAGGATGCATGGTTTATTGCCATTGCGGCAACTACATGGGTGTTATGGCTAGATAGGAACAATTTTTATTTCCGTGCTTCATGTAATTCTATTTCTAGTAATCTTACTCATATCATGCATCTAATTTCCTTTTGGGCTACAGCTGCTGCTTCAGGAGCAAAAGGGAGAATTGCAAGGGTTTTCTAGGTGGATGACTTTGACGACGAGGAGGTAGAGATCGGGCCAACTCTGGACTGATGAAGTGGACACCGCCTCACTACTTCATATTTTGTATCAGGCCTTAGTTTTTTGTATTTGTGTTTTGGTGGCCTTTAGGCTGGATGATGTAACCCATCCCCCAGGGTTTTGTTGGGGGTTATGTTTTATTTCCTGCACTGCACTTTTTTTCCCGAGACTTCGGGGTTGTTTATTAATCACTTATTAATGAAACAGGGTGGCTTTATTCCACCTTTTCTTCAAAAAAAAAAAAAAAAAAGTTGAGATTTGTAACAAACAAATCCTAACTTTGTTATATAAACACGTATAAAACACGTCCAAACTATATCCAACAAATAAAAATGTGCACCACACGTGTAGCCCAAATCAAAACATTCAAATATAAACTATTTTTTTCCTTATTTAATATATATTCATTTAATTTGATGACTTTATTTTTTTAGACGTGCATCACACGTATTTTATACTAGTTAATATTTAATACACTAATCTAAGTGTTTCTTTAAAAAATATGTAAAAAAACTTAAATGACATATATTTTGGAATAGAGAGAGTACTAGGGAACGTAGTCTGTTATACCAAACCTAGTAACATAATATTCTAGGTATCATGATTCACTGATTCTCCCTCTCACATTCCTCCTAATCCTCCAATTTCCCGCAATTCGCCATTCCATTTACCGAACACCCCCAATCAATATTAATAATGAAACAACGACGTCCCAACAATACATGAAAGCAAAAACGCCCCATCCAACAAGCCTGGGCATGAGAAAGCAATGAACAAGCCCATACTAAGAAGGTTTTTTTTTTTAAAGGAAAAAAGTAGAATATAACCACAATAGCTATAATTCATTAATCTATACTATTATTAAGCAAACCTCCATTTTTGTGGTTTTTTACTATCATGCCCCCATATACATAAAAAGCTAAAAAAATATATAAGATTAATTCTGTAATTTTCACTTTACATTTAAAGTCTTCATAAAATTTTGTTCTCTCAAAAATCGAAACCGTCTTTTGCTCTCCCTCCATCGAATCCGTGCATTGCACATGCATATCCCCAGTGCAAATTGCACGTGCTAATCCATAAAACGTGCATTGCATGTGCGGATTACTAGTAAGAGATTAATAAAACAAACTCAGAGCAAAATACAGAGTTCTACAATGTATAAATAAGACATAAGACCTCCAAACATGAGAGGGTCGGGCAAAAAAAAATACAGACATGTGAGACAGATAAGCAACAAAATCCCCCCATAAACCCAGGGGTGAAGATCTATCAAAGGTACAAGAGTACAACAAAGACACGTCCCTCAGTCAAGCGCAGAAACCGAGTTGATACTATAAAGTTACTAGAACAAATCAGGAAATGAAACAGATAGGAAAAGCAACACACAATACTAATATCAAAGAGACCATGCTTGAGTTGCTCCTGCAAGCAGTTACAGAAAGGAAATTAAGAATCTCTACTACTATAATGGGAGAATGCCTTATTCCATAACCCAACCCGTGCAACGCACGTGCTGGTAATTATTTTTTCCTTTTCATTCTCCTCCCTAAAAAAAATTCCCCACGTGCAAAGCACATGCTGGCAAATTTTTTTCCCCTTTTCATTCCCCTCCCTCAAAAAATTTCCCCACGTGCAAAGCACGTACAATACTAGTCCTATTTAACTCGTTCGCAACTACATACACAATAATTGATAGTTATATTTAATATTCAATGTAGAGAGTAGAGATGATTGAGCTTTCGCATTTGTATGGATACATTTTGCTTTGCAAACTTTGAAACTCTTATAAGTTATCCTCAGTACAATTCTGAGAAGAAATCAACATAACCTTATGTATTCCTCATGCTTAATGGAAGTGAATAACTTATCCACACGTGTAAATTGGCAACTACAACAAAATACATGCGCCAGAACGTGCAAGGCAGAGTTGAATAGAACTTGAGCATCAAGTGGTGGAAGAGGTAACAAAACTGCTATAACGGCCAAAAAAATGATGTATCTGACTCGGAGATCCAGAAAATTGAGTCTAGTTACAAACAACCAAAAAGAGGCACAAGGGCACATTTAATGAACTATGAATCCAGTCGGGAATTGTGGCGAATGTTGTTCCTTCCTAGCCCAAACCCGAGTGCCCACCCGAAAGGAATCCTGTACCTTTCATGTGATTTTGAGCTTGTGGGCCCCACATCGACATGGGGGTGGCTGTCTCCATTGGCTTGGTGAGAGTGGGCCCCGCCTCCGTTCATCTGGACCAGTCCAATCTCCTCGTCAGATTGTTCAGATTTCGGCTCGGATCGCTCCACATCCTTGTTGTATCCAGATAAGAGGAAGTCGGTGCAGTTCTGGCGAATGCCATAGTCATAGGGATTCCGGAACTTTCCTCCTGGGCCCTGCAGATAACTGTAGCGCAAAGCGTTCGCCATCTCATTTGTTGTGATGTTTCTAGAGATCTATGTATTAAAAACAGTTCAACATTACTGTAGGGATTAAAAATTCAACCGAGTAGTCTGCATGAGGGATGAAATAGATTATAATAGAATGCAATTAAACAGTCTACATAAACAAGAGGCTATCCAAACATTCCAGTTTACAAATTCAATTTGAAAAGTTGCATAATGCAGTACTTATTGAGAGAAAAATACAGGCATTTAACAAGTTTACTTATGATAACCTACCGATCTACTCTAGAAAACATAAACATTTTCTTCAGAAATAGGTTTTACTTGATGCAATTTTAGTATTCAATATCTGATCTTTTTTTTAAAAATTTATTGTATGGAATGTGATCCCGGGAACAAGATCATATATTTGTTTTCTTCAACAACTAAAAAAGATCATATATTTGTGTTGTAACTAGCATTATGTGGATTAGAAAAATTATATTTATGAGATTTAATGTTTACATGGGCTATCTTAATCACATTTGGGATATATATATATATATATATATATATATATATATATATATATTTTAAACCAACATGACAACCCGATTGTTCACTAAACGTCACCAACATCCGATATTGATATAGAAAAATGAAATAGATCCTCATATCCAATACATTTAGAAACCTGGTTGCATTAGAGATGAAATAGATCATAGTGACAAAGGAATTGTGCGATTGCGCACGTAACCTAACAACAGGAAAGGAACCTCTAAGGATCAAATTGAACCAACCAACAACTATCAACAAAATGTGGCATGTTAAGAAGGGTCGAGAAAAAGGGAAATGAAGAATAAAGCACTTCATATCAAATCAGTATTAAAGGAAGAATCATAAATCACACTTTTTGTCTAATTATGCGAGGAAATTTCCTTGCAGCTTTTCCTGATACTAACTACACAATTTACACACTAAGAGGTTTTGTTTTTGGAACTGAAGGCAGTGTTTTGCTGCCTTGAATTGATGCTTTTGGACCATTTTTTCAATTCAGCCCAATTAAAATTACTCAAAGAGTCTGAGGTCTGCTGCTCATTACAGCAAAAGTTAATGGCAATGGCCTAGGCAATATTTATTAATCAAAGGGGTATTAAGCTAAGCCCTTTTATTGGATAACATGTAACTGATCTTAGGTCCCCCATCCAAATTACTGTCTTTAGAAGTCCATTCAAGAGAAGAAAGGATGCTTTCTACAAGGGAAGAAAAGAGCTAGCCTGTTCATAGAATAGAAGTTAGAAGAGAGACAATTGAGATACGGCATCTAGAAAAGAAAGAGAACAGATGTCTTCAATGGAATGAAAAGCAGTTATAGTTAGGTGTGCAAACATGATAGAGGAAGCATGCCAAAGGTCCAATATAGGAGATGAAAGGGGCTTCAAAGTCCATCCACCAGCGAGTGGAAAGAACATGAAGAAAGTTGTCGATTAGGCCAATTCTGTAAATTACATAATGGTTGGCAGTTTAACCAGTCATCTTCAATGAATTTAATGTCTGTTAGTGGAGAGAATTTGTCTTAATAAACTACTTCCTTCCCATCTCCCTCCTCATCTATATTAACTTCCTCTCGCGATTATACATACCAATACAACTTCCTTCCTATTCCTTTCACATAAAATGGGATCTGGGTTGCAAATGCCCAGGAGCGGGGGAGTCAAAGATGAGTAAAGAATGACGGGAAAGAGTTGACGGGGAAGAGGGGGACCACCACTTTATGGGTTCCACCTCTAAATTCGCCACATGAAAGATAACAATTATAGTTTAGGTAATGGTATGACTGGAAAGATTTTTCTTTTTTCCATAAAGTTGAGCAGTAAATTAGATAACCAAGCTTGTTTTATAAACTAGGAGGATGGGTCTATTAATCATAACAGTTACAAGGTATTTGGGGCCTATTAACACATGCATGTTAATTAATGGAAATGCAGGATAAAAATTCTACAAAAACCTAAATATATCCTTTTAACAGCATACCTGTGATGCCTGTACAACAGTAAGCGCAGCAGCTCCAAAGAAAAGAAAGAAATCCATCATAATGAACGATATTGCACCCGGATGATGAGTAACATTATGGCTCATCCAGGCACCAAAAGACTCTGGAGCAATCGGGTCTGCCTTGATTCCTACAACATTTGGTTCTCTTTCAGTCCAAGTTAACAGTAAAGTGTAGTGTGACAAATCCCCTTGTATATGGTTAGGTAGAAAACTCCCACATACTAAATGATGCTCTATTGTAGCCCCTATACTACATGACATCCATTAGTTTTTTGTTGCCGGGGGCATGTGCAACACATGTTACTCCTCTCAATATGATTAATATGTAAGTGTGAATAAGATATGATTAAGGGGGTTATGCACAATGCACATGTCCCTCTCAACAGCATAAGCCCTCAAGCCAGTACAGGGACTGTTATCAGGCATCTCATACTGCAGGGACTGCATACACATCCTAATACACGAGGGTCTTCTGCACCTTACACTGAAAATAAATATCTGATTGCATTATAACAGGGAAAGAAAGAAGCAAAGTCTTAGGGGACATACTTATAACGGTCACAGCACCGGTTACAACCATTGCAGATACTTCTAGAACCAGAAACATGAAGAATTCCCATTTATTCCACTGCAGTTACAGATAGAAACTACTCAGATGACAGAAAATAGCTAATTACAAAAAGTAAGATGGTGGTTACACTCAAATAAACAGGATCCAAGGCACATGTTTCAAAGCACCTTTCCAATACAATTTGATACCCATGGGCAATGATGATCAAACTGCTCGACACAGCGATCACATGTGGAGCAATGCTTTGCTCGTTGAGGCCTCACGATCTGAAGAATTCAAAGAATAAGAATCATAAGAAGCTAGGTGTACTGATTATTCTCTTGAATGAATAAATATAAATGATAAGCCGAATGTTAAAAATCCATAATCTAGGCATCAATAGACATAATATATTTAACTGAAATTTGCAAGAGTTCACACTGAAGTATCAAACCCCATAACCTGTCATTAAACACATATCAAGTATCCATACAGACTGGAATCAGCTTGTTAACAAACATGGTTCATTTTTCACATGAATTAATAATTTACAGAATTTACCCTTTTTTTCCTCTATAGGCATTTTTGAGTTCAGGAGATCACCAAGGCTACTAATTTTTAAATTAAAAGTGCCAACTATGAATTCTTGTTCTTTATGCTTTTCATAAATTTCTTATATCTGAGTTACTAATTTCTTTCTATAGGCATCAGAGAAATGAATGAATTATACTATATATTAAGCAAAAAGGTCTACCCACCCTCTCCTTTCTCTATTTTGAAATGAAGAAAGAAGAGGAGAAGTAGGGGTTCCCACTCAAATAATGATTTTGATATTTGAATTTAAATTGAGAAAATCAACACAAAAGGAAATAACCAACTAAATTGTCTTTTCTTGATTTCGGGGCCCCTTAACTCCCACTCTTTTTCTCTTTCATCCCTCTTTAAAACCACATCCCCCACTCTCTTTCTCTCTAATCCATGAACCTCCCTCATGCTCTCTCTCTTTTTTCAAAGAAAAGGTATTATCCTCACAACATAACTTTTTTTAATGATTTAAGGTTTTCCACCATCGTGATTTTTTTTCTTTTTTAACATCAAGGTTTTGCATGTTTATTTGTCAACTTATTTTTGTAATTTCAGTTTATTTGCAATAACATTTGGGGGCGATTGCTTAAACCAGTGGGGAAAACTACTTATGAGGTGAAGGTACTCATTAATCATTGTGAACTTGGTGAAGATATAATAGGTAGACGAGGACGTGAAAATTCATTTCTCTTTTTATACATTATCTAAATGTTGTTCTTCTGATTTCTCTGCAATTTTCCTTTTCTTGAAATATTTCAAATGCATTGTTTTGTTTTCCGGATTCAACTCTGACAATGAAGTTCTTGGTGTTTGGTTAGAATCATTCCTCGGGCCTTCAAGTGTCAACTTTTCAATAGGACTAAGAGGTGCTCTTGGATTGATTGCTACACACTATACTTTATATGAGAAATTGTATTGTTCATATACTTCCATACATATCTTTTTCTTTTAGCAAAAACAGAATTGTCTGATTGTTTTTATGGTAATAAAAAAATTGTAAGTTGAAGTATGAAAAAACACTAATAATTGTGGTAGTTTATAATATTTGTATGTTTGAGAATAATTGTAGCACTTTTTTAAAATATTATTTTCTCACTTTGAAAAGTTTGTGCAATATTGCACAATGGTACATTAGTTTCTTTGTATGACTTCTCATTTAAATATCCAAAATTGTGAAAACATAAGAATATCCCAAGCTGTCCTACTATCTATGTATAGTAATAAGTAGATCTACAAGTCTTAAATATAAATCTAATGCCATCATAACAGATTGCCGCCTTCAAAACAGATCAGGATTGTCGGAATCGGATCGGAATCGGCTGACTTTTAAACTTTGGTTACAACTTCAGCTATTATTGCAGTTGCAATGCAAACAGAGGCGACCACAATTCACTTCAGGTTATAACATTATATATGATATATTTAGCATGTGGAACTCATGTGTTCGACCTCCATTATTCAAGCCATTAAGTATCTCCTTTGTTACTCCATACAAAGTAATGTTTACATTTTAAAATGTTATTATTTTCATCAATGTATCATACCATTCACCAACCCCACTCTTGCATAAATTTGAAAGAAATCATTGAGATGAATAAAAACATACAATTCAAGTGTTAGCAACCATACCAACGCTACTCTAGGAGTTATTACATTAGGAATAGATACAGATAAAGATAAAGATGGACAGGTAAAATGTCACCTTGCATGTAGCACAGAGTTGGGACCAATTCCCAGCCAGTAATGCAGGGTTGTTCAGTTCCATCTTTAGTAAAGGTTCCTACATGATATTCACAGATCATTTGTTACAGTTCCATAAACTGGATCAACAATTTCCACAAAGCTAATGCCATGGCTGTTCTTAAATAAATAAATTGGTCCCTCTAAGAGGTAATGCAAAAAATAATAATACAATAAAATCATAAATAGATAAATAAATAATAATAATGACACAGAAAGCAAGGATTGCATGCTAGATGATCATTTTTCGAAAGAAATAAAAGGTATGCCCTAGCATGATATGAAGTATTATCCATATGAATCTCAGGATGTCATAAACTAGATAATATCTGATAAGAATGAAGGTTAATTCCTTAGATTTACATGTGATCAAAGAACATAAATTGTCTTCTAATTTCCAAAAGACCAGAAAGGATGGTATGACATAAGTGTGGAAGCAAAAATCTATCTCAGAAACAATAAGAAAATCAACATATATATAGAAAGATATGCTCTTAAGAGAAAGCCATATAGACAGATTTTATATAACATGCTGATGTAAGCTGAAACATAAACATCACAACACCAGAAAACCAAGTATTCGCAGAGATCATAAATTACAGTAAGATATTCTATCGTTTTTCACATCAATCTTTCCTACATATGATTTCTTAACACTCAAATTACATGAATTTGTTAAAAAACAATGCAAAGATATTTCCAGAAGAAGCAGCTAATAAGTTAAGAGAGAATCATATTTATCAAATTGCATCAGATAACGATATGTCTAGGACTTTTAAGGAATTAAAAATAATTCAAGCTTAGCTGCAAGTAAGAAGATACTATTTAAATTGAGACACAGAAATAATTCAATATACACATTTTGCTTGCATAGCATCCAAAAAAACTAAAAAGAGTTAAATTATCTAATTATCTGTGTTGGTCTTGCAGTTTTTTTCTTTTTGAGAATAGGCCATACCCTGGGTCTTGCTGTTAGCATAAGAAATTATGTAAAACGGAATAACAAAAAATACTCAGAAGTGTAGATGAAACATGTATCTATTTTTCTTATAATTTGAAAACCAAAACAACATCCTGTTAACCGACTTAAAACATGCAAGAGGTCCCCACTAAAAACGTAACATGTATTGCAAGAGAGAGAGCGTACATAACAACTTCTACGTAACTAATAATTCAGGGACGGCAATTCTGCAACTTACATCATCCCTGAGGCTTTCTGCATCATGTGCATTGAATTTAACATAACCAGGGTCCTTCCTGCATTAACACACAGAAGCATTTTAAGAAAAAGCTCCCACAAGTAAGGCCAAGGTCCATGCTATATCATATATAATTGAAAGATAATTTGCACTGATGCATACTAGACCCATATTAATGAAGCATTCCAAATTTTGAAGTAGGACACCATACTATTTTAAATCATTCCACAGTACAAATGTCAAGAAAGTACAAATTACTGTTAGTAGTACAACTGCAGTAAAATAAAAGGGAATCTTGACAGTAGACTAGTAGTTTTCCTGAAGAAACTTTGCCTAACAGCAGCTTTCTTTCTTCAATGTGGAAGTCTACTCTTGATCCAATAACCCTCAAATAATATGTTGCCAGCACAAATAACAACGATGGGAGAAAAAGAAAGATGATGGAGCACCAAACAAAAGCAAAGAATGAAAGGGGATTAGAAAGGGAAATTAGATGATCAGGGAAAGGAGGAGGAAATTCGAAAGAGAGGAAAAAGGGACAACGGCAAGTTGGCAACAAAACATTTAAAACTACATCCCAACCAAAATTCTGTCTCATCAACTACTTAAATTCATTAATCAACTGGCCTTGAAATAGACACTACAAAAATATCACCGAAATATTCTGTCTCATCAGCACCTTACAAACTAAAAGCAACCGAAAGGAAAAAAAATAATTTAAGCCTAGAAATAATAGCATGAAATAAAACTCAATAAAACCTTAAAAAGTCCATAACCAAAATTAACCATCCTATTAAACTACTGCAGAATATGCCAATTTGGTCCCCCACCTAGGTACTCTCTGGTCCTGCTCAGCATAATTTTTGTTGGTCTAAGTGACTCCTATTCCTGGAACTTGGATAACCCAAATATAAGTAAATTTTTATATAGGATTAAACGTTAGGTTTTTTGATAACTTACATATAACTAGTAATCTTACACAATTAATTAAAAAAGAAAATAAATTGTTCAAATAAGAAAAAAATATCACCGTGGTTACATAATTGTTGCATCACCAGTAATTCAAGTTTATACCATCTTTGAGTGGAAAGTGGAAAGCAAACTTATAGTTTGAAATAAGCTTAGAGTTTCCTATTTATGTACAAAATCAATAAAACTAGGGGACACAGGCAAATGTACTTGATTCAAAAAACTAGTCATGTTCACAGCAAATAAACTGTCTGATTCAATTTCAAGCATGCACCTGGCTGAGTACAATACAATACAGATCTATAACAGAACACTATTATATAGGACTTAAACTTACCTACTGCACTTATAAAACATCACTAGTCCAGCTGTTGCCAGGACAACCCCTGACCAGGCAAGAAGCGCAAATCCAGCCGTCAACTTTGTAAAATATGATGCTGCATGCAAAAAAAAGAGGGGGAAAGAAAGAAAGAACAGAAGAGAAGACAAGAAATGGATAATAAGAATATCAAATTGAGAGTGCTTCAAATAAAAGGGAATATATGAAGGGACTGCATACCTGTTACAACAGAATTTATATAAGTAAAAAGAAGAACCGTATTAATACACCACAGAGCAGGTGCAAGACCTAATTTTGATAATCTACCAAGATTGCTATTTGGATCACAGCGCCTATCAAACAACCTTCTAGCATTGTCCTGTAAAAGAAGTTGTTCTCAGCATTGTGATCGTTTCCTTGAGAAACATTATCATCTTTTAATTAGCAAGTACAAAGATTGAAAGGAAATAACAACGGTGATTGTTGAAGCAGGAATATGCCATTATAGAATTTATTGTAATCATTATTTTCAATAGGACTTATAATATTCTTGTTCATAAAGCGCCGTCTAAAAATGCCATAAGCAATTGTAATGAGCATTGTCTAAATTTCCATTGTTAAATTTATCCAGTATCAAATATGTTAGGTTGGTAAAAATTGTCAAAAATAGTCAACCAAATTAGATATTTTTGCAGTTGGTAGAACATACAGCACATAGTCAAACAAAAAGGTTTAATTAAAGATCTTAAACCAATCAATTATAAATAACTAGATTTATGTGCATGTGATGTGCTTCATGTATTTTCTTTTAGCCAATTTCAAGATCGTAAAGTGAAATGATCATTATTATGAAATATAAACTTCATTGTGGTGTTCAATAACTACCTACATGTGCTTGGTAATAAGAAAACCACATGCACATATATTTGGGTCATTAAAAAATATATAAATGGAGTGATGAAAATGAAGGAGGCGGCAAATGGCACACAGCCACACACCATCCTACAATTGTATAGGTGAATAGAAATGATTTTTTGCAACATACATGACTAATATGTAAATGAACTTCCTTAAAAGCATAAAAAATATTCATAGGAAGTAAGAGAAAAGAAGTAAGAAATACACAAAAGCAAATTAGGAAAGGCAGAACATCATTAAAAATATTATATATTAGCTACACAGAAATAATGAGAATAACCACCTCTAACCCAATACAAGAACAAGTAGAGGTAAAAGTCAACAAAATATCGAGATATATTATATTGCTACAGAACCACAAAGAAAATGGCAGAGTACCTACAAGGAAAAAAGCAACTTGCCGATGATTCTTATCAGAAGCTAGCTGTGCTGGAGTGAAACCGCTGTTATCAGTCGCACTTAAATCCTCTTTCTTCCCTGCTTGAACTAGCACTGTGCAAGCCTCTAGATTCCCTCTGGTAGCAGCCCAATGAAGAGGAGTGCAACCTAATGATTAAGATTTGTGAATCAATTCAACAATCAGGATTGCAAAGAGTTGAAGGGAATTTTCCTGTAACAGATAAAGGAAGAAAAAATGCTATAAAACGTTGTCTACCCTCTTTGTCTTGCCGGCCTCTATAGGCATCAAGGAATAGAAGAAGACGTATGCAATCGGCAAATCCCTTATAGGCAGCCCTGAAAGTCCAGAAAATTTTAACCAAAAAAAGGAACAACAAATGGGCATTAGAAACAACTCAATAAATGCGGAAAAAATATTGAGTTTGCAAGGTTCATGGATACAACTAAATTAAGTTTTATTTTCAAATATAAATAAGCAATTGGATGTGGAAAAAAAAACATGAGTGAGCAAACATCCTTTGGGCTTTAACAGAAGGGTTAACTATAGCAAGTCTCTTAGTGCCTAGAGATGGTCAATAATGGATAAAAGTTGGAAGGCACTGTGAAAATGCACACCTATTAATATCTCCTCTTATCCACGTGTCACCCTCCACCATACTTTCCATCTCATACCCATGCGTGAGCACCAAAGATTAATTTTTTCTTAACTATATGATATAGATTTTGTACCGAAGGATGAGAAATTATGTACCAGATCAAAGGGCTTCTTCCATCCTTATCAGGGACATCTGGATCAGCATTCCACTTTGCAACGATATGGTAGAGAAATGTTGTCTGGCCATACTGTGCAGCAACATGAGTGGTCTGCAATCATAGAAGCTTTGATTAAATGGAAATTCAAAGCCACAATTACATATTCAGCCCATCAGAGAAATGACCTTAACACACTACTGTAGCCATAATGATGTCTAGCTGATTGTTATTCTGGAGCTAATAGAGTTATTCCACATTGCTGCTCAAGCAGAATTTGATTACTTATATCATGAAAGAGCTATCTGGTTACATGCAACACCAACCAGAATTGCAAACATTTGGTTCATGTAAGAGGAATAATGAATAGCAGCTACCTGCAGCAATCAAAGAGGGAGAAGTGGTCTCCACCAATGGTTTCTAGCATGGTTTCAAAACTCAGTATAGTATCAGCTGACATTTAGCGTAACATCAAACATGTTGGAAGTACCATTAGGCAAATTTCCAATTTGACTCCAGCAATGCATCTTGATATCTGCATACCCGCTGAGATTTGATATTATAGTTTCTAGAAGGAGGTGACTGCGGGTGGCAGTGGGCAGCATGATGGCATGTCGCAGTGATGGTGATGGTGATTGAATACAATAATTGCAAGTGCTGCAACAATTATGAATGTTCATGAGAACCTTGGTTAGCAACAAGAAAGTAGTTGCAACCAATGATCGATTGTAACAAGGCCAAATTACAGGACTGGAGTTGCAATTGGCCTAGTTGCGAGAGAATAGAAAGGCCCTAACCTATGTTTATTGTCAGTTTTCTATTCTTGAGGTATGTGTTTTTACAAACATATTTAATCATGTAGTCTGCAGTACTTAGATGCATAGCTTAGCAGTCAATAAATGATGTAAGACACGAGCAGACATCAACAGTCAATAAGAGCTAAATAACTCAATCATCACAGTATAGAGCGTAAGCTAAAGCTTATTAAAACTGCCTCCACAAGGAAAATACAGCATGCTCAGATGTTTAACTTCACTTAAAAATACATATATGAAAAATTCAAATACGAGAGATAGAAAATAAAATCAAAATATAGCATGCCAACATAAACACGGACCTGATAACCATACAAGTCTGCTACATGAACACGAGCTCCCTCCTTCAATAAGAGTTCAGCAACTGGGACATGACCACGAACAGCACTCCAATGAAGTGCTGTTTGCCCAGTGTTATCTATTGCATTCACATCACCTCCGTGCTGTCCAATCAAGATAATCAAATTAGCACCTGATTCTGTACTTTCTGGTTGCAAGGCCATCCCACCAATAATAAATTAATAATATATCCCCAAAAATGCAATTTTCTGTAAGCAAACTTCACCATTTTTTCTGAAAAATAAGTTCGAGTGAATAATGGAACAAGAAAACATAATCTAACTAATTATACAACTAAGCCCACACTTCCATTAACATTCTTATTAGTTGCAGTATCCTAATATAGAAGTTTCAGAATCCTCCAATGACTTCTAACCTTGCAGCTAGATATCCCTAAAGCAACCATTCTTAACTTGAGGAGCAAATAGTTCTAAGCAACCTCCATGCAAAATTAAATATGAATTGAGAACACAAATAGAACTAGGAGTAATAACAGCTCGGGTCCTACAAGATCCACTAGCATATCCACTAGGAAATTATAGGATCCACTTGTCAAGTGGATCCAAATTACTAAATCCACAAAGCACATACATAGACATTTTAGAGAATCATACAAGATGCACTCGGAGAAACAACGAATTTTTTTAGAATCATAACCCCAAAATTTCGCTCAAATTCGAATTGGATATGACTTTATCAGGTACCATAAGTAGGTAAAGAGAACAAATATCTAAGAACCTACATCCATATATGGAATGAACATAACAAAAAGATATGCATGTGCATAAGAATGAAACCTACACTACATTCCAAACTGGGGGCATGTATGCAAGTGAAAGAGGCCTGATGAACATATAGGTATGAAAAAGTCGAAAGAAGTAAGAGGCATGACAAAGTGCACCAAGTAAAATATATACTTGTCCATTTCATAATAGGGTTGCTACAAATATCCAGGATGACAAATATCCACGATGTACTCTACTTTGTAAAATAAGTGGCTTGCTACTTATATAATCAATAAATCTTATCTTACTACGAGATCTTAACACTATTCACCAAACAAAAAAATGATCCCCAAACCCTCCCAAAAATTCAACAGTGTGATAGATGCACCCTATGTTCTACTTCTACAATTCTTTATGTCGCATAAGCCTAACAATTCCTAAATGTGCTCACATTGCGACCTTTGTCTCAAATCCATATTTCAAATTCCTTACTAAGCAACAATCTTTTCATGTTAGTATTGTTTTCACTCTATCTTTTTCATTTAACTCGGCCAGTAAAGTTTTATTTTTGTCACTATTTATCCAAATTTAGGATAAAGGAGGAGAGTGGGGGTGTTAAACTACCATAGGAAAATGGTAAAGTGTACTACGGTCTTTTTTTACTACGCCCACACTATAATGCTCAAGAAGGTAGTGCATTAATTGCTTATGGGCACCACCACCTTTTTTAGTCTAGTGATGCGTCTGTGTGAAAGTAGTACAGAAAAAAGTTGTACAAGTAGCACTACTCTAACCGATTACGTCGCCAACAACCAACTCAGAGACACACACACATAGAAAAAAGGATTCATGACTCAAAAACATTCACACAAAGGCCAGACTGTATGTTATCCTTGTTGTTGCACTTTGTCTTTTCCTATCCAATTCCTACTAACTAACTACTTCATCATATACCAACATACATTGCTTAAAAAATAAACCATCAATAAATGTCTCAAGTCCTCTCACCGCAACCAGGGCCAGCCCTACCCTAGAGGCGGGTAAGGCGGCCGCCTTGCGCCCCCGGAGATTTCGCAATTTTTGGGGCCCCAAATTTGAACTTCCCTTGTAAACATAGGTACGTATTTTGCACGTATATATATATATATATATATATATATATATATATATATATATATATATATTGAGAAGTGATCAGGTGCGAACGGTTCGCATCTAATTAGTAGCGAACTTTTACTACAGCCGTTGGATCTGCAATTTGATCATGGGAGTGATCCAATGGCCTGCACTTCTTTCGCTCATCTCACTTAACTTTGGGGTAGGGTAGTCATTTAACTTCACCCCCTCCCCCACTTTCCTTCTTCTTTCTTCTTCGTTTCCTTTTCCAAAACCCAAAAAACCCCAACACCCCGATGCCTAGGCGACCGCCTCCACCACCTCCGAACACCTCCACCTCCTCGCTGTCAATCGCCGGCCAACACCACCACCTCGCCTTCGTCCAACCGCCATCATCACCCCTCGCCAACTCCATAAAACCCAACACCTGCAACCACCTCCCCGCTGCTCCTCCTCCTTGCCATTATCGACTCTACCTTCTCACCTCGCCATCAACCTCCCGCAGCTACTCCCGTCGTCGCAGTCGAACAACCGCCACCACATTCCACCTCCTCATCACTCCAAGCTCCTCGCCGTGCTTAGCTCCACCTCCATCGCCCCCGCCGCTCACCATCGATCGCCACCACCATCGTCGTCACACCCGAGCTTTGTCGCCATCTCCGACGACCACCGATCACCTCGAATCTCCATCATCGCCAATCTCCATCACCACCACCGTCACCCACTCTTCCTCTCCTCCTCGTTGCCGTCAGCTCCCTCCGAGCTCCCCTTCATCGTCGTCGCACTCCGCCATTGCCGCCGCCAACTCAGCTCGAAGCTCCATCCCGAAACTGAAGCTCCTCCTCGCCGCTGCCTTCGCCATTATCGCCGAGCTCCATCGCCATCTCGACCGTCAAACTCCTCACCGAACACCCATCTCCACCTCTGAGCTCCTCCCTCTCACATCGTCAGCCACTCCTTCGCCGCTGCACTCGACCCCCGAGCTCCCCTCCGTCGCCGTCGTCAACCCCCAGTCTCCCCGTAAGTCTCCCTCTCTCTCTCTCGATCTCTCTCTATCTCTCTGTTCTTCTCTGTCTCTCTCTAGCTCTAGCTCTGTTTCTCTCTCTCTATAGAGAAGTGATCAAATTGACAGCTGTAGTAAAAGTTCGCTACTAATTAGATGCGAACCGTTCGCACCTGATCACTTCTCTCTCTCTCTCTCTCTCTATATATATATATGTTATTAGGGGCCCATTTCGGAAGTTTGCCTAAGGTCCCCCGGGAACTCAGGGCCGGCCCTGACCGCAACAATAGAGTTTCTCACATTGGGGTATCGGAGCAACCCAGGTTCAATCTCAAAAAGGCCCAGAAACCTAGAGCACTCAAATTGGTACTTAACCTAAAATTAAAATTACGACAATATCTCAGAAATTTCATCCAAACCTCGATGATGTACTGTGCCGCGGCGGTGCGGTTATTGAGGGCGGCCCACTGCAGAGCGTAGAAGCCGCCGCCGTCGGGTTCGGTGAGGGAGCAACCGTCGGCCTCGACCAGCCTCTGGAGCTTCTCGAGGTCGCCGTACGCCGCCGCCGTGTACACGTCGTTCTTTAAGGGTTCCTCCTTTTCCTCCTTCGCCGCCGCCGCTGCCGTGGCCGTCGAGGTTGCGGTCGCCAGCGGTTCCTCCACCACCTCGATCTCCGACGACATGGCAGGATCGGGTCAGAGAAGAGAAGGGCGGGTCGAGGTTGACCCGGTTTTATTCGATTTCTTTGTTCTTCTTTTCTTTTCGAGAATGGGTAGGTACCTAGCATGTCTGGGAGTGATTCCTACCTATAGGCTACTTTGAGATAATTTATTACATATATGGGCCATTTGCTAAAATAATTGCAGAAAAATGCCAGTCATAGAAAATTTTACAAAACAACCCTATTTTGGAAAATATTTACACACCATTAAAATTAAAAATTTGTACAACTCACTACCTTATTTAAAAACGGGATATATCACAGAAAATTAAATTAAATTAAATTAAAAAATCTTTAACAGATTAACAGAAAGAAAGCATATAACCAATATGAAAAAATCAGAATATTTATTAATAACAAGTAGAGTCACTGAGAAACTACCTAAGAAAATACAAAAAGTAATAGCATACAAAGTATTAGATTAGGAATGAAAAAGCAAGCTTGTATGACCAATTATTATCATACAAGACATTAAACTATGAGAATTAAGTTTGGATGGAAAATATTACAAAGAAAGAACCACCAATACTCTCATAAATTTATATGATAAACATTCATGAGTTGGAAGAATATTACAATGGTCCATAATTTGTAAAGACTATAAGAAAATATTTAAAAAACATAAATAAGAACATAAAGGAGTTAATAGATATATAACAGAAGACATTGAAGAATAATTAGACATAATATAAGAAGGAATGAAAGAGTTAGAAACCATAACAAAACTTAATATAAACATTTTAGAAATGGAAGATTTAATGACAAATTCCAATTCAGATGAGTAGAGGAAGCCTTAAAAAATCTAGTATAACAAATGAAGAATTAAAAATGGATCAAGAAAAAGAAAAGATTATAACAAAACCTAGGTACAGAAAATTCAACTAATATGTACGAGTATTTAAGACCACCACCTAGTAAAATACTATTGATGCTGTTTATTTCTGAGAAACGTGTGGAAGCACCAGGTGTGAGTTCGGACTCAATTTGTATTGAAGGAGATTGCCGCTCGTCTGCCGACCTTCAGTTGACCTTCTGGGACCTGCGATGAGCTCGGAAAGATGTGGAAGGTTGGGCTCGGATCGGAAGGGTCGGATCCGAGGTCTTGTGTACCTGCAGACGGTCCTGAAACACCGGGGTTTGTCCCGGTGGCGGACCCTCCGACGCTCTAGTCAGTCTCTGTGAGAGAGTAGCAATAACTAGGTATATTTAAGTGGCAAAAGATTGATTACCTCAAAAGGTGGGTGTGGGTCTAGTATTTATAGAGAATCCCAACCGGGTTTGGTTCCACTTGGGGGCCGGGTTTGGATCCGAAAGCCCATGGGCCTGACGTGGCAGAAGGCCCAGGGGGTTTAGGGCGGACGTGGCGATACCAGGAGTGGTATAGGGCTGACGTGGCGAAACCCTTGGCAGTATTTGGAGCTGACGTGGCCCATCGTGAGCCTCCTGTGCCTCTGGGGGGAATCGGAGGGCCTAGGCTGCGCCAGGTCATCCTTCTGCCCCGCCAGAGAGGGGGGACGGCCTGTGGGACTGCCCCGGATCGGACTCCGAGGGCTACTGAGGCTCGTCGGTACGAGGAGGCCAGTGCCGTGAGGGCAAACACGAGGTTCGGCACCGACCCAGAAGTGGTCCGGAGCCGAACCAGGTTGTTATTTTTACTTTTCTGAGTAGGAATAGTATTGGGCCCTGGTTGGGCCTCAGGCCATTTTTACACTGTCACACAAGCCCCCCACTCCTGCAGGGGGTGCGGGAGCTAGCCGTGGAGGAGTGCTCGTGGTTGTAGAAATGGGATGGTGAGTCACTGGGTCTTCGTGAGAAGACTACCCTGGTGTTAGACCTGACGCTTTGACCGGACCTCGAGTTTGTCGAGGGTTTATGTGTCGACAAGGGTGATGGCGAGCCGTTGTTTCTTCCTGAGAAGAGTACCCGGGTGCCAGACCGGACCTCGAGCTGGCGAGGGATTATGGGCCGGTAAGGGTGAAGGCGGGCCGTTGTTTCTTCCTGAGAAGAGTACCCCGGTGCCAGACCGAACCTCGTGATGAGGGGGAATTATGGGTCGGTAAGGGTGATGACCAGCCGGTGGATCTTCCGAAGAAGAGTACCCAGGTGCCGGACCGGACCTCGAGCTGGCGAGGGATTACGGGTCGGTGAGGGTGAAGGCGAGCCGTTGTTTCTTCCTGAGAAGAGTACCCTGGTGCCAGACCGAACCTCGAGATGAGGGGGAATTATGGGCTGGTAAGGGTGATGGCCAGCCGGTGGATCTTCCGAAGAAGAGTACCCAGGTGCCAGACCGGACCTCGAGCTGGCGAGGGATTACGGGTCGGTGAGGGTGAAGGCGAGCCGTTGTTTCTTCCTGAGAAGAGTACCCTGGTGCCAAACCGAACCTCGAGACGAGGGGGAATTATGGGCTGGTAAGGGTGATGGCCAGCCGGTGGATCTTCCGAAGAAGAGTACCCAGGTGCCAGACCGGACCTCGAGCTGGCGAGGGATTACGGGTCGGTGAGGGTGAAGGCGAGCCGTTGTTTCTTCCTGAGAAGAGTACCCTGGTGCCAAACCGAACCTCGAGACGAGGGGGAATTATGGGCTGGTAAGGGTGATGGCCAGCCGGTGGATCTTCCGAAGAAGAGTACCCAGGTGCCAGACCGGACCTCGAGCTGGCGAGGGATTATGGGTCGGTGAGGGTGAAGGTGAGCTGTTGTTTTCTTCCTGAGAAGAGTACCCTGGTGCCAGACCGGACCCCGAGATGAGGGGGAGTTACGGGCTGGTAAGGGTGATGGCTAGCCCGTGGATCCTCCGACGAGGGGTGCCCAGGTGCCAGACCGGACCTCGAGCTGGTGAGGGGATCATAGGTCGGGCCGTTAGGGGGTGAATCGTTGTGCCTTGGGGTTGTTTGAGTAGGGTAGTCCTTTGTTTTCGCGGAGCATTTGGGGGCGCCTTGGGACCTGTGCAAGATTCCCATTTCCTAGGTGCGTTAATGGCGCCGCCTAATAACTGTATGGCGCATGGTCTTCCGTCGTTTGGTTTTCCCCATATCATAAAGGCCGGCCCCTGGGGGGAGGCTATAAGTACCCCCCTCCCACTTTCTCGTTGTGGTTCAGATCAAAGCAAAGGCGGTCGGCTTGGCCCTTAAAGGTGTCTGCTTCGGCGGACGCCTGTTTTTTGATAATTCTTGCCCCCGGTTTTGTCGGAGAGGTAGTTTCTTTGTCGCCCGATCTTCTCTTGGATCTGATGGCCCTGATGTGGCGATCAGATCCAGGGGGGATCCGGGCGAGAGGGATAACGACCGAACTTCGAAGGGTGAGCCGTCTGCAACAGCGGAGGTTCTATCCTTCCGAGAGGGATGAAGAGCGTTCCGGGCCGGTTGTTTGCAACTGCGAAGGTTCCGTTGCTGGAGTAGGCTGGGCCTTTGCAGTTGCATCAACTGGCTCGGAATGGAGCACTTCTTTCGGCCTTCGGGTGTTGATCTGCTTTTGACCGGGGTGCTTGCCGAGGGGGGCGTCTTGAAGCTTTGGGCCCCGGGTAGATGAGTAGTTCTCCGATTGGAGGCTGACTATTCTGTGTTCCAATAGGGCTCCAGGTTGAGGCGGTTTCTGTCTCACCCGGGAACAGTTCGGGTCTTCGGCCGATGACGCTGTAAGCCCCGAGCTGCTCGCGGGTGAAAGGGGAACCGACCCAGTCTTGGAGCCCGGGGCGTCTGTCTGAGGACGGTGCCTTAAATCTTAAAAATAAAAATGTTCCCTCCTCCGAATACTTCTTCCGCGCTGGCCTCCTTGACTGGCTGCCAGCCTGTCAATGGATGATGTCAGCGTCGCACGTTTCGAGGATGTGGCGCGAATTCTTAGGCGGCAGTTGCATGTTGGATAGGTGAACAGTACTCGCGGGAATCGAGGAGTCGCTTCTATCTCCTATAAATAGTCCCCCCTCTTCCCTATTTGTCCACTCCTTTCTTTTTCAAAATAAAATTTTTCAACACTTCAGCGCTCATCTTCGCGTCTTGCTGTACCAGACTTGCCCTTCCGAAGTAACCCCAGGTGAGTTAGCAAATCTACTTAGTCTAGGCATAGATGGACAGGGCTCAGTCCGGCTCATCAGCGTCGACGTCTGGGGGGGAGGTGGAGCCTATCTCTGACTCGACGTCCTGGGAGGAGCCCGTACTCGAGGAGGAGTCAGTGCACGCTGACGAGTCTTCTGACTCGGTTTCGTGGGAGGAACCGGTGGTTGAGGAGGCGGCACATGGTGCGAGGCGGTCGCGCTCTCGTCGTCCCTTCGTGGTGGAGAGCAGTGAGTCGGAGGAAGCGACTGATGGTTCGGACGACGTCCGTGTTTTGGAGCCGGCTACCGAGGGTGAGAGAGGCGAGGGCGGCATTGTAAGGAGATCCACGGTTCCGGGGGCAGGCCCGAGTTCCATGCTGACTGGTCGGGGGCCCTTATTCACTCCCTCGTCGGAGCGGTCCGAGAAGAGGAAGGAGGCTCCGAGGAAGGTAGGGTTGGGAACTGGTGGCTCGAGCCAGGAGACTGGTTCGCCCGCGCAGCCGAAGCATTTCCGTCAGTATCCTGACGACCTGTCCGACCAGGAGCTCTTTGGTGTGCAGGCCTCTTCGCCGAGTCGGACGAGAGTGTTGATGGACGCAATTCTGACCGCCTTGGATGGCGGGCATTTGGAAGTCTTGCAGTTGGCGTACCACATAGGTCCTAGTTACGAATTGATGCTGCCGAGCTCTACTCTACGCCCAACCGATCCCCTGTCTGCTTGGTATTGTGTCTTCCCTGTGGACGCGTTTATTTCTGGACTGAAGCTGCCGGTCCATCCGTTTGTTCGGGAAGTGTTGAACTGGGCCTCCTTGGCGCCGATGCAGTATGGGCCGAACTCTTGGGAGCAGATAATCAGCTTTGTACTGATGTGCGAGGAGCAACGGGTACCCTTGCGCTTGAACGTGTTCCGAGCGACGCTGATGTTTTGTTTGGCAGCCGAGGGGGTTTACTATATCTCCCCCCGGAGCAGGAGGAAGGTTGTTCATAGCCACCCTGACTCTATTAAGGACTGGAGGAAAAAGTATCTGGTGATCCGGAGTGAAGAGCCCTGGGACATTCCGACTCGATGGAACTACTCCAAGCCGAGTTATCCTGCGCCGGGGCAGGGGGATCTGACGGTCGAGGAGTGGGGGTTTGTCGAGCGTCTTCGTTTGTCCCCTAATATTAATTGGACGAAGGTGACGGAGGTTCGCCTGGCGAGCGTTGAACTGAGCCCCGCCGTTCTCCGTATGTAGTTGTTTCTTTTCCCTCGATCCTTTCGTACATTCTTGCTCATTGCTCTTAATGGTTTTTTCTGCAGATATGGATGAGGCGTCGATCCAAGCAAGGCGGCTCGCCATGAAGAAGGAAAATGCCGAGAAGAAGAAGGCGGAGGCGGCGAAGAGGCCGAGGGAGCTGCCCCTTGTTATCTCGGAGGTACCGCTTGAGCTGAGGGCTAAGAGGACTCGTTCGGAGACGGGCAAGGGGGGTGCCCCTTTGAGGGGTAAGGGCCCGGCGAGGGCATACGATCTTGACAAGGGGAAAGGTCCCTTGGTAGGGGTCGAGGAGGAGGACCCGGTGGCGGAGTTGTTGCGGCAGCGGTGGGCGCCGGACTGGTCGGTTCGGATGAGCGACTGTCTGACCGAGGAAGCCCAGGCCGTAGAGGTGGTGGAGAAGCTGGCAACGCCTCGCGATCGCCAGATGATGGAGAACGAGCCCGTGGAGGTGGCATTCACGCGCCTGGCGCAGGCCACCGTGTCGGTAAGCTTGTCGACCTCCTCCTTTCCGTTTGGTCTTGCCTCAGGAGTTTTCTTCTTATCTGCTTCTTTCGGCCGCAGGCTTGTATGCAGGGAGCTAATGTAAAGAATCTCTATGAAGCGTCCCTGTCACAAGAGCGTGCTCGGGCGGACAAGAGCGGACGAGAGACGAAGGAGATGCGGATCGAGCTCGAGGGTTCGCGTCAGAGGGAGCAGCAGATGAAGCTGGAGCTCGAGGCCAAGGACACCGAGTGGGAGAAGAGGGTGGCCTCCTTGAAGAGGAAGTTTGCCAAGGAGAAGGGGGAGTTAATAGCCGCGTTCGCCAATGAGAGGAAAGAGCTGACGGATGCGGGCCAGCGGATGGTGATAGCCGCCCAGGATGAGTGCTACGCGAAGGTGCTCAGTCACGTGAGGCATTTCTATCCGACCCTCGATCTGTCGAACTTCGAGTACGACATGGAGATTGATGGGACCCTGAAGGTCCCTGCCGGAGAGGGGCTCATTGACACCCCGGCCGTTGATCGTTCTGTGAACCCGATCGACGCCGAGGAGGAAAATCGAGTTGTATAGTTTTGTTTTTCTTTCTTTTTTCCTCCTTTCGATTGTATTTGCCTCCCGCGGACTGGCCCCCGCCTTTTCGTGTTTATATAAAAAAGTAATTCGTACTTGCCAAGGGTTTCGACGCCGGTCGTTTCCGGCTCTCCCCGCTTATGTGCTTCGAGTTGGCCCACTTTGTAGGTTGCGGCTTCCCTTCCCGAGGTGGGCCTCCGTCGTTCCGACGTGGCGTGCCGCTCGAGACGAGGGGAGTATTTCTGTAACGGCCTTTGCCCCGTTTGACAGTATATAAAGTGATGAAGGGGATGTGGCTCGGCCTTATTGTTTCGCGAGGGATTGGAGTGGGGCGAGGTGACGCCTTGGGGGGTCGACCCCCTAACCGGGTATTAGGTCGGGTCTGCCGAGGCGTTTGGAGTACGATGCAATGAGATTTCCTAAGTATAAGATAGGGGGGGCCGCTAAAAACGGTCCTACACAAAGGAAAGCTTTACAAAAGGTTTACTTCTAGTTAAGTTGAAGTCTAGGCTTGCTCTTTGCAGGAGTTCACTGGGTGCTAGTCGTCAAGGGGGAACCTCTCTGGTTCGACGGTAGGCCCGGGGGTACATTGCTCCTCCGTCGATGGTCATGCAGTACGACCGCGTTGCTTCTTGGCTGCTTCGGACGGCGCCGACCCCGTGTGGGGTGGAAGATTCGAGCTCCGAATGGTAGGCCGAAGGCATCGTTTGGAGGGAGCATAATCTGGATCGGCCGAGTATGGCGTTGTTAGCTGTCTTGGCGTTGTGACAATCCCTTCTAGCTCGATAGGGATGTCGTAAAACCCATGTTAGGTGTACCCGGCCGGTTGGAGCTTGCCTCTAGGTAACTTCAGTTTCTCGAAGGCTTTGAGGGAAAGAATGTTCGCCGAGCTGCCGTAGTCGACAAGGATCTGGCGAACTTCACACTTAGCCATGCGGAGGCTAATGACGAGGGCGTCGCAGTGGGGGAGGCGAACGCCTTCGAGGTCCTCCCCTGGGAAGGAGACTGGCGCGGCTTGTAGTTCGGGAGAGGGATCGTCTTGGACAGTATTCATCCCTCGGAGGAAGGCTTTTCAGAAAGTATTTGATTCTCCTCCCATTAGCCCTCCATGGGCTCAATGTAAGATAAATGGTGTGTCCGCGGCTCCCTCGGACTCGGGATCCCGACCCGGTATGCGGCTCGGAGGGTGGTTCGGGGGCGAGTGTATCCCGCCCCTATTATCTCGTCGACCCCGCGGGACTTCTCGGGTGAATTCTCGGAGGTATCCTCTGGAGATGAGTTCCTCAATCTCGTCTTTCAGGGCCCGGCATTGATCTGTGTCGTATCCATGGTCTTGGTGGAAGCGGCAGTAGAAGCGCTGATCTCGGTTCTTGCCGTTGTTAGGTCGGGGAGGTAGTCGAACGATGCCTTTGTCTTCGATTTCTAGGAGGATGGCGGATATGTTGTGCGTCAAGGGAGTGTATCTCTCGAAGCGGGGGACCGGTGGGACCTTCTTCATGGCCCCCGGGTCCCTTGGAGCTTTCTTCGATGGTTCGACTTCTTCGGTCTTCCGCTTTCCCTTCCCGGTGTCATCCCTGGTATCTTCGGGGTTAAGGGCCTCTTCTGCCCTAATGTATTTCTCGACCCTACCGAGGAGGTCGGGGAAGTCGATGGGGGGTTTCTTCGCCAGGGACGCCTTCAGCTGTCCGTGATGGACGTTGTGACGGAATGCCGCTGAAGCGACGCCCGGGTCGAGGGAGGAGACCGACCTTGCCTCAGCGGTAAATCTCCGGACGAACACTCTGAGTGACTCCCCCTCTAACTGTTTGAGTCCGAGTAACGAGGCGCTGGTCCTTTCGGTCTTCCGGCTGGTGACGAAGTGGGCGAGAAAATTGCCCTCGAGTTGGTCGAAGGAGTAAACGGAGCCAGGGGCGAGCTTCGAGAACCACTCACGAGCGGGACCTCGAAGGGTGGCAGGGAAGGCTCGGCATAGCAGGGGATCCGAGGCGCTGTGAATCATCATGAGGGTTTTGAAACCCCCCATGTGATCAGCAGGATCTCCCTCACCGTCGTAGATCTCGAACTGAGGGGGTCGGAAATTCCTGGGTATTTCCGCTTGGAGGATGGGGGTGGAGAAGGGAGGACGGACAGGTCTGCACCCCTGAGTCGCCCTTCGGCCACCGTCCCCTATGTGATCGAGGCGATCCTCCATCCCTTGTAGGCGCCTTAGGAGAACGTCATCATCCTCAGGCTGGATTATTGAAGGGCGGGACGCGCTGGCTTCGGCGTCCGACCCTGCTTGGGAATGGGGGGTTTCTTCCCTGGGGGTCCGTCGGAGGGCTCCCAGAATTTCTCTTCGGAAGTCTTGGAGCTCCTTGTGAGTGACGGGGGCTCCATCGACTTGGTTTGGTTGGTCCGAAGGTTGTCTTCCGACTCGGCTGAGCGCGGATCTTCGTACCTCGGGCGGCGGTCTCGGACGGTTCGGGACCGGGTTGGAAGCGGCCCTTCCCCTGCGGCGGGTAATCCTGCGGTTGAGGATTATTCCCCGGAGGTCGGGCTGGGCTGGCCGGCCGACGCTCCTTTGGGACTCCCGAGAGGGAGCCTTGTGTTTCGACGTGCGTGGCCTGGCTTTATCGGTGGGTGGGGGCGAGTCCCGTTGGTTGACGGAGGAAGCAGCCCCCTTGCCTTTGGAGGCCATGAGGATTCGGCTGTCGATGGCCTTTGAGGGTCTGGGTCGGATCGGCTTCTGGAGCAGCTGGTTCCCACAGACGGCGCCAACCTGATGCTGTTTATTTCTGAGAAACGTGTGGAAGCACCAGGTGTGAGTTCGGACTCAATTTGTATTGAAGGAGATTGCCGCTCGTCTGCCGACCTTCAGTTGACCTTCTGGGACCTGCGATGAGCTCGGAAAGATGTGGAAGGTTGGGCTCGGATCGGAAGGGTCGGATCCGAGGTCTTGTGTACCTGCAGACGGTCCTGAAACACCGGGGTTTGTCCCGGTGGCGGACCCTCCGACGCTCTAGTCAGTCTCTGTGAGAGAGTAGCAATAACTAGGTATATTTAAGTAGCAAAAGATTGATTACCTCAAAAGGTGGGTGTGGGTCTAGTATTTATAGAGAATCCCAACCGGGTTTGGTTCCACTTGGGGGCCGGGTTTGGATCCGAAAGCCCATGGGCCTGACGTGGCAGAAGGCCCAGGGGGTTTAGGGCGGACGTGGCGATACCAGGAGTGGTATAGGGCTGACGTGGCGAAACCCTTGGCGGTATTTGGAGCTGACGTGGCCCATCGTGAGCCTCCTGTGCCTCTGGGGGGAATCGGAGGGCCTAGGCTGCGCCAGGTCATCCTTCTGCCCCGCCAGAGAGGGGGGACGGCCTGTGGGACTGCCCCGGATCGGACTCCGAGGGCTACTGAGGCTCGTCGGTACGAGGAGGCCAGTGCCGTGAGGGCAAACACGAGGTTCGGCACCGACCCAGAAGTGGTCCGGAGCCGAACCAGGTTGTTATTTTTACTTTTCTGAGTAGGAATAGTATTGGGCCCTGGTTGGGCCTCAGGCCATTTTTACACTGTCACAACTATATAGCTTACCATGAAAATTGCAAAATAAAAAAAGAAGTCAGTCCAAAATATGAACCCACATAACACTATGAAAAAGGAATAGCAGTAAATGGCGAATGGTTAGATCTAGACAGAACAATGGAATAATGGGTAAAAACATCCCTAATAGTAGGTGTGGTAAGGTAAAAATGGCTTGGGGCCCAACCAGGGCCCAATACAACTCTCACTCAAAAATGATAAAAACGGCAATCTAGTCCGGCTTCGAGCCACTACAGGGTCGGCGCCGAGCCTCAAGATCACCTCCACAGAACTGGTCTCCTCGTATCCGACGAGCCTCAGTGGTCCTCGGCCTCCGATCCATGACAGCCCCACGGGCCGTCCCCCCATCCTGGCGAGGCATGAGGATGACCTGGCACAGCCTCGGCCCTCCGATTCTCCCAAAGGCACAGGAGGCCCATGATCAGCCATGTCAGCTCCCAATACCACTTAGGGCGTTGCCACGTCAGCCCTATACCACTCTGGGCACTGCCACGTCCGCCCTAAACCCCTTGGGCCTCCTGCCACGTCAGGCCCATGGGCTTTCGGGTCCAGACCCGTCCCCCAAGCGGATCCATACCCGGTTGGGATTCCCTATAAATACAAGACCCTCACCCACCTTTTCAGGTAACCAATCTTTTGCCACTTAAATTTACCTAGTTATTGCTACTCTCTCACAGAGACTGACTAGATCGTCGGAGGGTCCGCCACCGGGATAAACCCCGGTGTTTCAGGACCGTCTGCAGGTACACAAGACCTCGGATCCGAACCCTCTGATCCGAGCCCAGACATCCACCTCATTCCGAGCCTGTCGCAGGTACCGCCCGGTCAGCCGAAGGTCGTCAGACGAGCAGCTTTCTCCTTCAATACAAATCGAGTCCGAACTCACACCTGGTGCATCCACACGTCTCCCAGAAACAAACCGCATCAGGTTGGCGCCGTCTGTGGGAATACTGCTTCAGAAGCCGACCCGAGCCCGACCATCAAGGGACCCCGACAGCCGAACTCTCATGGCCTCCAAGGGCAAGGGGGCTGCTTCCTCCGTCAACCGACGGGACTCGCCCCCACCAACTGCTAACGCCGGGCCACGCATTTCAAAACACAGGGCTCCCCATCAGGGGTCCCAAAGGAGCGTCACCCGTCAAGTCCAGCCCGACCTACGGGGGATAATCGTCAACTGACAGATTAGCCGCAGCAGGGGAAGGGCCGCTTCCAACCCGGCCCCGAACCATCCAAGACCGGCGCCCGAGGGACGGAGGCCAGCGCTCAGCCGCGTCGGAAGGCAACCTTCAGACCGACCAAACAGGGTCGAGGGAGCCCCCGTCACTCACAAGGAGTTCCAGGACTTCCGAAGAGAAATTCTTGGGGCTCTCTGACGGGCCCCCAGGGAGGAAACCCTCCATTCCCAAACCGGGTCGGACGCCAAGGCCAGCGTGTCCCGCCCATCAACAATCCAGCCAGAAGACGATGGCGTACTCCTAAGGCGTCTCCAAGAAATGGAGGATCGCCTCGATCACATAGGAGACGGCGGCCAACGAGCGGCTCAGGGGTACAGACCTGTCCGTCCTCCCTTCTCCGCCCCCATCCTCCAAGCGGAAATACCCAGGAATTTCTGACCACCTCAATTCGAGACCTACGACGGCGAGGGAGATCCTGCTGATCACATGGAGGGTTTCAAAACCCTCATGATGATTCACAGCGCCTCAGATCCCCTGCTGTGCCGAGCCTTTCCTGCCACCCTTCGGGGTCCGGCTCGTGAATGGTTCTCGAAGCTCACCCCCGGCTCCATTTACTCCTTCGACCAACTAGAGGGCAATTTTCTTGCCCACTTTGTCACCAGCCGGAAGGCCGAAAGGACCAGCGCCTCTTTACTTGGGCTCAGACAGATAGAGGGGGAGTCACTCAGAGTGTTCGTCCGAAGGTTTACCGCAGAAGCAAGGTCGGTCTCCTCCCTTGATCCAGGCGTCGCCTCCGCGGTATTTTGGCACAACGTCCGTCATGGACAGCTGAAGGCTTCTCTGGCGAAGAAACCCCCCGTCGACTTTCCCGACCTCCTCAACAGGGTCGAGAAATACATTAGAGCAGAAGAGGCCCTTAACCCCGAAGATGCCAGGGAGGCCACCGGGAAGGGAAAACGGAAGACAGAAGAAGTCGAACCATCAAAGAAGGCTCCGAAGGACGCGAAGGCCATGAAGAAGGTCCCGCCGGTCCCCTGCTTCGAGAGGTACACTCCCTTGACACATAACATATCCGCCATTCTCTTAGAAATCGAAGACAAAGGCATTGTCCGACTACCTCCGCGACCTAATAACAACAAGAATCGAGATCAGCGCTTCTACTGCCGCTTCCACAGAGATCATGGGCACGAAACCGACCAATGCAGGGCCCTGAAAGACGAAATTGAGGAACTCATCTCAAGAGGGTACCTCCGAGAATTCACCCGAGAAGGCCCACGAGATCGGCGAGATGCTAGGAACCGGAGGCTCTCGCCTCCGAATCCTACTCCGAACCGCACCCAGGGTCGGGATCCCGAGTCCGAGGGAGCCACGGATACGCCATTCATCTTGCACTGTGTCCACGGAGGGCCAATGGGAGGAGAATCAAATACTTCCCGAAAAGCCTTCATCCGAGAGGTGAATGCTGTCCAAGACAACCCCTCGCCCAAGCTACAACCGATGCCGGTCTCCTTCTCAGGAGAGGACCTCGAAGGCGTTCGCCTACCCCACTGCGATGCCCTCGTCATTAGCCTCCACATGGCTAATTGTGAAGTTCGCCGAATCCTCATCGACAACGGCAGCTCGGTTAATATTCTTTTCCTCGAAGCCTTCGAGAATCTCAAGTTACCTAGAGGCAAACTCAAGCCGGCCGGATACACCTTGCATGGGTTCTCCGGCGTCCCTGTCGTGACAGAAGGGATTGTTACCCTCGATGTTACCGCAGGATCAGCTCCTATCAAGAGGACCGAGTCCATGGACTTCATGGTGGTCAACGTCAAGGCGGCTTACAACGCCATACTCGGCCGGCCCGGACTATGCTCCCTCCAAGCGGTGCCTTCGGCTTACCATCTGAAACTTAAATTTCCCACCCCGCAAGGAGTCGGCATCGTCCGAGGCAGCCAAGAATCAGCACGGTCGTGCTACATGACCACCGTCGGGGGAGGTGTGTTCCCCCTCGACGCCGTCGAACTCGAACCTGAGAGGGACGGCCCTGCTCCCGAACCTGTCGTCAAGCTGAAGGAGGTCCCAGTCGACGCCGAGCACCTAATGAAGTTCCTTGAGGGACGAACATAGGTTTTAGCCTGGCTAAATGTAAATATGTTTTTGCGTAAACGCTCATATGTAAAGGACCATCTTAACGGCCCTCCCTATCTTATACGAAAGAAATCTCTTTTTGTCAAACTCCAAATGCATCGGCAGATCCGACCTAACGCCAGACAATGGGATCGACACCCGAGTTTTCACTCCGGTATCGTCCCCAGCGCCTCGGTAGGTCCGACTCGGCCTCGGGCCAGGGAGACTTTACGACACCCCACGCCGATCCCTTACGGATCGACAGGGCCGAGCCACACCCCTTTCATCATTCATTACACCATCAGCCAGAGCAAAGAGTGAAAAGAATTCCTTATTCACACTCCTTTATTGGGTTCTGAGAAAACAAATAAAGACCGTTACAGAAACACTCCACTCATCTCAAACTGAAGGAAGCTGCCATCTTAGGGCCCCTCGGGTCCGACGAATGGCGGGACCACTCCGACCGCACAACTTGGAACCCTCTCTTTGTCATGATGGTCCCTCGGTTCGGCCACGGTCGACACACCGGCCACGGAGCTCTGGGCATCAACAGGTCGCATACGCTCCAATAGCAGCAGCGCAGAGGGAACCCCCTCCGCTCGCCGACCCCCCGAGGAAGATGTCGAGACACCTAGCATCGTCTGATAACGGTGTATCTCCATTTCCTTCTCCACTATCACATCACGAAGTAGCTTCTCAGAGGAGGGCCTCTGCACCGAGGAACTCGACATAGTATATCCGAGTCCTACACCCACGAGTTCCCGATCCACCATCGCCCTCCTCAGCCGACTTGCCTCCTCACTTAGGGCTTCAAACTTGTTCCAGTAAAAATTGAAGGCCGCATCAGCGTCACGGGCCCCCTTACGGTACCGAACCAAAGTGGCCTCCAAGGCCTCAACCTTGCTCCGGAGCCACGCCACGTCGGAACGATGGGGGTCCGCCTCGGGAGAGGGAGCCATAACCTACAAGAGAACCAGCCCACTCAAAACACATAAGCAAGGAGGTTCGGAAATATGCGAGGTCAAAAACACTTGGCCAGTCAAAAATCCTCTTTTTATAAATGGAGTTGCTTCTTACAAAAATGCGGTGGCCAGTCCGCGGGAGGCAAATACAATCGAGAGAAGGAAAAAGAAAGACAAAATTATACAACTTATTTTCCCACCTCAGCGTCGACAGACGGGTCCACAGGGGGGTCGGCAGACGGGTCAAGAGCGGGCCCTTCTTCGCCAGGAGTCTTCGGTGTCCCCTCGATCTCCATGTCGTACTCAAAATTGGATAGATCGACGGTCGGGTAGAAGTGCCTCACATGACTGAGGGCCTTCGCATAACACTCGTCCTGGGCCTTGATCACCATCATCTGACCCGCATTCGTCAACTCCTCCCTCTCCTTGGCGAACTTCTTCTTCAAGGAGACCACCTTCTTCCCCCACTCCGCATCCTTGGCCTCGAGCTCGAGCTTCATCTGCTGCTCCCTCTTGTGCGAGCCCTCGAGCCCGATCCGCATCTCCTTCATCTTCCGCTCGCTCTTATCCGCCCGAGCTCGCTCTTGTGCCAGGGACGCCTCGTAGAGGTTCTTTATGTTAGCCTCCTGCACGCAAGCCTGCAACCGACAAGCGCAGATAAGGAAAAGGCTTCCGCAGAAAAATTAACAAGGGGGATAGGGTCGACGAGCTTACCAGCACGGTGGCCTGCGCCAGGCGCGTGAACGCCACCTCCACGGGCTCGCTCTCCATCGCCTTGCGGTCGCGAGGGGTTGCCAACTTCTCCATCACCTCAACGGCCGGGGCCTCCTCGGTCAGACAGTCCCCCATCCGAACCGACCAGTCCGGTGCCCACCGTTGCCGCAACATCTCCACCACCGGGTCCTCTTCCTCGACCTCAACCAAGGGACCTTTCCCCTTGTCGAGATCGGATGCCCTCGCTTGGCCCTGGCCCCTCGAAGTAGCCACCCCCTTGCTCGTCTCCGAGCGAATCCTTTTGGTCCTCGGCTCGAGCTGGGCCTCCGAGATGACTAGGGACGACTCCCTCGGCCTCTTCGTCGCCTCCCCCTTCTTCTCGGCCTTCTCCTTCTTCAGGGCGAGCCTCTTTGCCTTGATCGATGCTTCATCCATATCTGCAGAAAAATCCATTAAGAGCCATGAGCAAGAAAGTACGAAAAGATCGAGAGAAAAGAAACAACTACATACACAGAACGGCTGGGCTCAGTCCAACGCTCGCCAGGTGGGCCTCCGTCACCTTCGTCCAATCGATACTATGTGACAGACGGAGGCGCTCGACAAACCCCCACTCCTCGGCCGTCAAATCCCTCGGCCTCGGCGGTTGATAGCTCGGCTTGGAGTGGTTCCATCGAGTGGGAGTGTCCCAGGGCTCTTCACTCCGGATCACCAGATATTTTTTCTTCCAATCCTTGATGGAGTCCGGGTGGCTGTGAACGACCTTCCCCTTACTCCGGGGCGAGATGTAGTAAACACCCTCAGCCGCCGAGCTGATCATCAACATCGCTCGGAACGCATTCAGCTGCAGGGGTACCTTCTGTTCCTCGCACATCAGCACAAAGCAAATAATCTGCTTCCAAGAGTTTGGCCCGTACTGCATCGGCGCCAAGGAGGCCCAGTTCAGCACATCCCGAACAAACGGGTGGACTGGCAGCCTCAGCCAGGAGATGAAGGCATCCACTGGGAAGATGCAATACCAAGCTGAAAGGGGATCGGTTGGGCACAGACTAGAGCTCGGCAACATCAATTCGTAGCAGGGCCCTATGTGGTACGCCAGCTGCAAAACCTCCAAGTCCCCGCCCTCCAAGACGGTCGGAATCGCGTCCATCATCACCCTCTTCCGACTCGGCGAAGAGGGCTGCCAAAGAGCTCCTTGTCAGAGAGGTCGTCGGGATACTGACGGAAAGGCTTCGGCTGTACGGGCGAACCTGTCATCAAATTGCGGTAAACAGGCGCCTGGCTCGAACCACCAGTTCTCGACCCTGCCTTCCTCGGAGCCCTCTTCCTCTTCTTGGTTCGCTCCGGTGAAGGGGTAGATAATGGCCCCAGACCAGTCGGCATGGAACTCGAACCCGCACCCTGAACCGAGGATCTCCTTACTGTGTCGCCCTCGCCTCCCTCCTCCTCGGAAGTCAACTCCAGAACACGGGCACTGTCCGAACCATCACTCGCTTCCTCCGACTCGCTACTCTCCACCACAAAGGGATTTCGGGAGCGTAACGGCCTCACATTGTGTACCACCTCCTCCTCACCTACTGGTTCCTCCCACGAAACCGAATCGGAAGTCTCCGCAGCGTGTACTGACTCCTCCTCAAGCACGGGCTCCTCCTACAACGTCGATTTGGAGGCAGGTTTCACTTCCCCCCTAGACGTCGATGCTGACGAGCCAGACTGAGCCCTATCCATCTGTGCCTAAACTAAACAGACTTACCAACTAACCTGGGGTCGCTTCGGAAGGACGAGCCTAGTACAGCAAACTGCAGGGACGAGCGCTGAAGTGTTGGAAGATTTTTTGAAAAGAAAAGCAGCGAGAAAGAAGTGGGCGAAAGGGGGAGAGGGGAGAATATTTATAGAGGATGAAAACGACTCCTCGATTACCGCAATTACTGTTCACCGATTGACGTGCAACTGCCGCCTGGAAAATCACGCCACGTCCTCGAAACGTGCGCTGCTGACGTCACCCAGTGCCAGGCTGGCAGCCCGACGCAGGGGTCGGTTCGGATGAAGTGTTCGGCGGAGAAAATGTTTCACTTAAGATTTAAGGCGCCGTCCTTCGACAGACGCCCCGAGCTCCAGGGCTCGGTCAGCTCCCCTCTCACCCGCGAACAGCCCGGGGCTTACGGCCTGGCAGCCGAAACCCCGAATTGTTCGAGGGTGGGACAGAAGCCACCATCGCCTGGAGCCCTATCTGTAGCGCCCCGAATTTCTAAATACGAAACTTTAGAAAATACGTGGCACTCTCCCAGCGATCCACTTCAATGTAACAATATACATAGACCAAAAACTCAAGTCATTTTATTCCAAATTCTTATTACAACAATCTTTAACATTGCAGCGGAAATACAAACACTTTAAATTACAACAATTCCTTTTTCAAAACTCTTCTTACAACAATTTACACAAGGCTCTATTATAACACTCATAAAATCCAAAGCTACCCCAAGCATCCAAGCTCCCAACTCTAAGCAGCTACCTGTAACACATGAGGCTAGAGTTGAACCCTAACCCCCAAACTAACGGGGTCAGCCATAAATGGTGTGAGTGATATAAACAACAAACATAAATGAACAATAGCATAAATTCTCAAGCAACATGTACTGAACAAAAATACATAAACTGAACATGTAATATGAAACAAGAAACGATAGACCAGTACATGAGTGAAGCCGAGTCAAGAAACAATACCAACGATCAAGTATCAATCAATCAATCTCTCTCAAAATATGTACAGCTTAACTGTACGGTACAGTCGACTGTCTTATGAACCAGTCGACTGTTCTGAACAAACAGTAATCCTCACAACTCAGAATATGTCCAACTGTCAACAATTCTCAGTACCACAATGTATGTCCAACAATCGATCACCAATAATGTCATAGATCGGATAACAATATATCCATCTACAAGACCAAAGATAATATAGATCGAATACGAACCCGGTATGCCAAGACACCGACGAACATATCCATCTACAAACAAACCAAGAAGGTATAGATCGAATACGAACCCGGTATGCCAAGACACCGACGAACATATCCATCTACAAACAAACTAAGAAGGTATAGATCGAATACGAACCCGGTATGCCAAGACACCGACGAACATATCCGTCTACAAACAAACTAAGAAGGTATAGATCGAATACGAACCCGGTATGCCAAGACACCGACGAATATATTCATCTACAAACAAACTAAAGAAGGTATAGATCGAATACGAACCCGGTATGCTAAGACACCGACGAACATATTCATCTACAAACAAACTAAGAAGGTATAGATCGAATACGAACCCGGTATGCCAAGACACCGACGAACATGTTCATCTACAAACAAACTAAGAAGGTATAGATCGAATACGAACCCGGTATGCCAAGACACCGACAAATATATTCATCTACAAACAAACTAAAGACTGAAAGAACACTCAAGATTATGAAAACTCATCAGAACCAGTCGACTTATGCGACAGTAAGTCGACTGCCCCGAGAACCAATATCCAAGATTATAACAAGTGCAGTAAGTCGACTCAAGAAAACCATCAGTCGACTTACCCGAGACAATTATCAATAATTCTCAAGAAACATTCCAAGTGCTAACAGTATAAGATGACTTATAAAAACATAAGTTGACTTATCAACAATATAAGATGACTTATAAAGATCATAAGTAGACTTATCAAAACATAAGATGACTTATAAAGATCATAAGTAGACATAAGATGACTTATAAAGATCATAAGTAGACTTATCAAAACATAAGATGACTTATAACGATCATAAGTAGACTTATCAAAACATAAGTCGACTTAAAAGGGGACATAAGTCGACTTATAAGAACATAAGTCGACTTATAAGAACATAAGTCGACTTATAAAAACATAAGTCGACTTACCCGAGAGAAATTCTACAATAACTTTGAAAAATAAATTCTAAGTGTACCAGTCGACTGAGAAGGGTCTAAGTCGACTGGCCAGAACGGATTTTCGAGAAAAACTAAAGATACAGCAGCTGGGGTCGTACCAGTCGACTGATACATAGTCCCAGTCGACTGTCGGCCTACAGATCTCACAAATTAGGTCTGAAATCAATACTCAATACTGGAGTTTATCACAATACCAAATCCCTTCCTCAACTCAAATCTGATCCAATTCGTAATAACAAGGTCCATAGATTCCTCCATCCAATTTCTTATCTTCAATAATCATAAATCAAACTTCAACATGTTTCAAGCAATCAAGAATTGTCAATCGAGATCTACTAATCTTTCATGGATTTCACATGTATATCACAAATACAACCATGGCGTCGATTTCATACAAGATACGAAAACATCAAACAAAACAACATGCAATCATACACATAAACAAAACAAGTCTATATCACTCACCTTTAGAAGCAAGAAGAATCCACAAAAGCCTTCCTTTGCTAGATCCAAACTCCTTCTCCAATCACCAAGAAAATAATATAATGAAATCTGAGTTATGCAGCGAATGACGGCTGCAACTCTCTTTATATAGGCCGGGAATTAGGTTCTAGGGTTTCCAAATACATTTGCAAAACAATCCCTTCAAAATACAATTTTATATATATCTATCTACTCTTGGAAACTCATCCAAAATTCATTAAAATTAGGATTTAATAGAAAATATACTTCTAAATCTTAACCAATACTGTTTAAAACATCCAGAATGCCAATTTTGCATTTTAGCCCTTAAGAATGTCAATTTTACAAAAAGATCCTTCTTTTCTTAAAATTTGCAAATAGTACTAATTAAATTCAGAAAAATCCGGAAAAATACTACATAATTCCAAAATAATAAATAATGATTTTTCATAAAGAAATCTTAATTTTTCAAACATCTCAAAAGTCATTTACACATGTTTTGCACGTGTACAAAAGATAAACCTTCTAGGAAAATATCAATTAAATCCTCAAAACTCATTTAAATTCATTTTCAAATAATTAAAATAATATTTGAAAATACGGGGTTCTACACTATCGGAAGACAGATTGGCCAACCTCCTATCGGAGACGACCCATCCATCCGAGGCTCTTCAGCCCCAAGTCCGGAATACGGTTGACGCCCCTCCCGTCTAGATCTCTCTCGGGCCAAACAACCGTGTCAGGGTCGTCTGACCCAAAAAAGGATCCAGACTGCAGAACCACCACCAATCCGAGGCTCCTTATCTACCGGTCCGGATTTCGGTTGTTACCCCTCTCGCCCTGATCTCCCCTGGATCTGGCTACCGTATCAGAGCCATCAGATCCAAGAGAAGATCCGGGCGGCAGAGTAACCACCTCTCCGACACGACCGGGGGTAAAATTTTGCAAGAGACAGACGTTCGCCGGAGCAGACACCTCTGATGGCCAATGGACCACCCTTGCTGTGATCAAACCCGCTGTGGAGGGAGGGGTACTTATAGCCTCCCCCATAGGCCGACCTTTATGACATGGGGAAAACCAAACGACGGAAACCCATGTGCCAGGCATTTATTAGGCGGCGCAATTAAGGCCCCTGGGAAATTGGAATATCACACAGATCCCGGAGCGCCCTCAATGCTCCGCAAAAATAGCGGGCTACCCCGCTCAAACATTCTAAGGCACAACGGTTCGCCCTCACCCTTGCCGACCCGTAATTCCTCGCCAGCTCGAGGTCAGGTCTAGCACCAGGGTAGTCTTCTCAGGAAGGCTCAACGGCTCGTCATCGCCCTTGCCGACCCGTAATCCCTCGCCAGCCCGAGGTCAGGTCTAGCACCAGAGTAGTCTTCTCAGGAAGGGTCCACGGCTCGCCATCGCCCTTGCCGACCCGTAATCCCTCGCCAGCCTGAGGTCAGGTCTGGCACCAGGGTAGTCTTCTCAGGAAGGCTCAACGGCTCGCCATCACCCTTGTTGACCCGTAATCCCTCGCCAGCTCGAGGTCAGGTCTAACACTAGGGTAGTCTTCTCAGGAAGGCTCCACGGCTCGCCATCTCCCTTGCCGACCCGTAATCCCTCGCCAGCTCGAGGTCAGGTCTGGCACCAGGGTAGTCTTCTCAGGAAGGTTCAACGGCTCGCCATCACCCTTGTTGACCCGTAATCCCTCGACCAGCTCGGGGTCAGGTCTAACACCAGGGTAGTCTTCTCAGGAAGGCTCCACGGCTCGCCATCGCCCTTGCCGACCCGTAATCCCTTGCCAGCTCGAGGTCAGGTCTGGCACCAGGGTAGTCTTCTCAGGAAGGCTCAACGGCTCGCCATCACCCTTGTTGACCCGTAATCCCTTGCCAACTCGAGGTCAGGTCTAGCACCAGGGTAGTCTTCTCAGGAAGGCTCCACGGCTCGCCATTGCCCTTGCTGACCCGTAATCCCTCGCCAGCTCGAGGTCAGGTCTAGCACCAGGGTAGTCTTCTCAGGAAGGCTCAACGGCTCGCCATCGCCCTTGCCGACCCGTAATCCCTCGCCAAGCTCGAGGTTAGGTCTGGCACCAGGGTAGTCTTCTCAGGAAAGCTCAACGCCTCGACATCACCCATGTTGACCCGTAATCCCTCGCCAGCTCGAGGTTAGGTCTGGCACCAGGGTAGTCTTCTCAGGAAGGCTCAACGGCTCGCCATCGCCCTTCTTGACCCGTAATCCCTCTCCAGCTCGAGGTCCGGTCTAGCACCAGGGTAGTCTTCTCAGAAAGTTTCAACGGCTCGCCATCACCCTTGCCGACCCATAGACCCTCGCCGGCTCGAGGGTCGCTCTAACATCAGGACAACCCCCTCATAAAGGCCCAGTGATTCGCCATCCCATTTCTACAACCATAAACACTCCTCCACGGCTAGCTCCCGCACCCCCGCAGGAGTGGGGGGCTTGTGTGGTAGGGTAAAAATGGCTTGGGGCCCAACCAGGGCCCAATACAACTCTCACTCAAAAATGGTAAAAACGGCAATCTAGTCCGGCTTCGAGCCACTACAGGGTCGGCGCCGAGCCTCAAGATCACCCCCACAGAACTGGTCTCCTCGTATCTGACGAGCCTCAGTGGTCCTCGGCCTCCGATCCATGACAGCCCCACGGGCCGTCCCCCCATCCTGGCGAGGCATGAGGATGACCTGGCACAGCCTTGGCCCTCCGATTCTCCCAAAGGCACAGGAGGCCCATGATCAGCCATGTCAGCTCCCAATACCATTTAGGGCGTTGCCACGTCAGCCCTATACCACTCTGGGCACTTCCACGTCCGCCCTAAACCCCTTGGGCCTCCTGCCACGTCAGGCCCATGGGCTTTCGGGTCCAGACCCGTCCCCCAAGCGGATCCATACCCGGTTGGGATTCCCTATAAATACAAGACCCTCACCCACCTTTTCAGGTAACCAATCTTTTGCCACTTAAATTTACCTAGTTATTGCTACTCTCTCACAGAGACTGACTAGATCGTCGGAGGGTCCGCCACCGGGATAAACCCCGGTGTTTCAGGACCGTCTGCAGGTACATAAGACCTCGGATCCGAACCCTCTGATCCGAGCCCAGACATCCACCTCATTCCGAGCCTATCGCAGGTACCGCCCGGTCAGCCGAGGGTCGTCAGACGAGCAGCTTTCTCCTTCAATACAAATCGAGTCCGAACTCACACCTGGTGCATCCACACGTCTCCCAGAAACAAACCGCATCAGTAGGATTTAGACAAAAAAATTTAGGAAATACATTTGAGAAATTTAAAGAAGCAACTTTCATAGGAGTAGTAGCGAAATTGTGGAATGGAATAACAAAAGAAGAAAGAAGTAATTAAGGAATCCTATGATTAAAAGAAATAATCATAAATTATGAAAGCGCAATAAAAACATATTTTAGTGTCTACGATAAAACAGAATGACATAATATATATAAAAGAACCATGTAAGATGGAGACTAAGCAATTTAAAAATTTGTGATATGTGTTATTTTTGATAACTATGCATGTGAATTCTTAGAATATTCTCACGATAGTTATTACACAAAAGAAAGAAAACAAATGGTCAAATCCTATACTCATTTTTCCAAAAATTACCATATCTATGGAGTATAAACATATATAGTTCATATGTAAATGAGAAAGTAAAACCAGAAATAGATACTTTATGATATAGGACACAATTTGTAAAAGATTATAGAGATAAAGTATACCAAGAAGCCAAATGAACTATTAAATATTATAGAACATATCTATATATTATGCTAATAAGAGAGAGAATGTACCCCTCTCTTCTTTCTTCATTTTAAAAAAGAGAAATGAGAGAAAAAGTAGGAATTCACACACACCTTAACACTTGCACATACCCAACCACCACCTTCGCTTAATTTTTGACCGTCTGATCGTCCAGATGCGCGAAGACGTGCATAATCGAGGCTCCCGATCGCGCCACGTTGTCATCCAATCGCATGTCCAATTCATTCAGCTAGTGAGCCCATCACGTGATCAGCATTTCAGGTTGCGCATTGTCACCACATCATCCTACCACCTTATTCCACTCAGCGGGCGAGCATAGGTTCGATGGACGATCCAGATCGCTCAAAAAATTGCGCCAGCTCGATAAATCAATAAAAAATCACAAAAAAAAAATTTAAAATTAGGAAATTAAATTAAAATTACAAAAATATTATTAAATACAAAAAATTAATTAGAAATTCTGAAAAATAATTAAAATTTTGGAATCTATACAATATATTATACTAAACAACTTTTGTCTAGGATTTTTCTCATTTTTTCTTTTTAAAATAAAAGGAGGCAAATGTAGGAGATAACAATCCACTCTTACTCCATCCAAATTGGAATTTGAATCTTCATTGTTATATAGATTTTATCAGATGAATTTTTCAAAAAAAGTTTTATTATTTTCTTATTTTAGAAAATAATTATGTGCAGTATTGCACGGGTTATACTACATATTATATTATATTATATTATATTATATTATATTATATTATATTATATTATATTATATAAGTTTATGCAATATTGTACCAGGTACACTAGTGTATATCTTATACTAATAGGAGAGAGAATCTCCCCCATCTCTTCTTTCTCTATTTTTGAAACAGAGAAAGAAGAGTAAAAGTAGGAATTTATATTTAAGTAACACGTGCATTATGCATGATTTTTATTAAAAAAAAACTATAAAATAACCATAATCCCTCAAACAAAATCTCTTCTCCTCTTATTTTCCCAACCTCATAAAATCTCACGGCTCTTCCCAAACCACCCCCATCCCTACTCCTGCACCCCCCAGCAACTTTAGTAATATTCTGTTGTATAACTTTATTGTTTGACAATGATTTTCTAAACTATCTGCATATTTAAGGATAATAATGAAAATTACAGTAATTACGACATGAATGATATTCATAAGTTTATCTCACTTCTTTTATATATTTTTAGAGTTCTATATAAATTTATGAGCCTCTCAAAATTATTCTAGGCTGTGCAATTTGCACATAGTAACACTAGTATAAACTAAGGATTTGTTGTGATGAAGCAAGACCAAGTCATTGGAGATGTGATAATAACTATAATTATATAAAGAGACGTAAAAACAAATTCCAAAATATAAACCAAAATATAGAAAAACTTTTAAGAGATATAAAAACCCCTATAAAAGATACTTCAAAAGAATAAATAAAAATAGACAATATCTGAAAACCCAAAGAAATGTAATTGTTATATATGTGGAGAAGTAGGACATATATCACCAAATTGCCCTAAGAGAATGAAAAAAAATGTAAAATACGTAGAAGAAAATGAAGAGATGAATAACATAAACTGTAGCGCCCCGATTTCCGATACTGGAAAACCGTGACACGAGCCAAGACCTTTTCTTCAATTAGTCACAATACACAGAAAAACAGGAGAATTTAAAACTTTTTATTCAATACACAATGTGTTACAAGTCTGAATACTGTACAACTGTAATACTTTACAATGGAGTTACAATATTGCCTTTACATTTCTAAGTATTACAACCTTCACATCTTACATCAGAGTACTTCTTAACTAATACAGAATCAATACATATTTTGCAGCGGAACTAAACTTAATACTGACTCCTTGCTTTCCTTGCCTTGAGTCCTCTTGAATCTCGCCTTTGTACTTCGGCGATCCAGTACCTATGGAAGTGGGGACGTCAGTATTCACTGACGCTTAAAGGCTGATCATATAGCAGCAAATCTTCCAAACAATATACAAAATATAGCAATGGTGTTGGTGTAGTTTAAGTGTCCGTGAGTGCTATGACTAGACTCTAACGCGATATTTAAATAGAACTAATTATACACAACCCGTTCCTGACAATACTCCATGACTCTGTGAGGTTGCAGAAGGGGTCAAGTCCCCCTATGCAGTCTGCTTATGGTGTCTCCGTTTTCCACTACTACCCGGCATGCCGGACCTCACTCAACATGGTTGCAGGTACGGTCTAGTTCCGCCACTGCAGTCATATAGTGGTGTCCATGTTTGCCACTATTGCCCAGTGTATCGGGCCTTAATCCAAAATCCAAATCATAGGGTTTCGCAAGCGCAGGGCAGCGCGAAGCCTACCCTGTGGCACCCTCTGGGGTATCGCAAGCGCAGGACTGCTCAATGCATCTTGTGGTACCCCAGCCATGGTACTTTAGGAATTAACAGCGCGAGATACGCAACCCGTGTCCTCAACTTGTGAGATGGCACCGTACGTATCCCTTTGACGGGAAGGTAGAACAAGGACGCTTCCTATTCTAATGTCAGCAAGTCTCCGAAAGCAACATGCAGCCCATACTACATGCGACTCCATCTCAAGCCGTTTCTCCATATATAGGGATTGAACCCACGTTAAGAATTCTAATTGTACACGACCTGTTCCTGACAATACTCCATGACTCTGTGAGGTTGCAGAAGGGGTCAAGTCCCCCTATGCAGTCTGCTTATGGTGTCTCCGTTTTCCACTACTACCCGGCAAGCCGGACCTCACTCGATCCCAGTATATCGGGCATCGTTCCAAAATTAAACCATAGAGTTTCGCAAGCGCAGGGCAGCGCGAAGCCTACCCTGTGGCACTCTCTGGGGTCTAGCAAGCGCAGGACTGCACCATGCATCCTGTGGCACCCCAGCCACGGTATTTCAGGAATTAACAGAGCGAGATACGCAACCCGTATCCTCAACTTGTGAGACGGCACCGTACGTATCCCTTTGACGGGAAGGTACAACCCAGTACACCACCTAAGGCCTCCCTCAAGGGACAAGTTGGTCGTAAGGTGCCCCCTACAACCAACTCCTCTCTCTTCGGCAAGGGTCCGAGCAAAATGATCTTTATAAGTCACTACCCTAATGATGTCCCTGACCCGACGATCCTAGGGACGATAATATTATAACATAACATGCTAGGCCTTAAATTAGGCTTCGCAAGACAACTCTACTAGGCTGCTCAACCTAGACTTACCAGAACCCTTCAGGATCCGGTTTGTGGCTCATCGATCCAAGACCTCGGTCCTGCAAATTTACATGCATGCCGCTATGTCTTGATGGTCGATAGCCCACAACGGACTGTGTACTAGCTAACAGCTATACACGAGTAACAACCACATACGAGCTAATATGCTACGTATGAAACGATAACTACCCACGAGCCAGACGGGCCTCGTAGGAGACAACAACGTACATACCAGCCAAATAAGCCGAGTATGAGACCCACAGCTACGTACGGGCCAGTCGAGCAACGTACGAGCACAACCGTGTGCAAATAACCATGCAGGTAATCAATCTTAGAAGCAACCAAACGTGCTTACTAACAAACTTGGTCATCTAATATTAGAAGCAACAGAAGAGTCTACTTAATATTCTATGGTCGGTATTCCACGAAGGAAGAATTCGAAGGCAACCTAACGGCCTTTATCGGACCAACTATCACTAGTGGTCTTCCCAATCCTTATTACCTCAACTTATAGCGCCTTAAGTATGGCATACAACTACAAGCATCTCCCTACGACAATCTAATCGTATAACTCAACCACCATGATACTCCTATGTATGAATGGGATTAATGCTTACGCTTACATCGAGCTCAAGTATGAAAATCACTTACGACCTAGACATGAAGTCTACTATAGTCAATCATAGGTTACGAATTGATCATGAAAGCTTACTACTTATCACGACTAATCCCCACAACCCAACTAGTATGAACAAGCAACACTCCAAGGCATAGTAGGTAGTTCTACCACTACTCCTACAATCATTCTAAGCAAGTATTTGAACTTTAGCATGGTATACAACTTACTCACAATCTAGACTAGCATGACATACAACTTACTTACAATTAAGCTAGCATGGCATACAACTTACTTGTAATTAAGCTAGCATGGCATAGGTTCATAATTAAACTAACATGGTATATCACATACCTATAATTAAGCTAACATGGTAAGTAATTTTATCATTGATCCTACAACGTCCTAGGCATAATTAATTAATCCAAGCATGGTAGGAAGCTCTTAGATTGATTTCTACAACATTCTAAGCATAATTAATTAATCCAAGCATGGTAGGAAACTCTTAGAATTTGTCCTACATCATTCTAACATCATTAAGCATGCTAGATATTTTTAGAATAAATCCTACCATTAACTAAGCATGAAACATGATAGGATATTTTTAGAATACATCCTACAGCATTTTAAGTATAAAAGCATGGTAGGATATTTTTATAAACAATCCTACAACATGTTAAACATCAAGCATGATAGCATATTTTTAGAAGTAGCCCTACAATTAATTAAGCATGAGAACATGGCTTCTAAGCATTTTTAGAAGTAATCCTACAACATTAGTAGCATAAATATGGCTTCCAAATATTTTTAGGGATGATCCTACAACATTAGAAGCATGAATATGGCTTCTAAATATTTTTAGAAGTAATCCTACAATATTAGTAGCATGGAAATGGCTTCTAAACATTTTTAGAAGTAATCCTACAACATTAGTAGTATAAAAATGGCTTCTAACTATTTTTAGGGATGATCCTACAACATTAGAAGCATGAATATGGCTTCTAAATATTTTTAGAAGTAATCCTACAATATTAGTAGCATGGAAATGGCTTCTAAACATTTTTAGAAGTAATCCTTCAACATTAGTAGTATAAAAATGACTTCTAAATATTTTTAGAAGCAATCTTACAACATTTTACTACTACTACTACTCCTATTTTAATCAAAACATAATTATCTACTACTACTACTACAACATACAACTTACTACTATTACTACTACTTCATTCTCATAAAAAAAAAAATCACAACATACAACTTACTACTATTACTACTACTTCATTCTCATAAAAATCATAACATACAACTTACTACTATTACTACTACCTTATTAATCAACATACATGCTACTACTACTTCATTTTATTACATACTACTACTTATTATTTTAGCTTACTACTACTTAGTTGCTTACTAATCTTTGTTATTACTAGTGATAAAAAGAGATCATTTTTATTTTATTATACTTTACAACTAGTAAAAAGAAAAGGTCTCTTTTTTATATAGCTACAACTAGTGATCAAAAATAAAAGAGAAGCTCTTTTTTAATTAACTACAACTAGTGATTAAAATAAAAGGAAAGATCTTTTTAATTTGCTACAACTAGTGATCAAAATAAAAAGAAAGATCTTTTTAATTAACTACAACTAGTGATTAAAATAAAAGAAAAGATCTTTTTATTAGAACATATGCCTTTATTATTAGTCCAAGGTTTAATCAAGTCCTACAACCCACAATGGTTGTAAAAGAATGTTCATATGCTATGTGTTTTAAGTCCTACAACCAACAATGGTTGTATGTCCAACATTATGCAATATGTGAGTTCTTAGTCCAATAACATACAAAACAACAACTACAAATTTAAAGGTGTGATCTTTATGTATTTTAGTAGATACTACTACTCTTTTTCTCTTTTACTTCTTACTACATTCTCACACAACAATACACTTAACAAAACTCAAAGAAAACAAAACAAGAGGATGAGAAGAAGAAGTCAAACAACCAAACAAACAAACAACAAACAATCAAACAAAGAAAGCATGAAGAAACCCCCACCTTGTTTCTTTCTTTGATGGAAGAACTAGCTAGTTAACCTTCTCCTTCCCCTAGCTTTTTAGAAAGCTTCTAATCAACCTACAAAACAAAACTCTCAAGTTATTTTTTTTGTTCTCTCTTTCTTTTCCTTTCCTTTCTTTCTTTCTTTCTTTCTTTCTTTTGTTTTCTAAAATGAGAGAAGGAGGAGAATGAAGGGTTATTTATAGGTGAGAAAATGGGTGGAAAGTGCAAATGTCCATGCACACATTTGCAAAAGAGACCTCCCACAAAAGAGGGGCCGGCCCATACCTTAGGAGAGGTGGCAATTGGTGGAGGTAGGATGTGGTGGAGGTGTGGTGTGGTGGAGAATTAGTTCTAGAAGAATTTCTCCTAATTCTCCATGCACAATTAGTCTAAGTTAAACGCTTATAAAACCCTAACACTCTAATAGGTTTGTCTCAACAAACAGGTGTTGTCCAAAAATACACAACACACAATTTGTATGATGTACTAATCGACATACTACTCGTATGTGCGCCTATGTGTCTGAATACCGAAAATCTTCGCATAATCCGTATAAAATAATTTAATCTCGGAAATAATAATAAAATAAATTCTATTATTAGTTCGGAAGATCACGGTATCAATTTGATACAATACGGATGTATACTGGCCGATATCTGGATACAGATAATGTCTATGGACAAACCGGGTGAAAATCACCAAAATATTCTAATTTTGGAATTAAAACAAAATAATAATAAAATAATAATTTATATACGGTAATATCCGTCCGGGATATTACAATACTCCCTCCTTAGAATAGTTCTGTCCTCAGAACTACGTTAAGTTAGGAAAACAGGCAAACACTCATACCCTAATAACTCGGGGAAGAAAGCTGATGCTGCTTTCCGGCTCCCAAGTGGCTCATCCATGAACTGGTTCTCCAAAGAACCCGACCTCTGCAATTTGGTAGCTACTCCCTCCTTAGAATAGGACGTGTCCTATGAACATCACTTCCAACTTTCAGGATTCTCTCCTGAAATTTGACGCTTCATGTGGTGTAATTAACCGAACTGATTCTTGAGTTGCCTCCCACACATACTTCAACTATTGGAAAAACAATTTAGACAGAAGATTATGATGAACCAAGTTGAACAAAACAGTTGCCTAGATTTTATATATATAAATCCGACGGGTTACAAAAAGTGTTACATCATATATAACTTCTTCCGTCCAAAATAAGTTTCAAAAGATGCAACCTTTAGACTTAGTTGCAGTTCTATATGCACATATTGTTACTAGCTCCTTCAACTTGCTCTTAGTATGTGCGAACTCTCACCCTTGGTGAGCAGGCTCCTTTCCTTTGTTGTCCATCCTTAAGGCTGATTTGTCGTCATTTTTGTGAAGTTGGGGACAGTTTGGCCTAATATGACCAATCTTCCCACAGCTGTGACATGTACGGGTTTCCGCCCGAAAGTTCTTCATCGGGCATTGTTTCTTGAAATGACCTTGCTCACTACATAGGAAACATCTTTTCGGGTTGGCACCTCCAAGTTTGCCCTTTGTTTTCTGAGTCTTCTGCTTCAGACCTTGGTTCTCGAATCCTGACGCTGGTGTAGGCCTTTTTCCTTGTCGTTGTGGACAGACTGATTTCTTGTGCCCATCCTCCTCACAGAAATGGCATACTAAAACCTTGGCGGTCTCTAGAACTTGCTCCCACTCACGTCGCAGTTGTGCCAATCTGGCGTTGAAATATTCCCGCTCCTCCGCCAAGCATGCTAATGTAGCTATACAAGCATCACCCAGTTGCTTAGCTTGACGATCTATCCTGGCTACGTACTTCATTAGCTTCCTCATTTCTCGATATATGCTAGCCGCCGCCGTCCTGCGTTGATCCATACTTGGCCCTTGCGGTGGTGAAGGCGAGTTCATCTTAAGGTTAACTTGTAGTGAAATCTCCTTCGGCTCCTCACTCGAGATTATCGGATCCTCCATTGCATTCGGCTCACTTTCTTCCATCAACACATCCTCAGTTAGGATATATTCGAATGCCATCCTAAAATACATATACTGGAATTAGTCCAGATATAGAAAAATCATAAAACATAAGTTGAAAGGAACAACAATATGAATTACAATTGTCTATAACTAACTAAGACCCGACTCCTAAAAGGTATCCAAGTTTAATTTTCCTGCTGTGTTGGACTGTAAATTGAAGTTAGCTCTGATACCACTCTGTAGCGACCCGATTTCCGATACTGGGAAACCGTGACACGAGCCAAGACCTTTTCTTCAATTAGTCACAATACACAGAAAAACAGGAGAATTTAAAACTTTTTATTCAATACACAATGTGTTACAAGTCTGAATACTGTACAACTGTAATACTTTACAATGGAGTTACAATATTGCCTTTACATTTCTAAGTATTACAACCTTCACATCTTACATCAGAGTACTTCTTAACTAATACAGAATCAATACATATTTTGCAGCGGAACTAAACTTAATACTGACTCCTTGCTTTCCTTGCCTTGAGTCCTCTTGAATCTCGCCTTTGTACTTCGGCGATCCAGTACCTATGGAAGTGGGGACGTCAGTATTCACTGATGCTTAAAGGCTGATCATATAGCAGCGAATCTTCCAAACAATATACAAAATATAGCAATGGTGTTGGTGTAGTTTAAGTGTTCGTGAGTGCTATGACTAGACTCTAACGCGATATTTAAATAGAACTAATTATACACAACCCGTTCCTTACAATACTCCATGACTCTGTGAGGTTGCAGAAGGGGTCAAGTCCCCCTATGCAGTCTGCTTATGGTGTCTCCGTTTTCCACTACTACCCGGCATGCCGGACCTCACTCAACAAGGTTGCAGGTGCGGTCTAGTTCCGCCACTGCAGTCATATAGTGGTGTCCATGTTTGCCACTATTGCCCAGTGTATCGGGCCTTAATCCAAAATCCAAATCATAGGGTTTCGCAAGCGCAGGGCAGCGCGAAGCCTACCCTGTGGCACCCTCTGGGGTATCGCAAGCGCAGGACTGCTCAATGCATCTTGTGGTACCCCAGCCATGGTACTTTAGGAATTAACAGCGCGAGATACGCAACCCGTGTCCTCAACTTGTGAGATGGCACCGTACGTATCCCTTTGACGGGAAGGTAGAACAAGGACGCTTCCTATTCTAATGCCAGCAAGTCTCCGAAAGCAACATGCAGCCCATACTACATGCGACTCCATCTCAAGCCGTTTCTCCATATATAGGGATTGAACCCACGTTAAGAATTCTAATTGTACACGACCTGTTCCTGACAATACTCCATGACTCTGTGAGGTTGCAGAAGGGGTCAAGTCCCCCTATGCAGTCTGCTTATGGTGTCTCCGTTTTCCACTACTACCCGGCAAGCCGGACCTCACTCGATCCCAGTATATCGGGCATCGTTCCAAAATTAAACCATAGAGTTTCGCAAGCGCAGGGCAGCGCGAAGCCTACCCTGTGGCACTCTCTGGGGTCTAGCAAGCGCAGGACTGCACCATGCATCCTGTGGCACCCCAGCCACGGTATTTCAGGAATTAACAGAGCGAGATACGCAACCCGTATCCTCAACTTGTGAGACGGCACCGTACGTATCCCTTTGACGGGAAGGTACAACCCAGTACACCACCTAAGGCCTCCCTCAAGGGACAAGTTGGTCGTAAGGTGCCCCCTACAACCAACTCCTCTCTCTTCGGCAAGGGTCCGAGCAAAATGACCTTTATAAGTCACTACCCTAATGATGTCCCTGACCCGACGATCCTAGGGACGATAATATTATAACATAACATGCTAGGCCTTAAATTAGGCTTCGCAAGACAACTCTACTAGGCTGCTCAACCTAGACTTACCAGAACCCCTCAGGATCCGGTTTGTGGCTCATCGATCCAAGACCTCGGTCCTGCAAATTTACATGCATGCCGCTATGTCTTGATGGTCGATAGCCCACAACGGACTGTGTACTAGCTAACAGCTATACACGAGTAACAACCACATACGAGCTAATATGCTACGTATGAAACGATAACTACCCACGAGTCAGGCGGGCCTCGTAGGAGACAACAACGTACATACCAGCCAAATAAGCCGAGTATGAGACCCACAGCTACGTACGGGCCAGTCGAGCCACGTACGAGCACAACCGTGTGCAAACAACCATGCAGGTAATCAATCTTAGAAGCAACCAAACGTGCTTACTAACAAACTTGGTCATCTAATATTAGAAGCAACAGAAGAGTCTACTTAATATTCTATGGTCGGTATTCCACGAAGGAAGAATTCGAAGGCGACCTAACGGCCTTTATCGGACCAACTATCACTAGTGGTCTTCCCAATCCTTATTACCTCAACTACAAGCATCTCCCTACGACAATCTAATCGTATAACTCAACCACCATGATACTCCTATGTATGAATGGGATTAATGCTTACGCTTACATCGAGCTCAAGTATGAAAATCACTTACGACCTAGACATGAAGTCTACTATAGTCAATCGTAGGTTACGAATTGATCATGAAAGCTTACTACTTATCACGACTAATCCCCACAACCCAACTAGTATGAACAAGCAACACTCCAAGGCATAGTAGGTAGTTCTACCACTACTCCTACAATCATTCTAAGCAAGTATTTGAACTTTAGCATGGTATACAACTTACTCACAATCTAGACTATCATGACATACATCTTACTTACAATTAAGCTAGCATGGCATACAACTTACTTGTAATTAAGCTAGCATGGTATAGGTTCATAATTAAACTAACATGGTATATCACATACCTATAATTAAGCTAACATGGTAAGTAATTTTATCATTGATCCTACAACGTCCTAGGCATAATTAATTAATCCAAGCATGGTAGGAAGCTCTTAGATTGATTTCTACAACATTCTAAGCATAATTAATTAATCCAAGCATGGTAGGAAACTCTTAGAATTTGTCCTACATCATTCTAACATCATTAAGCATGCTAGATATTTTTAGAATAAATCCTACCATTAACTAAGCATGAAACATGATAGGATATTTTTGGAATACATCCTACAGCATTTTAAGTATAAAAGCATGGTAGGATATTTTTATAAACAATCCTACAACATGTTAAACATCAAGCATGATAGCATATTTTTAGAAGTAGCCCTACAATTAATTAAGCATGAGAACATGGCTTCTAAGCATTTTTAGAAGTAATCCTACAACATTAGTAGCATAAATATGGCTTCCAAATATTTTTAGGGATGATCCTACAACATTAGAAGCATGAATATGGCTTCTAAATATTTTTAGAAGTAATCCTACAATATTAGTAGCATGGAAATGGCTTCTAAACATTTTTAGAAGTAATCCTACAACATTAGTAGTATAAAAATGGCTTCTAACTATTTTTAGGGATGATCCTACAACATTAGAAGCATGAATATGGCTTCTAAATATTTTTAGAAGTAATCCTACAATATTAGTAGCATGGAAATGGCTTCTAAACATTTTTAGAAGTAATCCTTCAACATTAGTAGTATAAAAATGGCTTCTAAACATTTTTAGAAGTAATCCTACAACATTAGTAGTATAAAAATGACTTCTAAATATTTTTAGAAGCAATCTTACAACATTTTACTACTACTACTACTCCTATTTTAATCAAAACATAATTATCTACTACTACTACTACAACATACAACTTACTACTATTACTACTACTTCATTCTCATAAAAAAAAAATCACAACATACAACTTACTACTATTACTACTACTTCATTCTCATAAAAATCATAACATACAACTTACTACTATTACTACTACCTTATTAATCAACATACATGCTACTACTACTTCATTTTATTACATACTACTACTTATTATTTTAGCTTACTACTACTTAGTTGCTTACTAATCTTTGTTATTACTAGTGATAAAAAGAGATCATTTTTATTTTATTATACTTTACAACTAGTAAAAAGAAAAGGTCTCTTTTTTATATAGCTACAACTAGTGATCAAAAATGAAAGAGAAGCTCTTTTTTAATTAACTACAACTAGTGATTAAAATAAAAGGAAAGATCTTTTTAATTAGCTACAACTAGTGATCAAAATAAAAAGAAAGATCTTTTTAATTAACTACAACTAGTGATTAAAATAAAAGAAAATATCTTTTTATTAGAACATATGCCTTTATTATTAGTCCAAGGTTTAATCAAGTCCTACAACCCACAATGGTTGTAAAAGAATGTTCATATGCTATGTGTTTTAAGTCCTACAACCAACAATGGTTGTATGTCCAACATTATGCAATATGTGAGTTCTTAGTCCAATAACATACAAAACAACAACTACAAATTTAAAGGTGTGATCTTTATGTATTTTAGTAGATACTACTACTCTTTTTCTCTTTTACTTCTTACTACATTCTCACACAACAATACACTTAACAAAACTCAAAGAAAACAAAACAAGAGGATGAGAAGAAGAAGTCAAACAACCAAACAAACAAACAACAAACAATCAAACAAAGAAAGCATGAAGAAACCCCCACCTTGTTTCTTTCTTTGATGGAAGAACTAGCTAGTTAACCTTCTCCTTCCCCTAGCTTTTTAGAAAGCTTCTAATCAACCTACAAAACAAAACTCTCAAGTTATTTTTTTTGTTCTCTCTTTCTTTTCCTTTCCTTTCTTTCTTTCTTTCTTTCTTTCTTTTGTTTTCTAAAATGAGAGAAGGAGGAGAATGAAGGGTTATTTATAGGTGGGAAAATGGGTGGAAAGTGCAAATGTCCATGCACACATTTGCAAAAGAGACCTCCCACAAAAGAGGGGCCGGCCCATACCTTAGGAGAGGTGGCAATTGGTGGAGGTAGGATGTGGTGGAGGTGTGGTGTGGTGGAGAATTAGTTCTAGAAGAATTTCTCCTAATTCTCCATGCACAATTAGTCTAAGTTAAACGCTTATAAAACCCTAACACTCTAATAGGTTTGTCTCAACAAACAGGTGTTGTCCAAAAATACACAACACACAATTTGTATGATGTACTAATCGACATACTACTCGTATGTGCGCCTATGTGTCTGAATACCGAAAATCTTCGCATAATCCGTATAAAATAATTTAATCTCGGAAATAATAATAAAATAAATTCTATTATTAGTTCGGAAGATCACGGTATCAATTTGATACAATACGGATGTATACTGGCCGATATCTGGATACAGATAATGTCTATGGACAAACCGGGTGAAAATCACCAAAATATTCTAATTTTGGAATTAAAACAAAATAATAATAAAATAATAATTTATATACGGTAATATCCGTCCGGGATATTACATAAACTATGAACTCATAGAATATGAGGAAGATTTGTCATAAATTAGTGAAGATGAAGAAATAATGGTACTGGAGAAGATAGTAGAAGTAGTGAAGATGAAACAAAAGAATGTGAAATAAATATGATGACAAAAATAACATAAATAGGAGAACAATTAGAAAGAGAAGAAAATAAGGAAGATGTAAGGGAAAAAATGACCTTTAGCATTCAGAAATACGATAAAATAAGTGCAACCAAATTAGACATAAACCCAAAAGAGATATTTAAACTTCTAATTTTTTAAAGGAAAAAAGAATACCATCATAATAGCTCGAATTTATGAACAATCTATAGAAATTGAACAAGCCCAAAGAAAAACTATAATTCCATTAATAACAGAAAAAATAATTAGACAAGAAATGGAAAAAATAAGCTAAAAAACCATAAAAATATTAAGACACATACATTTAGGAGTAGTGCAAATAATAATAAAAGCTTATTTTAAGGAAGAAATAAATGCACCCCTAAAAATATACCTAATGTATAAAAGAATAATATCAATTACACAAGATGCTTTAATAGGAATAGTATAAGGAAACCTAATATATCAAAAAATAAAATTTACAATAAAACATAATTTCTCTGTAAGTATGACAGAAGAAAATAAGAACAACAGTTTAGTCATGTACCACAAATTATCAGGAATAGAAATGATAGAAAAAACAAAGTTATGAGTATACAAATAAGAAATATTTATGGTTTCACTAGTAAGCATGAAGTAAAAAAACAGAAATACAGATAATTTTAAAATAAAACCACTATTCAGATAAATTATAAGATACAAACGAGCTAGAGAAAACCCTGAAATGAATATACCAAATTATAGAATTTGACTTTAATAAAGTAAAAGTAAATTGCAAAAGTAAAAACACCACAAATAATGTTCGGAAAGAGATCACTATCAGTAAGAAACAAACAACAAGCATTGGAATTAATACCAATAATAAATACATTAGACAATCAAAATAATAAACAATTTAAAATAAAAATATAATATTATGACAGCGGAAAATGGAATACACAAGTAGCTTTTGTAGATACATGAGCTACTAATTCACATATTAAACAAACAAATATAAAAACAACAGAATTAATACAATTCGAGAATCCATATTACTACTTAGACTATTATAATAATAGACATCCAATTGTGCATAAAATATTAACCCCACTGAGGATAAATGATAGAAATGAAATGCTATTACATTTGCATGTAAATCCAGAACACAGTGTTAATGAAATGTTATTAGGAATTGACTTCCTTACATCGGTACAACCTTACTCAATTAAAGAAGAAAAAATCACAATAACAGTATACAATGAAAGGATAGTAATAAAATAAATCCATTAAGAGCAACAAAAAATACATTAACATACTAACAGAATTTATTTACAAAGGATACAAATCAAGAAACCATTATAGTCTAATAGATACTGGAGCAGGCACTAGCTTATGCCGTGAAAATATACTACCAAGATGAAAACAATATGGATGTAATAAAAAGGCGATAACTGGATCAACTGGACAAACCGTCATACTTGATAAGTACCAACAAAATGTTACTATACAAATAGAAAATTACATACAAAAAATACCAATAATATACCAGTTTGATGATATGAATAATGATGTACTGTTAGGAAATGACTTTTATCAACAATACTATCCTATAACTATATCACATAAATCGATTATTTTTACTCAAGAAATTTTACAAGTAACAATACACATAATGATGTATTAGAATACAACAAGTACAACTAACAATTACACAAGAAATTTTACAAAAACAACTAGAAGACCCTTTAGCAAAATGACACTTAAGTAAACCCACAACTCACATAGAGCTAATAGATAAGAACAAAATAATAAAAACTAAACTCATTAGACATAATCCAACATATTTAGAAGAATTTAAAATACATATAATGGAACTAGTGGAAAACAATTATATAAGAAAATCACAAAGCCCACATTCATCACAAATATTCATAGTAAGAAAACATTCAGAAGAAAAAAAAAAGAGAAAATCTCGAATGGTAGTAAATTATAAGGAACTAAATAAAATAACTAAAAGATTTGAATATCCATTACCAGATATGTAGATACTATTAAACACAGTAAGAACAAGAAAAATATATTCTAATTTCAATTGCAAATCAGGATTTTACCACGTAAAACTAACAGAAAAGCCAAAACAGTTAACAACGTTTAGTACACCACAAGAATTTAATGAATGGAACGTATTACCATTTGGATATAAAAACAGTCTAGGAATATTTCAAGAATACATGGATAAGATATTTGAAAAATACAATAATTTTATACTAGTATTGTCACGCCCTGCTTCCCAAAAGGAATACGGAATATGGTACACGACTAAGCCCAGCGAATAGTTTTTACCATCCCTAAACTGTACGGATGTACTTGACTCGTCACAACAGTAAATATATCAACATACTCAACCAGGTATGCAAAAATAATTATAACTCAACAGTATTTATTGCAACGATAATAAATATTTTTTATCAAAAAAAACAATAATAAATATCCCAAATAAACACATGATCTGAAACAAAATAATATCCTGGCACTACAAGCCCAAATACAAGTCTCAATATAGTACATTGAATAAAATAGTTCAACACAAAACATTTAAGCAAATTTTTCCAATGCGCAGCTCAAAACTTTTGCTCACCAACTCCAGTAGGCAATCGATCAGCAAAACCTGCTCATATAGCAATCACAAGGAAAAAAGGAAGACAGAAAAACATAACGCCCATTAGATGCAAGTTCCGGGCCGCAAGCTGTACAAGCAAGAAAAAGGAAAGGGAAAAACTAAAATAAAACATGAAGTACTGACATGGAGATAAGCAACAAGGATGACAGTCTACGGATATCAGGAGATGGCATAATAACAGTAAAGAGTGCAACAGTAACAGAAACGGGTCAACAGTAATAGTGAAGTCAACGGTAACAGTAAAGTCAACGGTAACAGTAATAGGATGTGACAGTGAAAACAGTTATTCTTATGTCTAATGTTCATTACTATCTAGGTAGCACTTCATGCGTCCCAGATTTTACCACATGGTTGCTACATCATACAATTTCGTTTTAAGATTTTGTAGAGGAACCTATAGGGCAGTATATTCAGACAAACAGTAACATTAACAGTAATAACAAAAAGTAACAGTGTCATGGATCATGCCCTTATGCATCCAGAGAAAAACAGTAGGTACCACAGTAAACAGTGGGAAAACGAGTTCCCTTCTGAATACACATTTCTATATTGTCCACTACTAGATCTTTTCCCTTAAAAACCCCAGCTTGATTGTTTTTCATTATTAAACAGATGTGAACAACACAAATAGGGCTTAAGACATGGCAAGGTCAAAGGATAAGTCTAAGATGACTAGGAAACACAAACGGCAACAAAAACAACTCATAACAGTCAAAACTACGAAACTTTCAGTTCTGGACAGCAAGACACTACTGTACCAAATCTGAGATTCCCGTTGCTACAGAACTGCAAATCTAGATCCGTCAAAAAATCTAGAAACTAGACTCTGCCAAATCCAGCGCATATATAAAAGTTATACATCAGCCACAGAAACAGGGTTGAAAACAATGTTTAATACAGAAGTTATGTTCAGCCAGAAAATGCAAAATCTTTTTTATAAGCATGAAAAGAGTTTAAAAACATCATAATTAAATCTAAGAAAAATCTGGAAGATTCCTTAACATATCTAGTCTCAAAATATAAAATATCATGAAATTATATCATAGATAGTATAGTCAATAAAATTGGGAAAACAGAGTAATGCAACAAAATCTCAATTCTGAAAGTTCAGACACAGCATCACCAAAACAGAGATAATTCATAATATATAATTCTAAATACAGATCCGTCAAAAGGATGATAAAATATGCAAATTAGGCTATAATTCATATTCACAAAGTTTTCATTAAAAAACGAATAGAATTAGGTTGAAAACATAATTCTTTACTGAACAACATGTAGTTGAAAATAAATCGTTTGGTTTCTTAAGCATGAAATAAGATACAAAAGTCATCAATTAATTCCACAAAAATTAGGGATTGATCCCAGTCATGTCTAAACATACTCAGCAAAATATAGAGTTCAAATTCTACTTTTAATATCAGTTTTAAAATAAATATTTCATACAGAACACATATAGTTCAGAATCTGAAATATACGATATGACTACAGTAAAATAGCAATAACTCATGCATCGAAAATCGAAATTCAGATTCGTCGAAAATTTTGAAAACTAGAAAACAAAGGTACAAATCATGTTCACAAACTTATTCCATTTACTGATGTTAACATGGTTGAAATTACTGTACAAAAATAGGGCAGCGGTAAAACAAAAGTTCTTTTATGCATTTTATCAAATAGTTTAAGTGCAAACGATCCAAAACTAAGATGGCATACGAAGCATGGCATATAGGCTATTCAAATTAGCATGGCATGTGAACAAAAAATCTATAACAAGTGATCACATCTAACAAAACATCCATATACAGTTACTACAACATATGATGCGTCACAATCAAACATACAATCAAGATGTCCACCCTAACCTAAATATTTTCATGCAACGGTGTCAACTACTGTGAACTACTCATGATCAAGAGATGAAGGAACGGATCAACTAACACATATAGTCATCAAGAGGGTACTAACCAATTCATGCGAGACTACTTACAGTATTTAACTTGTATGACAAAAAGAACACATACAAGCTACTTGCCTGATATGAAGACAACGAAAACGAAGATGAAGATTAGAATAACGGGAACGGATCCCGAACAACGAACACGAACGAATAGGAGACGAGAATCCACACCAACTGAAACACGTGTACACGAGACGCAAGTGCACACACACAAAGATAGCAGCAAACAACAGCAAGAGTGGACGGCGGTAACAAGGGAAGACAACGACGGCCTGGGCTATTGCTGACCACGGTGGAAGACGACAGTGATGGCAGCTAGGGGCTCAGCTTGGTCGCTGTGGCGCTGCGCTGCTCAAACGGGGACAGGGGGTAGCATTGGTACTGGGTCAGGTCGGGTCCTTCACTACCCGGACCTGGACCCTGAGGACCGGGTCCAATTCCAGGTCTGAGTCCTATTAAAATATTCCTACCTGTTCGGGTATGAGCGGGAGTGTGAGCGGCGAGCGGAGGGGGCGAGTGGAGGATTTAGAATAAAGAAGAGAAGAAAAAGGCATGAATTTTGAGTTTGGAAAAGGAAGATTTAGAATTGAGGAGGAAGGAGGGGAGGGATGAGGATAGAATTTTTATTTTTATGTTGATTTTTTGGTTTTTTTTAACGGGTCCATGTCGGGTCTCTTTTCAGCGGACCCGGACCCTGACCTGAAAGTACAACGGGTCCCATTTTAGGACCCGGACCCGGATAAGCCGGGTCGGTTCCGTTCCAATTCCGTGTCCGGGTCGGGTCCGTTTCGGATCCGGATTTTGGGTATTTATACCAATGCTAATAGGGGGTGCAGCGGGGGATCGGGAAGAGGAGAGGGGTGTTGCAGTGGGGTTTGCCGGCGTCGAGGAACTAGGCGACGATAACAAAGAGGAAGGGGGAGATCGGGAGTATGTCGGGGGTAGAGAGGGTAAGTGACGGCTAGAGAGAGAGTGGAAATATTAGGGTTTTGGTAATTATGGTTAGGGAGCAATTAAAGGGATTATATAGAGTCAATATGGGTTTTGGGTGAACTGGGTAGTATCCAATAGGAAGAAAAGAGTCCAATAAGAGACAAATAGGCCATGAAATAGGTTTAAACAATAAACAAGATCAAGAACAAATTTGTAGATCAAATAAATGAGAATGCAAAGCTGAATCAATGCAAAATGAATGACAAGAGAGAGAAGAAGAACACATGATACAAAAGGGACGAAAATCAATAAAATTAGCAATAAATAAAATAACCATGAATTTTATTAAATATAAATACAAATACAAAAATGAGCAATAGGGATTACAGGTATATGTAAATGATATTCTAATAGGATCCGAAAACGAAGAACAACATAATGAGCATTTACTAAGATTCATAGAAATAGCAAAAAATGCATGCATTATACTATCAAAGAAGAAAATGGAATTGTTCAAAACTGAGATACAATTCTTTGGAACAAACTTATCACATGAAGGGATAGAACTACAACCACACATAGCAGAAAAATACAGACATTTCCTAGTGTCCTAAAAGAAAAAAGAGAAGTACAAGCCATAATTGGACTAGTAAATCAAACAAGATGATACATACATAATTTATCAGCAAAAACAAATTGGTTACTATAACCCCATGTTCCTGTTGTACGTAACGTATTTTTTTTATAAATATTTTTATTTATTTTCTTCTCTTTGGACTGTTTATCGGGCATTATTCCATTCTTATTAGAACTCAAATAATTTTCTGATCCATTTTAAATTTTTGTGAATTTTTTCATTGGAGTTTAAATTTAAACCCTGATTAATCCTGATCCTGATCTAATTCTCTAATCCAACACCAACACCACCTGACCTGCCTCCTGACCTCGCATCCCAACCTCATCTCCACCACAGCACCACTGCGCCACCTCATCCAAACTCTTGATCACCTGCAAACCCACCATCACCCATCACCTCCTCTTGCTGCTACCCAACATCACCCCGATCACATCGCCAAACATTGCAGCACCACCCTCCTTCCTCCTCGCAATCACTCGAGCCACTGACTGCACCATCGCAACCACCTTCAACCATCTCTGAGTGCCTCCCTCTTCATATTCTACTACTTCTGAAACTCAAGCACTGAAACTCCTTCACAACTCACTGCCACTTCAACCCTGCCTCCATCCCCGACCCTGTCTCCCTCCGCCACCTGAACCACACCTCAACCAGAAGCACCATCTCTAAACTCCAAGCACCCGAGCTCCTCGCCGCTGCCTACCACCTTGCTGCAGTCCATCGACAACTACAACAACACCTCACTCCCTCACCCTGCGCACCACCATCCCGACCATCACCGCAGCCCTTGCTGCATCGAACCCAATCCCCGAGCTCTTCACCCAACTCGAAATCGAACCCAAAGCTGAACTCGAAGCCTTGCTTGCTAAGCCTAACTTATCTTCAAGCTTCATGCATCATCGCCAACCGAGCTCTTCTTCCCTCGTCGTTTGTGTTGCTGTCATCACACTTACTTGCTGCTGCTACCACCATCGTTCGCCATCGTTGCCCGCTGCCAATATCCATATCGTTGAGTTGTTGTTGCCGCTTTTCTTCTTCTTGTGGTCATTGCCACGATCGTAATCGTCAATAAAGGCAAGTGTCTCTTGAACTCCATTTGTTGTTTCTGGTTTAAGAAAACATTTATTGAACTCCGGCAAGTAGTTATTGAATTGATTATCATATATCATTGTTCATCAGTAAATCTGATTCATAGTTTTCTTATCGTGCCATGTTATTGATTGCAGTTTAGAACCATTAATTTATCGTGTTATCGAATATTCAACTTTGCTATCTCTAAATATCTTGACCTTGCACTCAGAATTTAACCCAGATTCTGATATTGAAATTCCAAACTTTATACATGAAAATCATTGTGCATCGAATGTAGAATCCAGAACATCTTACGGTTTCATAATCTGATTTATAAATTGTGAGATATTATGATTATAGTACTGCCATATTATAAATTTCAGAACCGAAACTGTGCACAAAACCTACTGTCATGTCTATTGTACTGAGAATTAGACCATGTTCCCGATACTGGAATTAATAATTTTGTGCATAAAAATCGTAGTCCATCGAGTCTAGATTCCAGAACATCTTATGATTTCTCAATCCGATTTATAGTTTCTGAGATATCGTTGTTTTAGTACTGTGACTCCTGAATTCCAGAGCAAAGTCTGTGCACGAAACATCAAAACTAGTAAAGAATGAATTTTTACACATAGTTACTGTCCCTAGAATGTATCTTGTGAATATGCGTTGGAACAGGAAGGGAGTCTACTTTCTAGAATCTCTGACGGATTCATATTTGCTTTTCTGTAGCAACGGAAAAGAGAATTTGAACGCAAATAGGTGTTGCTGTCTAAAAATTCATCTTTACATTTTTTTCATATAAACCCGTTATTTTTCATATTTAATTAACTGAACTATAAATATTGTTCATAATTCGTACTAATATAATAGGTTGATAGATTTTCTTTATGTTATGCATTTGCATCTACCACTTGATACCTTCTTGATTACCGTCATGACTCTATATCATGTATTGCAGCATCTCTTGGTACCTTCCCGATAACTGTCTTGATAATACTATCTCTTTTAGTGATTATACCGACTGCATGTTCATGATTAATTATTGTAAAAGAATAACAAGCTGGGGGTTATAAGGGTACAACTTAGTAGTGGACAATATAGGAGAGTATACTCAGAAGGAGGCCCGTGTTTTCCGAAATAGTGATTCTTCATTCTAAATTCTTAATTACATGATTCTTGATTACATGTCTTGTTTATTGATACTGTCACTAGAAGACCCGAGTACATAATCCTATAGAATTTACTACTTAAGTCCAAACGTCACATGATTAATATGCACCCGAACTTGTGGTGTGTGACATAGAATTGCGTGCATTAGATAAGTTAATAAAATTGGTAGTCTTAAGACCAACACTAAGCATGATTCGTGATTACATGATTCGTGATTCTTGATTACACGATTCCTGATTCTTGATTACATGATTTCTGTTTACAAGTTACATGATTCTCGTATATAAGTTTACATGATTCCCATTTATATGTTTACATGTTTTCGTTTACAAGTTACAAGTTTACATGATTCATGTTAACAAGTTTACATGATTTCTGTTTACACGTTTACATGATTCCAGTTCCATGACATGTTTTCTGTTACATAATTCCTTGTCACTGATTGATTATACATTGAAGTCATGTTTCCATGTTTCTCATTTCTGTTACAAGTTTACATTTGTTACTTGTATCGCACTTGATCATATGGTTCCTTGTTTCTGTTTCTTGTTCCTTGTTATATCATGCTTTATTGTTTCCTTGTCTGTTACTACTTGCCGCCCGAAGCTTGCTCTAACAGGTATTTTTTTATTATCTTTGACTTAATGTTTATACAGAACAGATGATGATTTAGAGAAGGAACTTGATGATCAGAATCTTTAAGCGGAATTGCTACAACTATTTCTCTACCATCTCATTGTAATAAATTGTTTATTACATTGTTTATTCTCGGGTATTTTGACCCGAATTTTCTGTATCTCAGATATTGGTTATTGTATTCAATCATCGTTCATGTGATTATTATTGTTTCCTGTATTATTTAGCTTATTTGTATAGTACAACTTATGGATGATATAAGTTTGTATACTTATATTATTTGCTGGGCCTCAATTGCGTGTCCGTACTTTCGTATAGTGGGATGCGAGGCGTGACAATTACAACAAAAACTAAAAAAGTTTAAGAAAAGGGAATAGACCCCAAAGGATGAATAAAAACTTAAAACATTAAAACAACAAACTTTAGAATTAAATAAGTTACGATTACCTGTTAAAGAATGTTGATGGATAATAGCAACAGATGCATGCGAAGATAATTGAGGATAAGTATTAAAATTCATTGAAATTGGAGAAAAAGAGAAAAGACTAGCCAGATATACTGGTGGTTCATTCACACAGACTCAACAAAATTACCACATAAATGAAAATGAACAATTAGCAATCTTAAAAGCTATAAAAAAGTTTAAATTATTCGTAATACAGACAAAATTCACAATAAGGACAAATAATACACAAGCAAAGAGTTTGATTAACAAAATAATAGATCCAACTATAGCAAATAAAAGATTGATAAGATGTCAAATGGAGTTAGCACATTATGACTTTGGAATATAAAATATAAAAGAAAAAGATAACATTCTAGCAAATTTCTTATCAAGAAACTAACAATTTCATTTTTACAGGATGGAAAATAGAGTCCAACATACAGAACAGGATATAGTTTCCTAAAGGAGGCTGTGGAGCAATTAAAATGAATATTTAACCAATTACAGTTAAACAATTGTGGTCTTAAAAGTATATTTTACCACTATATAAATTCATAATATATTGAGAAAATGAGTGAAGGGAGTGAGCCTATTAACCCACAAAATACAAAGTGAAATCACAAAAATAGCCACACAAGAGGGAGCTCCACATCCATACAACCAGCTACCTACAAAGAGAGTTTACTCTCAGATCCTGCAAAACATTTCAAGAAGAATTTATTTTTACAATATATTAAAAAATTATGTCAAACCACCCTGGTCAATAAATTTATCAACACTATTTCGCAGCAACATATGAACAAAGCGATCATACTACCAGGAGTGTAACGCCCCAATTTTTTTTTTGAAAACTAAACCTCGAAATTCAATTCTTTCAATTTCTATATCACTTTAAACATAAACTAAAATAGTTATATTTCAATAAAAATTTGGGCAGAATTTCCCCTGTAATTTCTCCCCCGAAACACAATTGGCTTACGGAATTCTGCTCAAAATTCCGTAGCTCACAACACAGACAATATTATCAAGGGCTCCCCATGCCAAAATGAGCAGTATCACACAGGCAATATAATATAATGCTCTGGGAGCCAAACTCATAACAGTATATCAAATATTAATTAAAAACCATAAATTCCTTTGAAAACGAGGTAAAGTTTTTAGAAAAACCTTTATAAAATCTACCACAGAACCCGGTACACCACAACAAGATGGGTACGGATCACAACCACCACATACTACTCCACACTATACTCATCATCATCATATACATGCTTATACATCTAAAATACAATTTAAATCATAAATTTCCACTACTCACATAATTAAACTTAAACAACAATTTTAAAATAAACGCTCCACTCCACAGAATCTACACCTCACCTCTGCACTGCTGAGGACCTGTAACAGTAGGGGATTTAGGGTAGTCTAGGGACTCCCTAACCCCCCAAATACTAAGGGGTTAGCCATTTCTGGTGTGAGTATAATTTAGAAATCTAATAAATAAATTACTTGTATAAAGAAAATAAATTGATCTTACAGTTATTGAGATAAGAAATATCAACCTGGACTCTGGATATAAAACATCACAATTATTGCTTTACATCAAGCATTCTTCGAATCTGCATCCAACTATATATCCCACTAACCATACATATACTTTACTCGTTTATTATTCACATAATAATGTATCACATAAGTAACACACAAAAGCACTATCTTTATTTCTCATTCTCTTTATATATTTGTATACACACGTGAGGTTACTACATCTTTTCTTCATCTTTATTAGCCACACACTTCATTTACTTGTATTGTATCACGCTCCACCCCATAACCATATACCTATATTCTCGTAATACCACATTCATTCATGTCTTGTGACACAATATGAAATCTCATTACACATTGCAAGTAACTCACATTTCATCACATCATTAACCTATCACTTTACTGAATACTCATTCTTATCGCATCCAAAGCATGTTTTATAATTCATTCTCATCCCGTTATATCACTTAGTCACTATTCAATCTAATTGATAATTAACTTACTTTCATCTTCACACATAACTCAAGTTATCATTGATCTCACTTTCATTCTCATCAATTTATACTTCATATCCCAAACATAGTTTGGGCAATAATATATCACACCCCAAAGCCGATAGCTTGGGTAATAATCACCGCACCCCAAACACGTAGTCTGGGTAGTATCACATCTCATCTCCAGCCGATAGCTTGGTTATTAATTTACTTCAATTACTATTCATCTTCACTTACTTTATTCTTCATTTCCATTATTCATCACCGATATCATGCCACTTACCCTGTGAATTATGTCAAGGCGGGTAGTTCCCACCATTTCCACAGAAATAGCGGGCGGGTAGTTCCTCGACACAATTCCAAGGTGTATCAACTCAAATCATCCTGTATTTCACTTTCATTTATAAGATACATAATGCATTCTTTCTACTTCACGTATTCATTATCATATCACAATTTCTTCATTTAATCCATATTAATACACTTGCTTCATTTCATTTTACACTAGGTACTTTCTTCTCTTTCTCATTCACATTCTATATCATATTCAATTTACCCCAGGTCTATCCTAGAGTATCAATTCTCTCTCAGGTCTACCCTGAGGTATCAACTCTCTCTCCGGTCTATCCGGAGGTATCTGCTCTCCCAGGTCTATCCTGGGGTATCAACTCTCTCTCCGGTCTATTCGGAGGTATCATATCTCTCTCCGGTCTATCCGGAGGTATCTGCTCTCCCAGGTCCATCCTGGGGAATCAACTCTCTCTCAAGTCTACCCTGAGGTATCATATCTCTCTCCGGTCTATCTGGAGGTATCTGCTCTCCCAGGTCCATCCTGGGGAATCAACTCTCTCTCAGGTCCACCCTGAGGTATCATATCTCTCTCCGGTCTATCCGGAGGTATCTGCTCTCCCAGGTCCATCCTGGGGAATCAACTCTCTCTCAGGTCTACCCTGAGGTATCATATCTCTCTCCGGTCTATCCGGAGGTATCTGCTCTCCCAGGTCCATCCTGGGGAATCAACTCTCTCTCAGGTCTACCCTGAGGTATCATATCTCTCTCCGGTCTATCCGGAGGTATCTGCTCTCCCAGGTCCATCCTGGGGAATCAACTCAAGTCAACCGAAATTATTGCTATTAACATTTTCTTTTCATGTTATCATCACCCTTTCAATGTATCACATAAAAGAAATATCACTATAATTAACATACTCCTTCTACTAATACCAGGACTAAAGCCAATAGCTCAGTCATGACAACAGATTCCCAGTATAACTGGGGGTATAATATACCCATATACTGTCAGATTCATCACTAATAGTAACTTAATGCCATAAAACACCTCTAACTGCAAACTAAAGTCATATCAACATCATATACCTTTCATATCTCATATCAGTAAACACATCATTTCATATTTCCTTTCATATCTTATATCGGTAATTATATTCATATATCCCTGCCATATCTTATATCGTCACATCATTCTATACCAACACTCAATCTCACCCTTATATGTCATTTCCATTCGGTTGTAAACCCAAAATTTCCAATTCAATCAATACATGAACCACCATTCATTATACAATTGACATTCACATACATATAGCCAATATAGAGCATCCACAATACATTCCACCTATTTTAAGTGCTACAACACCTCAATATATCATACCAACCTATAAATAGGTCATATATCAGTTATAGTAGTCATTCAAAATTATTCACTAGGATATAAAGCTCATATCGCCCTTTAAACATACACATCATACTACCTATACTTCATTTTTCATATTCTCAAAATCATTAATCTCCCAAAGTATCACCATCCTAATTTCTTAATTTAAGACTAAACAATATTATTGAGGGTAAAGTATACCTCCAATTCCATCAAATTATCACTGTAATTAATATATAAAATCATCACATCATAATATTGCACATCACAACGGTACTGTATTATTTATTTGATCATTACCACACACATTACGAATATACCGACATCCTTATATACATATAACTCATCCCCATATATATATAACTAATCCATCATCTATAAATCTATATCAATACACGAGATGAGTATTTAATCGTCATATCGCATACCAACACCGAACACTAATTTCCCTTTACACACACCTTATTCCGGGATTCATAACAATCATTCAGATTATACTAAAATTTTCTTTAAATAACAAATACATAAATACATTCATACTCACCTCATAGCCCGGGAAGCCTCGAAGCATCACTTCTCCATCCGATACACGAAGCCATTAACATTTCCTATTATCAAGTTTCAAAGCAATTAAGGCTCAAAACATCCAAATCAACCACAGAAAATAATAACACTATTTCTAATATCACCCAAGCGTTTTATCGAACGTCTGGGATGCACACGTGCATTGCACGTAATATTTAAATTCCTACGGGATGTTTATCCCCAAACAATTACTAAAATCACCCCCAACTTATTATAATAGTTCTACTAAAATTCTACTACTATAAAGGAGATAATTTATATATATACATAAAATTCTCATTTCCAAACCCAAAACCCTAATTTTTAGCGACTTGCAAAATCCCCAATAATTTGCTGATCTCTTGCCTCTACAATGCCCAACACCTCCTAATCTCCCTACCATAACCATTCTACTCAATAGAAATTGAAATCACTTAGTTCTATACAAATAAAACAAAATAGGGTATACCTCCACTAATTCCTTTCTCCAAATCGACTCCGCCATGAGCTAGAGCATCCTTCAATAAGCCTTTTCCCCAATTTAATTCGAAAACCATGAAGTAGGAGGGTGGATTCGAGCGGGAAAGGATGCGCCGATTGGGTTCGGCTTTCGTTCGATCGGGAAGAAGCAGGACGAAGGAAAGAAAGGAGAAAGAAAAGGAGGGGGGGTTTAGGAAATAAATAAAAATAATAATAAATATAATAATTAATAAGGTATATTTACACATATACCCCCAATCTCCAAAATATTTCAAATAAACCCCCAACTCTTGCACTTTAAAAATACTAACAATACAAATTACATAAAATTATCTCATAATAATCCTCCAAAAGTATAACATCACAAAAACTCAACTCATACTCCAATATATCATTTGCATCAATCCAACACAAATATTCATACCAATATCAATATTTAAAAATAAAATATAATAGGATATAACTTAAAAATAATTCTCACCACCATAAGAATATAAAAACGAATATTCTCGGTATTCGAGAATTTTAAAATTCGAGGTGTTACAAGGAGCAAATCCACAGACAGTAAGAGTATTATTCGAAAGTGGGCTTATCCACTACATATAATTATCAAGGGAATGCGAAGAATTTAGCCAGGTATCAAGAGAAGTATACAAATCTGCTAAGAGTTATTTTGGTCTTATAAAGACCTCCAAAATATATGCCCGGGTATTTTCAGCTATTCTAGAATTCCGTGAAGATGACGCAGAACTACCCGCTGAGCATTTTATAAAGATAGGGATGACTACACAAGTCCTGTTTGGAGCAATCAATATTATATCATATAAAAATAAAGAATTTAAAAAATTAATCCCAAAAAGAAGAGTTATGAGATTTAGAATAGTGTATTGTAAACTTAAGGACATACAAAATAGAGACAGTAACATATGGATCTATGATAGCCATAACCCACAAAAATTAATGATTTACAACATAGCAAAGATTAAACAACCACAGTCAAAGAAAGAAGTTTTTGACAGCTGGTATCAAATTCTAGATAAAGGAGTCATGACAATGACAGAAGAGATAGTTGTCCACTACTGTAGATTGATGAGGATGGAACCACAACATAAATGCGGAAATGCAGAAAAGAACAAGATAAGGTTGATGAAGAGTTATTTCTGATGTGAAGCATATGAAGATGTTGGTCAGAAAAGAATCTTTAAAAACATAAGCAGTGACATAATAGACTTAATTATTTACCTATGATGTAAACAGTGATGTTGTAATCCCTGTTTTCATTAATACGTATTTTTTTAAAGTATTTTCCCGTATTTAAATCATCACTATCTTATAACTGTTCTTCCTTAATTGAGTTTATTTAAACTATTATTCTGTAACCCAGTTGTTTATTCTAAGCCCAAATTTGTACTTGATTTTATTAAATTAATCCGAAGCCCAATTGTTTAATTGTTATTTTAAGCCAAATTCTATATTTTGATTATTCTTTTTAATCTGAGCCCAAAACTTAGAAGCCCAACTATTATTACTGAGTTTATTATATTAAAGCCCAAACTCAAGCTCACCTCCTATTGGACTCTAACCCTAAACCCAAACCCACAAACCCATACACTCACCAGTATACAAATTTGTTCACTTTTCTCCACTCTTCCCACATTCCCCGTAACCACATCCCCACTTTCTCTAACTACCCAGAACCAACTATAAAAACCCGAACCCATCTCCCCCTTCCTTCCTCCTCACGAACTCAACAGAAACCCCTCGTCCTCATTGTCCTCACCACTCCTCTCTTCCGCCATTGCATCGTCTCCACTGCCACTCCACCTCCGCTGTCCACTCAACCGCAACGCTCGCTTCGTCTTCTTCCTTCGAACACCATCTAAGTTCCTCCTCTACCCTCGTCCTGCTCCGTCTCCCCACCTTCACCTCTGCCGAGAACTCCCGTCGCCCCCGCCATTGCATCTTCAACGTCCGTCGCCGTTCACCATCGTCGACAGCACCTTCTCCCCATCTCCTCGCCACCGTTCGCAGCTTCCCTGCGCCACCTCTCGCTCGAGCCTCCACCGCAAACCCCCGAAGTTCTCCATCAACCTCTTGCAGCACTGCCCTCCTTCTTCTCGAACCATAGCCGAAGTCAAAATCTTCGCCTACCACCATTAGCGTCGTCTTCCTCCTCCGAAGCTCCACCATTGCCGAACCAGTGCCGCTCTTCTCCTTTCCCCTGTTTTCGAACTCGAGAACAGAGTCGCTGCTCCGTCCCCATCACGGCGTCTCTCCTCCACTATAGTTGCCGCTAGCGTCGCCGCCCTCGACGTAGGTCACCACTGTCATCGTCGCGCCAACTTGCGCTGCACCCCCCGCTCTCTCTCCGCTCGCTGTCGTCGTGAGGTAGAAGACGCGCAACCATTGGTGGAAAACGCTGTTTCCTGTTCTGCCACAGCGATCCGAGAACCGCTGTACACTGTTCGTCCAGATCCGGTGTGAGGAAAGAATCTGATTGGCTACGGTTCTGGTGTTCCCTGTTTTGCCACAACGAATTCCCCGCTCGCTGTTCGCTGTTCTGGCATGGATCCGCTGCTTTGGAGGAATTCCATTGGCTGCGTTCGCTGTTCTGTATTTTGCCGCGCCAAATCCCACCTCGCTGTTCGCTGTTTTGGGCTGATCCGGTGTGGGGAAAATTCACTCTTTGGTCTATCTTCGCACGTGCTTTTAGGAGACTTCTTCCGGGATTTTTCAACCCAATTTTCTACAATAAGTGGATCTAATCATCGTCAAATTAAGGCAAGTATCCTTGTACAATTTATTGTTCTAGTACAAGCACCCTTGAAAATACTACAAATAGTTAGATTGTGACTCCTCCTTGAATATCGTTGTAGATTAATATTGAACCTCCAAATTTACAATTCTAAGAGTCACAAAATTTCCTTGTATTAAATTATAATTATTTGGACTCTTTTACCCCTTGAACACATGAACACATGAACATATGAATTAAGGAGCCCTAAATTTGTAGACACATATTTTTTTTTTGAGGTAAAAGGTGGAATAAGGGCACCCTGTTTCATTAATAAGAAGTTAATAAAACAACCCCGGCATACCGGGAGAAAACCACAATACAAAACAAAACAAAAGTACAATGCAAGAAGAAAGTGAAAGCAAACAAACATACACCCCCAACAAACCCTGGGGGGTGGGTCAAACTACTCAGACATCAAGCAACCAGATAGTACAGTAGGTTGAAGCAAAACACAAGCTGACAAAAGCACTCAAGACTGGTGAAGCCAGTCCCTTAGTCCAGCGTTGGCCCGATCTCAACCTCCTCGTCGTCAAACTCCTCTACCTGGAATACTCTGGCTATCCTTCCTCTTGCCCCTGTGGCCGCAGCTGTAGCCCAAAAAGAGATAAGATGCATGATGTGAGTCAGATTACCAGAAATACTATTACATGAAGCACAAAAATAAAAATTATTTCTGTCTAGCCAAAACACCCATGTTGTTGCCGCTATTGCGATGTACCACGCATCCTTCATATCATGGCAAATCGTAGCATATTTGGGGCCAATCCACAAATCCTCATATACGTCGGGGTAGTCGCCTGTTCCTAAGGCTCGGAGTACCTCAACCATAGTTGCCTTACTTCTCGGGCAGTGAATGAAAAGGTGATTTAGATCTTCCACATGTACGTCGCAGAAACCACAGTTGGTCGCCACCTGTGGTTGTCTTTTGGCAAGGTTTTGCCTAATGAGGATAGCATTATTGAGCACTAGCCATAAGAACACTCTGACTTTAAGGAAAGTTTTTGCCTTCCACAGCACCTGTGCCCAACTGGGTCTGCATCCTCGAAAGTGGATTCGATGATACAGAGATCTCACCGAGAAAGCTCCCTTGCTCTCGAGTCCCCAACGCTTCTGATCTGGGCCTTGTGTGCACCTTGTACCTACCCGTGTGATGTGTGCTTGCATGTCAAGCAATTGCTGGTGTAAATTTGGGGTTAGTGTTCCTCGGAATGCCGGTCTCCAGCCTCCCCTCTTCCATCCTTCGGCAACGGACATGTTCGGTCGACTCGACCTCTCATACAGCTCTGGAAACATTTTCTTCAGGGTATGGGCTCCACACCATCTATCCCACCAGAATCTGGTTGACCGGCCATTGCCGATAGTTGACGTAGCTGCCGAGTTGAAGGGGCCACTAGCATTGGCAATTCCTTTCCAAAGTCGCGAAACTTTAGCCCCTACTCGGAAGCCAAGATTTCTCGTGTCTTTTCCCCTTAGATAAGGTTGAATGAAATCCTGCCAACCTTCCCCACTGTTGTGGAATACCTTCCACCACCATTTCCCCAGCAGGGCAAGGTTCATATCTCTGAGGTCGATGATACCTAGCCCTCCATGCTTCTTCTTCATGCAGGCAATACTCCATTTGATGAGGTGGTAACCCCCTTTATCCGAGTCTGCCCCCTTCCAAAGGAATCGTTTTCGAATCCGGTCAATCCTCTGGATCACCCATCTTGGAAGCTCGAAAAACGACATGTAATAGATTGGCAGGTTAGACAACACCGAGTTGATGAGTACCACCCTGCCCCCGAGAGACAACGATTTACCTTTCCAACCAGACAGTCTGTCCTCCACCCTGTCAATGATAGGCAACCAGTCTGCTTTCACTAATTTCCCTGGTCTGAGTGGTAGCCCTAGGTATTTGATAGGGAAGTCACTCGTCGTACAGTTCAAAATAGTAGCGTGTTCCCCTGCTACATCATCGGATAGGGAAATTGGAGTCAGCGCACTCTTGTGGAAATTAATCCTAAGGCCTGACCAGGCCTCAAAACAGTAGAGTGTCCCTTTAAAGCTGACAGTTTCTCGTCTAGACCCATTACCAAAGAGTAGGGTGTCATCTGCGTATTGCAGGATCGTACACCCTTTAGTAGACACAGAACTGGCCACTGGTGTGATCCAACCTTTTTCCTGGCAGTTCTCCAGCATAACCCTCAGCACATCCGCTACGATAGTAAATAGGAGTGGTGATAGCGGGTCCCCTTGTCTGAGACCCTTCCTGCAAGGGAGCGGCTGGCCCGACCTACCATTCACTGAAATAGCCATTTTGCTGGTTTGCAAGCACTGCCTGATCCAGCAGATCCATTTATTCCCGAAGCCCCTACCCCTGAGAGCTTCCAGCAAGCACTCCCAATCGACCGAGTCATAAGCTTTCTCAAAGTCCAGCTTAAGCAGAAAGCTCTTAGAGTTGGTCGTATGACAGCGGTGGATAACTTGTTTTGCCGTTGCCACACAATCTAGGATATTTCTGCCCTTAATGAAGCCCGTTTGAGATTTGTTGATAAGGCTGTCCATAATACTCCCCAGGCGGATAGCTAGGATTTTTGTAATAATCTTCGCCGAGCAATTTATGAGGCTGATCGGCCTAAAATCTCCCATTTTCGACGCCTCTTCCCATTTGGGAATCAGGACTACATCTGCAAAATTAAACATACCCAATCTGAGCTTGTTGTTGAAAAAGTCATCCAGCAATGCCATGTCGTCCCCTTTAATTTCTTCCTAGAAAATTTGGTAGAACATCATTGGGAAGACGTCTGGTCCTGGCGACTTGTCTGCTCCCAAGTGACTGATAGCCTTTTTAACTTCCTCCTCCGAGAACGGAGACTCCAGGAAGGATAGTGATGGCACAGACTCGTTCTGGTAGGTCTGCCAGAAATCATTCCTGAGTGGGACCCTGAAGTCATTCTTCTTCCCCAAGAGGTCCTTGTAGTATCCTTGGAAGGATGTGGAAATCACTTGTTCATCTTGTACTGTCCCCGAGCTTGTTTCTAAGGATAAAATAAGATTGGACCTGCGCCTCGCACTTACCACTCGGTGGAAGAAGGCCGTGTTTGCGTCTCCCTCTTTGAGCCACGAAATTCTAGATCTTTGTTGCCATTTAATTTCTTCAATCTTATAGAGATTGGCAATATTCTCACGGAGCTCCAGAAGTCTATTTCTTTCCTCCTGTGACAGGTCTCTCGATTCCTCCACTCTTTCAAGTTCATCAATTTCTTCCAAGAAGGAATCCTTAGCGCGCCAGATTGTCGAGAACCTAGATCGGTTCCATTTACATAGCCGCTTTCTTAATCTGCGTATTTTTTCACACCATCGGCTGGCAGCATCTGTGCCAGTCACTGGGAGTGCCCAGTTTTCCATCACCAGGTGGTGAAACCCCTGAATCTCCAGCCAGGCCTTCTCAAATCGGAATTTTCTATGTCTTTTGGCTCCCTGAGGCCCAATGTCAAGAAGGATTGGAGTATGATCTGACGTTGGTCTAGGGATCGATCTAGCAGTTGCAAGGGGGAACTTAGTCTCCCAATCCATCGATACGAGAATCCTGTCCAATTTTGCCATAATTGGAGTAGACTGCATGTTAGACCATGTAAAGAGTCTATCATTAATAGGGATATCTATCAACTCAAGATCCGTAATCACCCTATTGAACTCAGCTTTGTGCCCGTCGCTTGAACCTCTACCCTTGTGTTCGAACGCAAATCGGGTAATATTGAAGTCCCCCCCGACAATCCAAGCCCCCGGCCAACGGAGATGAATATTGACCAGCTCTTGCCAAAAGGCGTCACGCTCTGAAGCCACGTTTAGCCCATAAACAACTGTGATAGTCTGCATATACTTATCTGATCGTCGTTCCAGTCGTGTAGTCAGGGAGAATGTACCATTATAGACCTCTGAACAGGTGAGCAGGTCCGAGTTGTAGCCAATGGCAATTCCCCCTGAGGCTCCCGCGGATGGGCGTAAAACCCATTCCTTGATTCTGTTCCCCCCTATTCTCTTGAGTTTGGTCCCAAATATAAGGTTGGTCTCTTGAAGCCCAACCACTTCTGCCTTGGACTTCGTGATAACGTCTCTAACCATATCTCTTTTACCTTTATTCCCCAGCCCCCGGATGTTCCAGAATAGTGTATTCATTGGGGAACCATGTCCGAGATGACAGTGTGTGAGGGACTCGGTCTGGTTTCGCCCTCAGAGACCATTATCCCCTGGAGTTGGATCCTAGTTCCTTAAGAACACTAGATTTAGCCCTCTTAGTTTCCCAACCCCTCAGTTTGTTAAGAAGTAACGCATTGCGTTCTTTATCACAAACTTCCAAACCACAGGTTATAGCTAATAGAAAAACATCAGAGTCTGACATGAAATTTAAAATATTAGCAAGAAATTTTTTTGTACATCCATTGACGTGTTTAGCCGCTTTGGCGGCTGCAGCTCTCTCCAAAAAGTCATCCAAGGACTCCGCATGAGTCCTCTTAGGTGATCGCAGTACTTAAATCCAATCGCCCTTCGAGACTGTCCAGAACCATCTCCCGGAGCTGAATCTGGAACTGTGGACACGACAAACTCCGGCGAGATTTCCCTCTGGGTATCAGCAATGAACTCACCACCCTCTGATTCCTCATCTGAAAATGAGAAGTCAACATCCAGGTTCAGACGCCCTTCTAGGTTCTCCTCACTATCTGCCTGCTGAATTAGTGATTGTAGAGGCGCCTGCCTAATCGCGGACTCCTCATTGAGCCCGCAGATTGGCGACTGAATAGTGAGGTCGGAGATTTCCGTAGCGGTCCCCTCAATGGGCCCGCTCCCTATCTGATGAAAAGGCTGAATGGGTCCCTCTTTGGGCCCACAAATATCTATAAAAGGAGCACATACCATCACACTCTCCGAAGGAACAATATAGTGCTTAGTAAACTCATCTTCGCGGTGCAACATACCGGATGCCTCGAAGACAGTGGCAGCGGCATGATTGCGTTTGCCAGCTGTCTTCGACTCATTGGAGGGAATTAAGGCTGGCTCAGAGGGCGTAGCATCCAAAGCGTGCTTCGTTGCATTCGAGGCGCCAGTTTCTCCTTTATCCTTCGTTACCAAGACCGATGGCTCTTTATTTATGTCTTCATACCCAAATTTGCCTACCTCCTTCTCTCCCAACTCTCTGGCTTCTTTCCCAAAAGCTCCACCCTCCAAAAGCCTGACTACCTCACCCACTCCCTCAGCACTGAACTGGAGCTCTTTTGAGTTCTTTTTGCTGGGGTTGGGCAGAGCTTCGCTCGTTTCTTTCCCCAGAGCTTTCTCTGACTCCTTACCCACCTGCTCCACAGCTGTCTTCAACCCCAAATCTGCCATTCTGCCAACTCTTCTCTTTGCTACCCACTCCCTCAGCCCTCCTTTCGCGCTCCTCTGTGAGCTTTTTGCTATGGTTGCTCAGCTCTGTGGAAGTTGCTTTCCTCAGATCTGAGGAAGATGCTTTCTTCAGCCTGTCTCCCGTCTGTCGTTGCTAAGGCTCGACAGCACCTCCTTTATCCTCAGACGAGAACCAGCTCCTGGTTACCCACTCTTTGGTGGACAGCACTTTGTCTCTTGTCTTCTTCCCCAAAATGTTGTAGCCAGAGGCTTTGTCATACTGCTGGTTTGCTGGCCCTGACTCTCCCTTCTGAGCCCCATCGTACTCTTTCATAGATGCATGCAAGGTTAAACCAGCATAGTGGTTGGGCTCAGTCTCTGCCATATCAGGGAGTTCGCGCAGGTCTGCCGCCTGGTCTGCTGAGTTGGAAGTACGGGCATGCTTTTGACCATCAGATCTGGTGGAGGGATCCCTGACTCCGCTGATCCCCACCACCGGAGCACCATTGCACTGCTCCCGCCCCCTTGCTGCCTCGATGATCTCCTTGTGCGCCCTTTCCACTTCATGGGAGCCGTCGATAGTCAACAACGTAGCTGGCACCGCCACTTGCCGGTATGATCTGGAATCTCTGAGCGATGATGTAGGCGAGTGGGGAGGGCATGCCTCTATTCCCTTCTGAGCTTCTTCCTTCTTCTCAAGCACGAATCGGATGAGATATGATTCGTCGAATGAAAAAACCTTGGCAAAGCGTGGCATCAAAGAAATGTCGGAGCCTCAAATCCGCAATCTTGTAGAGACAATGTCAGACCTTCGCACCATCTTCTCATCGATGTCCACCACCGTCCCAAATTCTGCTACGATTTCTTGAAGCGCTTCTTTCTTCCAGAAGTGTAGGGGGACATTGTGGATCCAAATGCGGAAGAGCTCGCCCTGCGGCAGCTCCGCATCGAACGTCGGCGACCAAGCACTAAAATCCAGTTTGAAATGACCCAGATCCACACTCCCCATCCTCACCACTTCTGACACTTTTTCCGTCGTGGGGAATGATATAAGAAATTGTAGATGGCAAAGTTTCTTGGCTACCCAATCGCCATGCGCTCTCATCGGCCATTTCTCCGTAAGTGCATTCATAACATGTGCTTCCGATGGCCTCCCTTTTGTGACTTTGGCAATGGCGCACCATTGCCGCAGCCAACTTTCTTCCCTCTTGATGAGCTCTAAGCTTTTTGCCAATCTGATCACGGTGGGGTTCTCTGGAGACATCCCCCGATTTACTGGGCGTTCTTCATCACTGATAATCTCCACCAAATTGGTGTAGTCATAGGAAAGGTGCCCCCATTTCAAGCATCTAAGGCAACGAACCTCTTTGGTGCATTCGCTCCTATAGTGCCCTAGGTCCCCGCAATTGAAGCATGGAGCCGGCCTCCGTTTGCCCTTCCTCTGTTTCTTATTGAATGTTTCTTGATCAGCTCGATGGTAAGCGCCACTACTCTTGTTTTTCTTTCCCCGGACCTCAATCCACTGCCCCTCCCCTTCCCCATCGCTGTTGGCACCACCTATCGGAGTCTCGTCTCGCGTAGCATCATCCTGTGCTTGCTTGGCGTGAGATATCGGTGGGTGGTGTTCCAGTGTTGCGGGAATGGAGAGTTGATAGGTGGGGGGATTGGGGGGGGGTCGGAGTTGTAAGAGGCTTACTAGCTTGCTCTCTGGGCCTGTGGTGTGAAAGCGGAGGGTGATGGTGTGGATGAGGTTTTGAACTGTAGTTGGTGTTGGATGTGGGATGTTGAATTGGTTTAGGATTGTTCTTGGGAGGGTGGTGTGGTTCATGCCTTTGTGCATCAGGCTGCATCACTCTAGTCGAGAATTCCCTGTGTTGTAAAGTATGGTGTGCTGATGGTGGGGTTTTCTTCTGCCTGAAATGGCCAGGAGGGGGACCCCATCGATGGGCCCTTCGCTCATGCAAATCCTCATGTCTGTGGTGATGCTCCTGGCCTCCGTTATGCCCCTCTCTAGAGCTGTGATGACCATACTTCCTCCCCTCACGACGATGATGTGCCCGTTGGTGCACACCTGTCGGGGAGCGAAGACGTCTGAGCTCACGAGTCCCGCTCTCCTCAGGGCGTGGATTCAACGGAGTAGGGGTCACCGCCGCTGCTGAGGGTACCATCGCAGCAGCATGGGGTAGGGTGTGGGTATGCACACTGGGGTGTGCTTGAACATAGGAGCCATTTGGAAGATGCTGCAATGGAGGGCGTTGCTGATGCTGGTTGTAACGCCCCGAATCCCAAATACACTGAATTCGAGATGTTCTACAGGATCTTTTCACTTTCTTTAGTACAATTTTACAAGGAAATTCAAACTTTACACTTTACATCAGAGTTTACATCAATATTACACTTTTCATTTGCACAGCAGAAGTAAAAATTACAACAATTAAATAAATGTACAACAACAGGGTATAAGCTTTAAGCATTTGTTTCTCTTTGCCCTTTTTTCATGCCATTGATCCTGCATACAACAATGTGGGCACGTCAGTTTATTCAACCGACGATAATTATACATGGCCATCCTCTCTATGCCAGAAACAGTATAATGATTCTCATTTCTTAACAGATCACAAACTTGTTCACATATCAAAACAAAGAAAAAAGAAAATCTTAATGGTGTCGTGTCGTGACTGTGCACTTAATCCTTAATGCAATTAGTTAATTTACATGACACTAATGCGCACTTGTTCGGATTCTATGCATTCCATACTACATAGGTCCGAGGGCAAGCCTCTTAATCGTTCTTCATCTTTGTAGGGTTCAATCCCTCGCCATGACTTAATCTACTACTGTAACTATGGTGAGTATCCTAGATGATCTATGAGTACAAGCTCGTGTACAGAAAACCTGGAGGGGAACCCCACGCCATGTCTTGACTCATCAAGCATGCATTCTGTGGCAATTCAGCCTCCTTCATGGCATACGATCCTCTTGCAGTCACCAAACATCCCACAAGCGTGACTAGAGTCCGATCATTCTGAGTTGTGCCCACGCCATGTCTTGACTCATCAAGCATGCATTCTGTGGCTCACACACCCGCACCGTAAACCCTAGTTCTCATACCCGTGTTTTTCTCTCACTTTCATCACATCTTCACTATGCACTAATCCTTAGTTTTTATTAGAATCATGAACAAAAATCAAAGCTCCAGAGTTAGCCTCTCCACCAAACCGGACTTATTCATTCATTCGATACATAACCAACCTTGGTCTTTCAATTTCTCATTTCATTTCATTTCATTTTCAATGCCGGGGGAGACTTAGCTACTCTTTGGTTTCAATTTCCAATTCACAATTTTCAATTTGAGCATTTTCAGCTCATGAATTTAATTTCATTGCCTCAGCATATCATGTTCTTAACTTTTATATTCATGTAATCCTCAATTCAAATCTATGATTCATTTCATGTGAATTCTCAATTCAAAACTATGATTCATTTCATGTAAATTCAAGCAATAGCAGATAGAGTTATCAACATCAACCATAGAGTTCACAACTTTAACATAAACCAAATAAGATCTCAGACATATCAAAGTGTTCGGGACAGTCGACTTGGAGAAAGTCCAGTCGACTTGTTCAGTCAATTCAAGTTCTTCATAACTACTCGGGAGAGTCGACTGATGCACATAACCAGTCGGCTGCTCCGCAACTTTCTATGTTCAAAATATCATTCACGTGACAGTCGACTGTCATTCCATCAGTCGTCTGTTCTGGGTTTTTACTGTGCATTTTCATGCTCAGCTCAGTCGACTTGCTACTCGCATTAAGTCGACTGAACATGTTCACATTTCAAATTAAGGGTTTATCATTCCATCAGTTCTTACATGCACATGCATCATGGTGTCAAATTTCAATAAATATATATTCATATTTGTTACCGCTAAATCTGGTGTGGGGGTAAACAGATAGTATTTGTGGATTCGTGAAAAACCTGAATAGCAAACCTCTAACCTGTTCCGCCGGAGATTGACCGTTGACTCCTGCCATACACCTGCAAAAAGTGCGAGACACCGGGGTTGATCCCGGCAATGCACCCTCCGACGCTCAAGTCAGTAACCAGAAATGATTATGAAAGAGCGTAATTTGGAAAAGTATTGATTACCTCTCAATGGAGATGGATGGGGGGTATTTATAGGCGTCTTGGGGACTGGATTAGAAATGTAATCCCCGTGATTAGATAAGGAATATTCTCCTAATTCCCAGTGAAAAGATAGATGTGAATCAGGGCCGTTGATTAAGATTAATCAGGGACCTTAATTGTATCTTGCTGGATCGGGTGTGCAGCGGGTTAGAACCCATACCCAGTTGACGTGGATCCGTTCATGGGTTATTGGGCTTTTGAATAAAGACCCAGTTCCCATTTCAGACCCGTTTGTAGGTGAAATTACCGTTTTACCCCTGAGCTTTAAGATTCATGTCCGATGCGAATGATCCCGATTTAATCCTATTTTTAGCCATATCACGAGCCCCCCACTCCCGAAGACTGAGTTTGATCAGCCTTTGAGGAGTAGTTTACAGTTCTAATGGCGTACGGGATTTTATCGGTGTTCTTAAGGGAGTTTGGATCTTGTTCGGGGGTGTAACGGTGTTATTCTGGGCTTGTAAAATACCCAAAAATATGCTCAGAATTTTCTGGATTTTTGGTGATTTTTTCAGATTTTTCTGAATTTTTTCTCATTTTTTTGAATTTTTTATTCATTTTCCGAATTAAATAATTAATTATCGAAAATATTAAATAATTATTCTAATTAAATAATTATATTTTTCAGAATTTTAAAATAATTTTTCTGAATTTATAATTATTTTTTAGAATTTTTATTTATTTTTTTTCGATTTTTAAATATTTTTTCGGATTTTTTAAATAATTAAAACAAATAAATAAATAAATAAATAAATAAAATATTACCTGGACACGTGGCACGATCGTGTGCGTTGATCACGATCAAGCGAGCGCGCATCGGGAGGAGGAAGAAGAGGCCATTTTTTGGGTGTAACAAGGTCGGTTCCATGAATGCTCGGCAAAAAGTGGCCGAAGTCCCTATGGACGCCACGTGTCAAGTCAACAGTTGACTTTTTTTTTTTTTGCTGTTCTTCTCCTCTGCTTCTTTCTCTCCCGCTCATTTTGTTCTCGTGCCCTCCCTCTCGCCTCCTTCTCCGACTCAAACTCCGAGCAGTGCCAAGCAAGGAGGCAGAGCTTTGGCGAAGCTTCGACTGGGGAGCTCGAGGTGGAGGAGAGCTCGTTCAGAGACGAGAAGGAGACCCGTAGCTTGCTGGGTGGCGCTTCGACGAGGCGCTGCGGTCGAACTCGGCGAGGGGAGCTCGAAGGAGAGGAGCTCGATAATGGCGATCGTGAGTAGAGGGGGAGCTCGATAGCAGCTCGAGCTCGGCGAAGACTCGGAGCTCAGCGAGTGGCGATGATGGCGGAGCTCAGTGGCGACGGCGTCGGAATGGAGCTTGGAGGAATGGAGTTCGGCCATTGATTCGACGGAGACGGAGCTCGCGTGGTTCGGAGCTCGTTGAGGCGGCGATGGAGCTCGACTGTGGGAGAGCTCGACGCAGTGGTGAGCTCGACGATGGAGGTGTTAGTCATGGCGGACGCAGTCGAGGTCGGCAAGCTCGTCGAGCGAGAGTGAGGAGTTCTGTGGAGTTCTGAGGCGGTGGTTCGGAGCTTGGTGACGGAGCTCGTCGGAGGTAGAGCTCGATGGAGGTGAGCTCGGCGTCTTGGAGCTGAGCTGTTGGAGAAGGAGCTCGGCGCCTTGGTCGGCATTGGTTCGGCGAGGCCTGAGGTTGAAGATGAACTCGGAGATAATGAAGCTCGACGAGGGAGACGTCGAAGGCTGCCGGCAACGGAGGGGGAAGCTCGGCATTGGAGATGGAGCTCGGCATGGCGACTGTGTCGCTCGACGAAGAGGGGCCAGAGCTTGGCCATGGAGCTAAACGAAGGTCGGTGGAGGTGGAGCTTTGAGCTCCGTCGATGGCTTGGCGAGGGAGGTTCAACGACAGAGCTAGAGGATGAGCGGTCTTGGAGTTCGGCCAGGGAGAAGGAGGTCTCCGTTGGGTTTGTTTCGCATGGACGCTCGGTGAAGAAATGAACTGGTTTTGGGTTTGGCGCCAAAATGGCTGAAGAAGGGGAGCTTGGGAGGAGAGAGAACGGGTTTGGGTTCCCTTAATGGGTCCGAACCCGGCCCTTTTTTTTTTTTTTTGTTGGCGGTCTGTGCTGAGAGCGTTCCGCGGCTGGTGCTGAACCCCACCCCGTAAAACGGTCGGTGTCAAGAACGCTCGGCAGCGGGTGCCGAACTCAACTAGTGCCGAACTCAAGCCCGTAAAACGGTCGGCGTCAAGAACGCTCGGCAGCGGGTGCCGAACTCAACTGGTGCCGAACTCAAGCCCGTAAAACGGTCGGTGTCAAGAACGCTCGGCATCAGGTGCCGAACTCAACTGGTGCCGAACTCAAGCCCGTAAAACGGTCGGTGGCAAGAACGCTCGGCAGCGGGTGCCGAACTCAACTGGTGCCGAACTCAAGCCCGTAAAACGGTCGGTGGCAAGAATGCTCGGCAGCGGGTGCCGAACTCAAATGGAGCCGAACTCAAGCCCGTAAAACGATCGGTGGCAAGAACGCTCGGCAGCGGGTGCCGAACTCAACTGAAGCCGAACTCAACTGGAGCCGAACTCGAGCCCGTAAAACGGTTGGTGGCAAGAACGCTCGGCGTCGGGTGCCGAACTCAACTGGTGCCGAACTCAAGCCCGTAAAACGGTCGGTGGCAAGAACGCTCGGCAGCGGGTGCCGAACTCAACTGGTGCCGAACTCAAGCCCGTAAAACGGTCGGTGGCAAGAACGCTCGGCAGCGGGTGCCGAACTCAACTGGAGCCGAACTCAAACCCGCAAAACGGTCGGTGGCAAGAACGCTCGGCAGCGGGTGCCGAACTCCAATTTTCCCTGCAAAGTTCTTCTTGATGTTCCCGGTGCTACGGAGGTCGGCTCGTGGTGTGCGACCCCTTGTTTCGAAGCTAATCCGAAGATCTACAACTTCTCTTCAGGAGTGAGATGAAGATTCACCCTCCTTCATGGTCAAAATAGCCAGAGAATATCCTTGTATACATGAGGTTGAGAAGAGTTTTCGATGTTCCCAGTGCTACGGAAGTCGGCTCGGGGCGTGCGACCCCTTGTTTCGAAGCTAATTCGAAGATCTACAACTTCTCTTTAGGAGTGAGATGGAGATTCACCTTCCTTCATGGTCAAAATAGCCCCGCAACATCCTTGTATTCATGAGGTTGAGGAGAGTTTTGGTTTTTTGCTTGGGATCGGCGCCAACTTTGTTGGAGAAGAATGGGAGGAGAGAGAGAGGGTTTGGGTTTGGATCCTTAACGGGTCTGAACCCGACCCTATAGCCCCCCTTTTCTTTTTTGTGTCGTTTGTTTGGTTGCTTGTATATGAGAGCGTTCGGCGAAGGGGTGCCGAGGTCCGATTTTTTCCCCCGTAACGAGGTCGGTTCCGAGAACGCTCGGCAGCTGGTGCCGAACTCGATTTTTCCCCCGTAATGAGGTCGGTTTCGAGAACGCTCGGCAGCTAGTGCCGAACTCGATTTTTCCCCCCGTAACGAGGTCGGTTCCGAGAACGCTCGGCAGCTGGTGCCGAACTTGATTTCCCCCCCGTAACGAGGTCGGTTCCGAGAACGCTCGGCAGCTGGTGCCGAACTCGATTTTTCCCTCGTAACGAGGTCGGTTCCGAGAACGCTCGGCAGCTGGTGCCGAACTCGATTTTTCCCTCGTAACGAGGTCGGTTCCGAGAACGCTCGGCAGTTGGTGCCTGTGTGGTAGGGTAAAAATGGCCTGGAGGCCCTACCAGGGCCCAATACAGCTCTCACTCAAGAAAGGTAAAAATAGCAATCTAGTTCGGCCTCGAACCACCACAGGGTCGGCGCCGAACCTCACGTTCACCCCCGCAGAACTGGCCTCCTCGTATCCGACGGACTTCAGCGGTCCTCAGCCTCCGATCCGTGAGAGCCCCACTGGCCGTCCCCCCTCTCTGGCGAAGCAGGGGGATGACCTGGCACAACCTAGGCCCTCCGATTCTCCCAGAAGCACAGAAGACCCACGATCAGCCATGTCAGCCCCAAATACCACCCAGGGTTTTGCCACGTCAGCCCTATACCGCTCCTGGTATGGCCACGTCTGCCCTAAACCCCCTGGGCCCTCTGCCACGTCAGGCCCATGGGCTTTCGGGTCCAGACCCGGCCCCCAAGCGGATCCAAACCCGGTTGGGATTCCCTATAAATACTAGACCCTCACCCACCTTTTCAGGTAATCAATCTTTTTCCACTTAAATTCACCTAGTTATTGCTACTCTCTCACAGAGACTGACTAGATCGTCGGAGGGTCCGCCAACGGGACAAACCCCGGTGTTTCAGGACCGTCTGCAGGTACACAAGACCTCGGATCCGAATCCTCTGATCCGAGCCCAGATCTCCGAATCATCCCGAGGTCGCCACAGGTTCCGCCCGGTCAGCCAAGGGTCGTCAGACGAGCAGCATTCTCCTTCAAATACAAATTGAGTCCGAACTCACACATGTGCATCCACACGTCTCCCAGAAATAAACCGCATCAGGTTGGCACCGTCTGTGGGAATCTTTGCTTCAGAAGCCGACCCGAGCCCGACCATCGAGCGACCTCGACAGCCGAACTCCCATGGCCTCCAGAGGCCAGGGGGCCGCGTCCTCCGTCAACCGACGGGACACACCCCCACCAAATACCAATGCTGGGCCACGCGCATCAAGGCACGGAGATTCCCATCAGGGATCCCGACGAAGCGCCACCCGTACAGTCCAGCCCGACTTACGAGGAATAATCGTCAACCGTCAAATCACCCGCAGCAGGGGAAGGGCCGCTTCCAACCCGGCCCCGAACCATCCACGACCACCGCCCGAGAGACGGAGGCCCGCACTCAGCCGCATCGGAAGGCAACCTTCAAGCCAGCCGAACAGGGTCGAGGGAGCCCCCGTCACTCAGAAGGAGTTCCAGGACTTCCGAAGAGAAATTCTTGGGGCTCTCCGACGGGCCCCCAGGGGAGAAACCCTCCATTCCCAAACCAGGTCGGACACCGAGGCCAGCGTGTCCCGACCATCAACAATCCAGCCAAAGGACGATGACGTACTCCTAAGGCGCCTCCAAGAAATGGAAGATCGCCTCGATCACATAGGGGACGGTGGCCAAAGAGCGGCTCAGGGGTACAGGCCTATCTGACCTCCCTTTTCCGCCCCCATCCTCCAGGCAGAAATACCCCGGAACTTCCGACCCCCACAATTCGAGACCTACGACGGCGAGGGAGATCCTGCTGATCACATGGAGGGCTTCAAAACCCTCATGATGATTCACAGCGCCTCAGACCCCCTGCTGTGCCGAGCCTTCCCGGCCACCCTTCGTGGCCCGGCTCGTGAATGGTTCTCGAAGCTCGCCCCCGGCTCCATTTACTCCTTCGACCAATTAGAGGGCAATTTTCTTGCCCACTTTGTCACTAGCCGGAAGGCCGAAAGGACCAGCGCCTCATTACTGGGGCTCCGACAGATAGAGGGGGAGTCACTCAGAGTGTTCGTACGGAGGTTTACCGCAGAGGCAAGATCGGTCTCCTCCCTCGATCCGGGCGTCGCCTCTGCGGCATTTCGGCACAACGTCCGTCATGGACAACTGAAGGCTTCTCTGGCGAAGAAACCTCCCGTCGACTTTCCCGACCTCCTCAACAGGGTCGAGAAATACATTAGGGCAGAAGAGGCCCTTAACCCCGAAGATACCAAGGAGGCCATCGGGAAGGGAAAGCGGAAGGTCGAAGAGTTTGAACCATCGAAGAAAGCTCCAAGGGACGCGGGGGCCTTGAAGAAGGTCCCGCCGGTCCCCCGCTTCGAGAGATACACTCCCTTGACACATAACGTATCCGCCATCCTCTTGGAAATCGAAGACAAAGGCATTGTCCGACTACCCCCCCCGATCTAATAACAACAAGAATCGAGATCAACGCTTCTACTGCCGCTTCCACAGAGATCACGGGCACGAGACCGACCAGTGCCGAGCCCTGAAAGACAAAATTGAGGAACTCGTCTCACGAGGGTTCCTCCGACAATTCACCCGAGAAGGCCGACTGAATCGGCGAAATGATAGGAACCGGAGACTTTCGCCTCCGAACCCTACGTCGACCCACCCCCTTGATCAGGATCTCGGGTCCGAGAAGAACGCAGATACGCCATCCATCTTGCACTGAGTCCACAGGGGGCTGATGGGAGGAGGGTCAAATACACCCCGAAAAACCTTCATCCGTGAGGCGAACGCTGTCCAAAACACCCCCTCGTCCAAGCCGCAACCAGGGCCAGTCACCTTCTCAGGAGAGGACCTCGGAGGCGTTCACCTACCCCACTACGATGCCCTCGGCATCAGCCTCCACATGGCTGACTGTGAGGTTCGCCGAAACCTCGCTAACAATGGTAGCTCAGTTAATATTCTCTTCCTCAAAACCTTCGAGAGCCTCAAGATTACCCGGTGGGAAGCTCAAGCCCACAGGACACACGTTACATGGATTCCCCGGCGCCCCTGTCGCAACAGAAGGGATCATTACCCCCGACGTCACCGCAGGATCGGTTCCTGTCAAAAGGACCGAATCCATGGATTTCATGATTATCAACGTCAGGGCGGCTTGCAACGCCATTCTCGGCCGATCCGGACAGAACTCCCTCCAAGCAGTACCTTCAACTTACCATCCGAGACTCAAATTTCCCACCCCCCAAGGGGTCGGCATTGTCCGAGGAAACAACGAAGCAGCGCGGCCATGCTATATAACCACCGTCGGTGGGGATGCATCCCCTCTCCACGCCACTGAACTCGAGCCCAACAAGGAAGGCCCGTACCGTGTAGTCGAGGCTGTACGCCCTGGCACGTACCGACTGGCGGATATAGACGGCCGGCTCATCAGCCAACCCTGGAACGCCGAGCATCTAATGAAGTTCCTGGAGGAGCGAACCTAGGTTCTAACTTGTCTAGTGAGTATAAAACCCTGTTGTAAACTTCCATGTGTGAAGGGCGGCTTCGGCGACCGCCCCTATCTAGTAGGAGAGAAATTTCTTTTGTGTCAAAACTTCAAATGACTCGACAGATCGGCATCCGAGTCCTCACTCCGGCATCATTCCCAGCGTCTCGGTAGGCCCAACCAAGGTTCGGACCCGGGGGATCTTACTAAGGCCCCACGTTGATCCCTCGCGGATCGACGGAGCCGAACCACACCACCGACGTCATTCACCGCACTCCTTAACAGAGCAAAAGAGGAAAAGAATTCTTTATTCATACTCCTTTATTTGATTAGAAAAAACAAACAAAGACCATTACCGGACCACTCCACTCATCTCAAACGGGAGAAAGCCGCCATCTTAGGGCCCCTCGAGTCCAACAAAGGGCGGGACCACTCCGACCGAACGGCTAGGATCCCTCTCCTCATCATGGCGTTCCCGGGGCTCAGCCACGGTCGACACACCAGCCACAGAGCTCTGGGTATCCACTGGTCGCAGGCGCTCCAGCAGGAGCAGCGCAGGAGGAACCCCCTCCGCTCGCCGATCCGCGGAGGAAGATGACGAGACGCCCAACATCGTCCTGAAGCGGTGTATCTCCATCTCCTTCTCCACTATGACATCTCGAAGTAGCCTCTCGGAAGAGGGTCTCTGTACCGAGGCGTTCGACGTGGTATGTCCTAGCCCGACACCTCCGAGATCCCCGTCCGCCATCGCCCTCCTTAGCCGGCTCGCCTCCTCACTTAAGGCCTCAGACTTATTCCGATAATAATTAAAGGCCGCATCAGTGTCGCGAGCCCCCTTTCGATAGCGAACTAACGTGGCCTCCAGGGCCTCAACTTTGCTCCGGAGCCACGCCACGTCGGAGCGATGGGGGTCCGCCTCGGGAAGAGGAGCCGCAACCTACAAGAAAACCAGCCAACTCAAAACGCATAAGCAAGGAGGACTGGAAACATCCGGAGTCAGAACACTTGGCCGGTCAAAAAATCCATTCCTATAAATCGAGTCGCTTCTTACAAAAAATGCGGTGGCCAGTCCGCGGGAGGCAAATACAATCGGAAGAGGGAAATAGAAAAGCAAAAAGTTATACAACGTGTTTTCCCACCTCGGCATCAGCAGGCGGTTCCACGAGGGGGTCGACGGGCGGATCAGGAGCAGACCCTTCTTCGACAGGGGTCTTCGGTGTCCCCTCGACCTCCATGTCATACTCGAAATTGGACAGATCAAGGGTCGGGTAGAAGTGCCTCACGTGGCTGATTGCCCTCGCATAACATGAATCTTGAGCATTGATCACCAGGAGCTGACTCGTCTCTGTCAGCTCTTTCCGCTCCTTGGCAAACTCCTTCTCCTGAGCCGCCATCTTCTCAGCCCATTCCCCCTTCTCCTTGTCGAAGGCCGTCTTCATCTCTTGCTCCCTCTTCTGAGAGCCTTCGAGCTCTGTCTTCACCTCCTTCGTTTCCTGCTCGGCCTTGTCCGCCCGATCGCGCTCCCGCTTCAAAGCAGCCTCGTAAAGGTCCCTCACATGGGCCCCCTGCACGGTCGCCTGTAGCCGCCGAACACAACTAAGGGAACCTCCTCTACAAAGTAATCACGGGACAAAAGAGGTTGACAGACTTATCAGCACATTGGCCTGTGCGAGGCGAGTATACGCCTCATCCAGGGTCTCGGTCTTCATCTCCGAACGATCCCGGGGGTTCGCCAACTTACTCGCCACCTCAACAGCTTGCCGCCCTCAGGTCAAACAGTCTCCCTCACGGATCGACCAACTCGGCACCTACGGTTGCCGAAGCCTCTCCTCTATCTCCGGATCCGCCAGAGATCCCTTTCCCTTATCAAGATCGGTGACCTTGCCCTGGTCGGAACCACTCTGAACCACCGCATCCTTGACCGTCTCCGAACGAGCCCTTTTGACCCGCGGCTGAACAGGGGCCTCGGAAACCTCTGGGGACGACCCCCTCGTCTTCATCTTCTTCCTGGCCTCCTCCTTCTTCATTTCGAGCCTTTTTGCCTTAATCGACTCAGGATCCATACCTGCAAAAAGATCCAGAAAGGACAATGAGCACAGAGGAACAATGAGGACAAAAAGAAAGAAACAACTACATACGTAGATCGGCCGGGCTCAGTCCGGCATTCACCAAGTGGCCCTCGGTCACCTTCGCCCAGTCGATGCTATATGACAAACGGAGGCGCTCAACAAACCCCCATTCCTCGGCGGTCAGGTCCCTCGGCTTCGGCGTTTTATAGCTCGGCTTAGAGTGGTTCCACCGAGTGGGGATGTCCCAGGATTCCTCACTCCGAATCACCAGATACTTCTTCTTCCACTCCTTAATGGAGTCCGGATGACCGTGGACAACTTTCCCCTTGCCCCGGGGCGAAATGTAGTAGATACCCTCAGCAGACGAGCCGATCATCATCATCGCTCGGAAGACATTCAGCCGTAGAGGTACCCTCTGCTCCTCGCACAGCAACACGAAGCATATGATCTGCTTCCAAGAATTGGGTCCGTACTGCATAGGCGCCAAGGTCGCCCAGTTCAACACCTCGCGGACGAAAGGATGAACAGGCAGCTTCAGACCGGAGATAAAGGCATCCACGGGGAAGACGCAATACCGATCCGGCAGAGGGTCGGTCGGTCGAAGAGTGGAGCTCGGCAGCATGAGCTCGTAGCTGGACCCTATATGGTACGCCAACCGCAAAGCCTCCAAATTACCTGCCTCCAGAACGGTCGGAAGTGCGTCCACTATCACCCTCTTCCGGCTCGGCGACGACGGTTGGACCCCACACGCCTCCTTATCAGAAAGATCGTCGGGGTACCAACGGAACGGCTTAGGCTGTACAGATGACCCTGTCCTTAAGTTAGCAGGCACCTGACTCGAGCCCCCTATCCTCGACCCCTTCTTCTTCGAAGCCCTCTTTTTCTTCTTGGCCCATTCCGGGGAGGGGGTAGATAATCGCCCCAGACCCGTCGGCATGGAGCTCGAACCCACGCCCTGACCTCCTACCTGAGCCCCTTCGACTCCCCCCTCCTCTCCAGGAACCAGCCTTAGAATCTGAACTTCGGCGGAACTGCCGTCCCCCTCCTCAGAATCACTACTCTCCACAACAAGAAACCTTCGAGACCGCAGCGGCTTCACATCATACACGGGCTGATCGTCGCCTACAGACTCCCCCTCGAGATCAGACTCCTCCCACGAAGTCGGTCTAGAGGCGGGTTTTGCGTTCCCCCCAGACGTCGACGCCGACGAGCCAGACTGAGCCCTATCCATCTGTGCCTAAACTAAAACAAACTTACCAACAAACTGGGGGTCACTTCGGAAGAACGAGCCTGGTACAGCGAACGGTAGGGACGAAGACTGAGGTATTGGGAGATTTTTTAGAAAAAGGAAGAGGCGAATAAGAAGGGAACGATAGGGGGAGAGGAGGGAACATTTATAGAGGGGAGAAACGACTCCTCGATTTCTGCAATCACTGTTCACCGATTGACGTGTAGCGGGTGCCTGGAAAAACATGCCACGTCCTCGAAACATGGGCCGCTGACATCATCCGGTGCCAGGCTGGCGACCAGACACAGGGGTCGGGCCGGATAAAGTACTCGGCGGAAAATTTTCTCTTTAAAAGATTTAAGGCTACAGGGCTCGGTCAGCTCCCCTCTCACCTGCGAACAACTTGGGGCTTATAGCCTCGGCAGCCGAAAACCCCAAATTGTTCCCGGGTGGCAGGAAAGCCACCACCGCCTGTGCCCTGGGTTCCAGGGATCGGTCGACTCCTCTCTCACCCTCGAACAACTCGGGGCTTAAGGCCTAGTCAGCCGAAACCCCGAATTGTTCGCGGGTGGGAGGAAAGCCACCATCACCTAGAACCCTAACAAAAAGAAGATCGACCCGCATATCCGAGGCTCTTCACCCCCAGATCCAGGACACGGTGGATACCCCTCCCGTCCTGATCTTTCTCGGGCCAGGCAACCGTATAGGGGTCGTCTGACCCGAAAAAGGATCCGGACAGCAGAGTCGCCACCGATTCGAGGCCCATTGGCGCTACAAAGTTTATCAGAAGAGAGACGCCCGCCGAAGCAGACACCTCAGATGGCCATTGGACCACCCTTTGCTGTGATCAAGCCCGCTAGGGGGGAGAGGTATTTATAGCCTCCCCCAAAGACCAGCCTTTATGACATTGGGAAGGCCAATCGACGGAAGCCCATGCGCCACCTGCGTTCAGGCTGGCGGCATCATTTAATGCCCCTAGAAAATTGGAACATCACACGGATCCCGGAAGCACCATCAAGACTCCGCTAAGACGACAGGCCACGCGGCTCAAACCTTCTTCTCAGGAAGAAACAACGGCTCGCCATCACCCTTGCCGACACATAATCCCTCGTCTTCTCGAGGTTCGGTCGAGCACCAGGGCCTTCTTCTCAGGAAGAATCACCGGCTCGCCATCACCCTTGCCGACACATAATCCCTCGTCTTCTCGAGGTTCGGTCGAGCACCAGGGTACTCTTCTCAGGAAGAAACAACGGCTCGCCATCACCCTTGTCGACACGTAATCCCTCGTCTTCTCGAGGTTCGGTCGAGCACCAGGGCCTTCTTCTCAGGAAGAATCACCGGCTCGCCATCACTCTTGCCGACACATAATCCCTCGTCTTCTCGAGGTTCGGTCGAGCACCAGGGTACTCTTCTCAGGAAGAAACAACGGCTCGCCATCACCCTTGCCGACACATAATCCCTCGTCATCTCGAGGTTCAGTCGAGCACCAGGGCCTTCTTCTCAGGAAGAATCACCGGCTCGCCATCACCCTTGCCGACCCGTAATCCCTCGCCAAGCTCGAGGTCAGGTCTGACACCAGGGTGGTCTTCTCAGGAAGGCCAACGGCTCGCCATCACCCTTACCGACCCATAATCCCTCCTCATCTCGAGGTTCGGTCCGGCACCAGGGTACTCTTCTCAGGAAGAAACAACAGCTCGCATCACCCTTGTCGACACGTAATCCCTCGTCATCTCGAGGTTGGGTCGAGCACCAGGGTACTCTCCTCCGGAAGATTCAACGATTTGCCATCCCATTTTCACGACCATGAACACTCCTCCCCGGCTAGCTCCCGCACCCCCGCAGGAGTGGGGGGCTTGTGTGGTAGGGTAAAAATGGCCTGGAGGCCCTACCAGGGCCCAATACAGCTCTCACTCAAGAAAGGTGAAAATAGCAATCTAGTTCGGCCTCGAACCACCGCAAGGTCGGCGCCGAACCTCACGTTCACCCCCGCAGAACTGGCCTCCTCGTATCCGACGGCCTTCAGCGGTCCTCGGCCTCCGATCCGTGACAGCCCCACTGGCCGTCCCCCCTCTCTGGCGAAGCAGGGGGATGACCTGGCACAGCCTAGGCCCTCCGATTCTCCCAGAAGCACAGAAGACCCACGATCAGCCATGTCAGCCCCAAATACCACCCAGGGTTTTGCCACGTCAGCCCTATACCGCTCCTGGTATGGCCACGTCTGCCCTAAACCCCCTGGGCCCTCTGCCACGTCAGGCCCATTGGCTTTCGGGTCCAGACCCGGCCCCCAAGCGGATCCAAACCCGGTTGGGATTCCCTATAAATACTAGACCCTCACCCACCTTTTCAGGTAATCAATCTTTTTCCACTTAAATTCACCTAGTTATTGCTACTCTCTCACAGAGACTGACTAGATCGTCGGAGGGTCCGCCACCGGGACAAACCCCGGTGTTTCAGGACCGTCTGCAGGTACACAAGACCTCGGATCCGAATCCTCTGATCCGAGCCCAAATCTCCGAATCATCCCGAGGTCGCCACAGGTTCTGCCCGGTCAGCCAAGGGTCGTCAGACGAGCAGCATTCTCCTTCAAATACAAATTGAGTCCGAACTCACACCTGGTGCATCCACACGTCTCCCAGAAATAAACCGCATCAGTGCCGAACTCGAATTTTTCCCCTATAACGGGGTCGGTTCCGAGAACGCTCGGCAGCTTGTGCCGAGCTTGAATTTTCCCCCGTAACGAGGTCGGTTCCGAGAACGCTCGGCAGCTTGTGCCGAACTCCAATTTTTCCCTGCAGAGTTCTTCTTGATGTTCCCGGTGCTACGGAGGTCGGCTCGGGGCGTGCTACCCCTTGTTTCGAAGCTAATTCGAAGATCTACAACTTATCTTTAGGAGTGAGACGAGGATTCACCCTCCTTCATGGTCAAAATAGCCCCGCAACATCCTCGTCTTCATGAAGTTGAGGAGTGTTTTGGTCGTGGGGATTTTGGAAGAGGAGCTCCACTCCTAGGGGTGGAGAAGCTGTGCTGGGAAAACCCTTGTGCCAGGAAGACCCTTGTAAGAGCCGTGGGAAAACCCATCCTTTGAGGTGAGCAAAACGAAGAGCTTGGCTTTAGGAGAGAGCCATTTGGAAGACAAGTTTGAGGAGCAACTCTAGGAGAGAGTCGTGAGCTCCGATCTTGTTGAGAAGAGGTCTGCTTCGGAGGCAAGCGGAGAAAAGAGCTCGGATCTGGAAGAGAGCTATTTGTGAGACAAGTGTGAGGGGGAACTCTAGGAGAGAGTTGTGCTCCAAACTTGTTCGAGGAGAGGTCCGTCTGGGAGGCGAGCGGAGTGAAGAGCTCGACTCTGGGAGAGAGCCCTTTGTGAGACGAGTGTGAGGAGCAACTCCAGGAGAGAGTGGTGAGCTCCAAACTCGTTGAGAAGGGGTCCGCTTTTGGAGGCGAGCGGAGCGAAGAGCTTGACTCTGGGAGAGAGCCCTTTGTGAGACGAGTGTGAGGAGCAACTCTAGGAGAGAGTGGTGAGCTCCGAACTCGTTGAGAAGAGGTCCGCTTTTGGAGGCGAGCGGAGCGAAGAGCTTGACTCTGGGAGAGAGCCGTTTGTGAGACGAGCTTGAGGAGCGACCCAAGGAGAGAGTGGTGAGGTCCGAACTCGTTGAGAAGAGGTCCGCTTTTGGAGGCGAGCGGAGCGAAGAGCTTGACTCTGGGAGAGAGCCCTTTGTGAGATGAGTGTGAGGAGCAACTCTAGGAGAGAGTGGTAAGCTCCGAACTCGTTGTTTAAGTGAGGGAATCAACGGTTGTGGGAGCAATTCCGAATGGCGAACCACTTCTAGCTCGCTTAACAGCGAATTTGCGAAGTAGAATCGAGCCAAGTGTTGGACTCCGGAACCATCGTTAGAGTTATTCAACGGTTGTGGGAGCAATTCCGAATGGCGAACCACTTCTAACCCGCTTAAGAGCAAGTTATTCGAAGCAGAATCGAACCAAGTGTTGGACTCCGGAACCATCGTTAGAGTTATTCAACGGTTGTGGGAGCAATTCCGAATGGCGAACCACTTCTAACCCACTTAAGAGCAAGTTATTCGAAGCAGAATCGAACCAAGTGTTGGACTCCGGAACCATCGTTAGAGTTATTCAACGGTTGTGGGAGCAATTCCAAATGGCGAACCACTTCTAACCCGCTTAAGAGCAAGTTATTCGAAGCAGAATCGAACCAAGTGTTGGACTCCGGAACCATCGTTAGAGTTTAGTGAGTTGCGGGAGGAGCCATGTAGAAGAAGCTGGACTCCGAAACCGCCATTTAACGAGTCGTGACTCGGAGAGATTGAGATGAAGCAAGAGCAACAATTTCCAATGAAAAAACGTAAAGTTTTATTGAAATAAACTAAGTGGCTGCTTCAATAGGGCGAGCCATTATTACATGCTATTGGCCGGGTTACAAGCATCGGTCTTATTGAAAATCAAAATCCTACTTCTACGATAAGGTGAAGACCTCTTGGGAGGAGCTGGGAGGTTCTGAGTCTTGAAGCTCACCGGGCCCTTCGGTTCGTTTGTTGGCTCCTCAGAGGGGAAGCTCGGCCCCCTCTTTTTGGATGAACTTGGTCAGGTGTCCCCGCTGTACGAGTTCTTCGATCTCCTCCTTGAGAGCACGACAATCATCCGTGTCGTGGCCGTGGTCCCTGTGAAAGCGGCACCACTTATCTTTGTCCCTCTTCTTGCCAGGTGTGTTCATTCTAGGGGGAGCACGGAGTAACCCTTCCTTGTCCACCTCCATAAGGACTTCTGATATATTAGCAATGAGGGGGGTGAACTTCTCAAAACGTGGAGTCGAACGGCGGTGGCCATTACTGTCCTTCTGGGATTTTTGGGACCCCTCTTCACTTGTGTTCTTCCGTTTGTTCCCGAAAGATGTCTCCTCCAGAGCAAGGGGGTCGAGGGCTTCTTCGGCCCGAATGTACTTTTCACACCTGAGAAGGAGGTCGGCAAAGTTCTGTGGAGGCTTCTTAGCAAGAGAGGAACGGAGGCTGGAATTGAAGACATTGGATTGGAAGGCGGCCGTTACGACGGATTGGTCGAGGGAAGCTATAGACCTGGCTTCAGCTGTGAACCTCTTCACATAGTCTCTCAACTTCTCACCCTTCTTCTGGTTAAGGTAGAGTAGAAAAATGCCGGTCTTTTCAGTTCGGCGACTACTCACGAAGTGGGTGACGAAGAGGGTCTCGAACTGTTCGAATGAGAATATCAAGGATGGGGCAAGGCGAGAGTACCATTCTCGAGCCGGACCCTTGAGAGTTGCGGGGAAGGTCTTGCATAGCAGGGCATCGGAAGCTTGATGGATGAGCATGAGAGTCTTGAAGCTCTCAATGTGGTCAACGGGGTCAGTTTCCCCGGTGTAGGTCTCGAATTGAGGAGTTTTAAAGCCGATTGGCACTGGCGCATCCATTATGGTTCGGGAAAAAGGAGGTCGGCTTGGACAGAGGGTCCTGCCCCTCTGTTCCTCTCCCCGGTTGATCCGGCCAATGCGCCTCTCCATCTCGTGGAGACGGCGGTAGTGGGCATCGTGACTGTAGTCGAACGAGCCTCTGGACTCGTGTTCATAGGAGGGGGAGCGAGGACTGTAGCGATGGTAACCCTGGGAACGGCGAGGGCTAGGAGCATGTTGCCGGTGGTGAGGACGCTGGACCCGCGGGGGTGTAGGATCCCGTTGGGCATTGTAGTTATGAGGACGGAGGTTGAGAGCCTGTTGTACCATTGCTTGGAATTGTTGGAACTCGGCACGGGTGATGGGTGCCCCATCGTTCCTTGGGTGTTGCCGCCCGACGAGGGAACGATGTCGTCTTCTGTAATGCTCGGGGGACTCCCTCCTTCCCCTTCGGACATGGGATCTTCTGTAGTCTCGGCGGTGAGGGGATCGCTCACCCGGACATTGTTGGCGGGAGGCTCCCTCTCGGGACCGCTTCTCGTCCAGACGGTGGCGTAAGTCCTCCACCTTCTGCCGGTTTTGAGGATTGTGAGAGGCCATGGAATCCGTAGAGGCTTTGTGTATGGAGACGCGGTCTTGGTGGAGAGGTTGCTTCTTGCGGGAGCCCCCCGCACCGACATTCTGAGGACCGGTGGGACCCTTAGGGGGTTGCTGATTCTAAAGAGGAGGCTGATCTTGTTGAAGAGGGTCCGCCACTTGAAGCGGGGGTTGTCCCTGCTGCGGAGCGGGTTGGACGGGGACTACCTCTTGCTGATCGGCGGGGTTGGGCCCGCAGTTGGACCCTCTGGACCTGACTTTTCTTGGAGGCATGGCTGGAGAAGATCGGACCGACGGGAAGAGGGGCTGCTATTCGTTTGGTATTCCCACAGACGGCGCCAATCGTAGGAGGAGAAAGAAGGAGGGTGACGTGGCGGTTTGGTTTGGGTTCGGGTCCTCTTAATGGGTCCGAACCCGGCCCCTTGTGCTCCCCTTGTGCTCCCCTTATTATCGCTAAATCTGGTGTGGGGGTAAACAGATAGTATTTGTGGATTCGTGAAAAACCTGAATAGCAAACCTCTAACCTGTTCTGCTGGAGATTGACCGTTGACTCCTGCCATACACCTGCAAAAAGTGCGAGACACCGGGGTTGATCCCGGTGACGCACCCTCTGACGCTCAAGTCAGTAACCAGAAATGATTATGAAGGAGCATAATTTGGAAAAGTATTGATTACCTCTCAATGGAGATGGATGGGGGGTATTTATAGGCGTCTTGGGGACTGGATTAGGAATGTAATCCCCGTGATTAGATAAGGAATATTCTCCTAATTACCAGTGAAAGATAGATGTGAATCAGGGCCGTTGATTAAGATTAATCAGGAACCTCGATTGTATCTTGCTGGATCGGGTGTGCAGCGGGTTGGAACCCGTACCCAGTTGACGTGGATCCGTTCATGGGTTATTGGGCTTTTGAATAAAGACCCAGTTCCCATTTCAGACCCGTTTGTAGGTGAAATTACTGTTTTACCCCTGAGCTTTAAGATTCGTGTCCGATGTGAACGATCCCGATTTAATCCTATTTTTAGCCATATCAATATTCATGCTGCATAAACATGTAATTTCTTAACAACACAACATGGAACTTCACATAACTAATATTTTTCTTTCCCCAAGGAAATGTTAAACATGCATTTACATTTGTTCATCACTTTCTTGCAGAGATCAAAATATTAATCTCAATTTATTACACTAGGACAACACAACAGAAATACCTCATTTCAAGGAATTACTGGACTATTCATAGTTAATTCAATGCATCGGCCGACTGTTCATATTAGCAGTCGACTGCACCGACTATTCTCAGTTTTACTAATTATTACTAGTTTCTTTTCATCTGTTCATGTCTCCTCTATCATATATAACATGGGGGATATGAATTTGGCAATCTTTATATCATTTCAATTGTACACACGTACATTATTAAATTTTCCAATAAATCTTGAATAAACGTAGCCTCGTACCAGTCGACTTGTCCAAACGGCAGTCGACTGTACAGACCCAATTCATTCTTATTTGCAGTGTCGTTATTACACTATTAGTCCTTCACAATTAACATCATAAACATACTCAGGCAATTCTAATACGTTTGAATTTACTTCTCATAAGCATAGTAACAATCATCATAATCATGGCATATTTTCTACACTAGAAGTCCTGAGAAACACCCACCTTATTGACGAAATAAACGAAATCCAGCAAAAGCTCCTTAATGTAATGCACGACTCCTTGCTCCTTGCTCCTTGCTCCACACCGAAAACTTCAGAAGTGCTGCCCGGCCTCCACAGAATAGACACACACAACTCTCCCACAATATATCTCTCTTATAATATGATCTTAGTGTAAAAGAAATAGATAAATGAGAGGGGGTATTTATACACAAATATGAGTGAGATGGAGGTCTAGGATTCAGTAGATAGTTATAGGATCAAGGGCTAGGATGGACTAGGGAGTTGAGATAACTACCCACACCCCAAATAACTACCCATGAACTAGACCCACTTCTCCCAAATCCGGCCAAGAGGAGTGTGCATTTGCACGTGTATGCAACATGCACGTGCATGCACAAATCACCCTAACAAGAACTTGCACACAAAATAACAAGTCTTTAAAAAGAAATGTTACACATTACAAGTTGTAGAAAAATAAGAGAAAGGGATTAAATCATGGGCTTAAATTGATTGGGCCAAGATAATTTATTTTAAAAGAAAAATAAATAAACTAAATTTTGGGCTTTAGGAAAAAGGCTTTATAGAAAACAATATTCTTACTCTTCTTGATGAAAAAATAATAGCCAAAATATTATACGTGCACACTACGTGCAAAAATAAATAATTTTCCCATTAATTTGAAAAATCAGGGTATTACACTGGTGGAGTGTGGACACAGCTACGGCAGACTCCAGAGTAGGTGTTTGAGCTGGTGAAGTTTTAGGAGGTGCAGGTGGCGTTGGGGGTGGGTGGCGGACCCTCTCGTTGGGCCCGCACCCACTCATCTCGAGGAGGGAAAGCATAACAGCGGCGGGGTGGTTAGAAGATGCTGTGGAGGTAGGGGACAGCCAGAAGACGAGGGTTGGGATTTTGTGGGGATTGGGTCAGGGGTGGGGAGGAAATCAAGTGTGGGGGAGAAGAGAAGGTAGAGGCTGTGGAGAGGGAAGGGATTCACCGGAAGCCTTGAACATAGTTGATTACTAATATAAACTTTGAGGAAAAAAAAGTTGGGCAATACAAAATTTCATATTTCATATTTACTATTTTACAAATATGAAATTTCATACAAAATTTCATATTTGTAGACACATGTTACATTTAATATTTGATGAACTTGCAACCATTATGACTTGAAAACATTTATTATTTGATGTTTTGACCACCATTATCCCATATTTTATATCACACAATAACTTAGACGCCAAATGACAAATTTCCATGTAATCTACACTAGTAAGTTATTTCTACGAGTTGCTGTCCTGAATCTTCTTTTGCTGCTTCGACCCATTTAACATTAAAATATGAACCCGAGACCTGAATAGAAGATGTAGCCCTGGATGTCTAGATGTCATTAGACTCCGAAGCTTTTGAATTTGGAGTTACGGTCTAGGAGTTAGGGCAGTTTTACTGCAACTGTGTTGGTAGACGCAGATTTGCAAAACTGCTGCACACCTTTACTTTGCGAGTTAATTTGGCTGTGTAAACAGCAAGCATTGGACATGGAACTTTATATGTAGTTGCTGGACACCCTATAGGACATCCCCAATTTTTCTTAGAATTAAATTACAATATTCACATATGTATGCTTGCTTGATAAGAGTTAATAAGTGTAACAAGCCGGGGTTATGGGAAAGGCTACAGAGTGGACAATATAGGTAAGTGTACTCAGAAGGGGGGCCGTGTTTTCCAAATACTTGGTTCATGAACTTGTTGTATCTTGTTCGATTCATGGAGTCAGTTACTTGGCTCATGAACTTGTTTGATTCATGAACGCATTGTGCGGTTCTTGAACTTGTTAGTGGATTCGCGAACTTGCTTCGTGAACTTGTTATTTATTTTTCGATTCATGAACCATGGCTTGCTTGATACTTGATACCTGAGTACGCCGCCCTATAAAATCCATTACTAGGTCTAAACGAAATTGTTGTGACTGTAGCAACCATGTAGTAAAAAGATGGATGCATGTCGTGCTACCTAGATAGTAATCACCATAAGACTTGAACTTGACAACTTGAACTAGACAACTTGATACTTGAGACTTGAAAACTTGATATGGAGACCTGAATTTTGAAATAACACATGACATTAGACTTGAGACTTGTCACTTGATGTTAGATACCCCTACAAGTTCACCTGTCATATATTTTACCATTAGCAGTTGTTAACTAGCCTGTTTACTAGGATGTCCCTCTTGCTAGCTAGTTCTTAGATTCCCACTACTTGTTGTATCCTTGTTACATTCTTGATTCCAATTCCTGTTCCCCATACTTGTACTTGTTTTCACTATTTGTGGCCCTAGCTTGCACTAAGGGCGTCTTCTCTTGTTTTTCCCTGTTTTACCTTTTTATATTTATTAAGCAGACTTGGGAGACGAGTTGCCTGCTGGAATTGACGAGCAGACATTTCAGGTTTTGCTTGGAGCAAGGACCTGTTTAAATAATTGTTTTTCTTAAGGTATTTATTTCTTCTGCTGTATAAGACTTGTTTCCGAGTTTACATTTGATCCAGACTTGAAAACTATGTGGACATTATTATTTATTTTCAATTGTTTTCTGTTGCTTAATGAATTATTCATACATGCTTGGTTGTATATATATGTTGTTATATTCTTGTTGTGATGCTGAGTCGATCCTACAGCTTATGGATGATGTTAAAATCATCCGCTGGGCTTCGTCACGTGCTCGTATTCCATATTTTTGGGAAGCGGGGCGTGACAGATGTAATCAAAACAATAATTGTAACTATGTAAAGTTATCTCTTCCTCTATAAAAGGGGAGACTGAGTAAGGGAGAGGGCAAAATATCTAAGGATAAACTCTATATAAGTTTGTAAGGAGAGTTTGATTGTAAGAAGTCTGGAATCAATAAAGACTATCTTTTTAATTAAGCTCTTGTACAAAATAAGGTATGAATAATTAGTCTCATACCCTCACAGAGAGTTTTGTAAGGCTCTGCCTGAAGGATCTTGCAAAAAAACCACTAGGTAAGATGTACACCTAGTAGCAGGAAACGAGCTAGGTTGTGTTTGCCTGTACTGAAGTGTTACTAGTTGTTCCAGGCGTATCTCTTGGATGAAGCTCTTTTGAAGAGCATAGTAGTCCTGAGATGGGAGGAACGTAAAAGGAGCACTGAAATCAGGGTGCATACCAGAGTTATTTTATCCGCTGGTAGTAACTGGTACAAAGTAGCTCAAAGAAGTTTAAGTAGGTCGAAAGCATGATGGGCCAATTTGTTTTGATTCTTATGGTATCCTTACAAATCTCTCACTACTCATGATTTCATACTAGTTGTTTTAAATCACAAAATCACTAAAAAGAACAATGGATAATAATAGTTTCAGTCTTACCTCATAAATTTATGAATTAATGACTAACCATCAATGAACTGATAGAATGCTAGTTTTTTATGTTTATTATCATAATAGAGTAACAAGCATGTATGATTTTTATGAGTTCAAATTATTTTTCTTTAGCGTACAACGAGTAATAATTATAACAATAAATCAAATTAGTCCCAGAGAAACTAGCAATATAAATGTCCAAATAATTGATGATCTAACTTTTTTATGAAAGATCTTTATTATTTTATGAAAATGGAGAATTTGGTAGTTATACCTGGAGTCCTACAACAGAGTATAGACAATTTTAAGGAGAAAATGAACATATATAGGAAGAAAATGAACATATGGAAGAACCCGAAGAACCCCCATATGATAGTGGTAGTGAAGTATTAGAAACAGAATCAAAAGTTATGAGAGATCTTGAACTTATGCTTGATTACTTTAATATTTTTTAGATTGATAATGTACATTATTTCAAAGAATATTATTTTACATAAAACTATAACCTTTAAAGTTTTTTGATACTCTGTTTATTTCTATTTACAGGTGATTTCACGCACCGCATCCGGTTGGTATCAGAGCAAAGTTTTTAAGTAAGTAACTCTTACCTAAATTTCTCAAAAGATTTATTACAATTCAAGCAGTCAACAAAATTAATTAGATAGATTAAACATAAAATATTACAAAAATAAATTTAAAATTACAAAGAGGTCACACATACTGTAGAAAATATTATAGAGAAGGAAGTATAGAGTTTTATTTGAAAACTAGCCCTTATTCGTAAATACTTTAGAAACTAGCCCATTTTTGCAAATAGTTTCAAAAAAGGGGCTAAATCTCTAATTAACTCGCATGTCTGCACCTACCTTCTTCTTTGATGTTATGCTCCTTTTGTGACCATTGGATTGGAGTAGTTGGTTGGGATAACCACTAGTTTCCACCTACTAGCTGATTAGCACGTAGTCTATACGTGTTTTATCCCCTTACCCTTATTATACTAGTAATTTACAAGTGAGATGCACGGCTTAATAAATATATATATATATATTTAAAAGTAAAAAATTTCCGAATTTTTTTATTATGTCTTTTTTCAAAACTATTTGCAAAAAGAAAACAGTTGCCAAACTAATTGCACTCAGAGACTCAACAATTAAACTCGTTGTTCTCAACGGCGAGTTTAGCTCAAAATTTTCAAATAAGACGTGGTATTTACACGGAACTCGCCGTTCCCAACAACAAGTTTAGTATCTTTCCCCTCGCCATTGGGAACACCGAGCTTTTCTATGGAGTTTTTTTTAAAATTCACCAAGTCCAACAGAGAGTTTCACTCTCTGTGAAATTTCAAAATTAGTAGACTTGTCGTTCCCAACATCGAGTTTAGTATATTTTCCCTCGCCGTTGGGAACAACGAGCTCTTCGATGGAGTTTTTTCGAAAATTCACCAAGTCCAACAAAGAGTTTCACTCTCTATGAAATTTTAAAATCAGTAGACTCACCGTTCCCAACAGCGAGTTTAGTATATTTCCCTTCGCCGTTGGGAACAACGAGCTCTTCTATGGAGTTTTTTTTTTCCGAAAATTCAACAAGTTCAACAGAGAGTTTCTCTGTGAAATTTCAAAATCATTAGACTCGTCGTTCCCAATAGCGAGTTTAGTATATTTCTCCTCACCGTTGGGAACGACTATTCTTATTTGAAAATTTTAAACTACACTCGCTATTGGAAACTGCGAGTTTCTCAAAAAAAATAGAACTACACTCACCGTTCCCAACGGTGAGCACGAAATAACTAAACTCACAGTTAAGAACAGCGAGTTTAGTTGCTGAGTCCCTTAGCGCAATTTGTTTGACAATTGTCCTCTTTTTAAAAATAGTTTGAAAAAGGCATAAATAATTTTAAAAATCAATTTCGGCGTAGTCTAGTCTCAAAACTGAGACATTCTTTATACTAATATATACGTGCGATGCACGTCTTAATAAAAAAAATTAATGTAAAAATTATCACGTGGTATAGATTTGAACCTTAATCCTCATTTGTATTAGTTACGCACGGGTGATGCACAAGTTTGTTTAGTTACAGAGTTAGGGTTTGTTTGGTTACAAACCGCAACTCACCCATTAAAATAGTACGAGTATAATCTATGTGCGATGCACGTCTACTAAAAGTATAGTTATCAAATTAAATGAATATATAGAATAAGAAAGAATTTTTTTATATTTGAATGTTTTGATTTGGGTGACGCATGTTGTAATATCCCATTATTTAATTGTTTGTACAACTATATATATATATATATATATATATATATATATATATATATATATATATTATTTTCTCTCTCTCTTTTCTTTCTTTGCTAATGGATTGTGCATATTTTATTAAGCCCAACCCAATTTGCATGTTCTATTAGCCCAACCCACTCATGAACATATACACTAGACTAATAATATACTGGTATATGTGTATATGTATGTATATATATATAATAACTAGCCTACAATTTTTGACTTAGATTTTGACCTAAGAAGCTTAGGTGAGCTTATGTGTTAGCCCTGAGGATTAGGGTCTAAGGCTTAGAGTGGTGACTAAGCAACTCTAGGAATTTCCACACATCCCCACACCCCTCCACACTCATCCTATCCCTATTCCAAGCATGGCCGGCCACTCTCTCACCCTTTTCTATATATATATGTCACCCGAACTCATTTTCTACTCTACTCTACTTCTTTACTCTTCTTCCTCCTCCTCCTCCTCCTACTACCACTACTACTACTCCATACTATACTACTTTTTCAGGAGCAAGAAGCCAAGCAAGGTAGGAGAAGGTGAAGTCTAGTTCACACTTAGTTCAATTTCTTCATCCTATGTTCAATATGTAGTATGAGATTCATACGTTTCCAAATCAAGTTTGCATTAAAGTATGAGCATCGTGTGCATTTATGTTTGTGCATTAGATTTAGGTCATGGCACACTAACACTTTTGATTGTCTGAATTTAACATTTCATATTGTCATCCATATTAATTTTTATATTGATTGATTGTTGAGGAGTGAAGCTCATTGGTTTTATCAGTTTGTGTCAGTTGCATTCAACAGAAGTGCCCACTTATATTTAGGTTGCAGGACCACCCGATTTTGGGGATTGTAAGCTTATGTTGTCTTGGGCATTCATATTCAAGAAGAAAAGCATTAAGGTAAGAAAAGAAGTTTTTAATTTCCTGATTTTCTGTGTTGTGTACTCACTTGAAGTAAAAGATTCTGCTTGGTGTCACGAGTTTCCAGTATACGGAAATTGGGGCGCTACACGTGTGGTGCACATGTATATTATTGGATTTAGTTTGGACGTGTATTACACGGGTTTGTTTGGTTACAAACCCCAACTCTCCCATTATAATAGTAAAGATATTTTATATATATATATACATATATATATATATATATATATATACATATATATATATATATATATAGGAAAAGGCTCCGTTGCACACTACCTTGGTGCTCACCGTGTGAACACTACGTCTTCGGGCGTTCAAATCGAAAATCCGAACCGTTCACATTGATCTACACATCTAAATTAGTCTAAATATGTAAAATCAAATCATTTGAAATTCATTTGCCCATCCATCACGCGACTATAAAAACAATGAATTTCAGCCATACAATTTTGTAACACTTCAATGAATGGGCAAATGAATTTCAAATGATTTGATTTTACATATTTAGACTAATTTAGATGTGTAGATCAATGTGAACGGTTCGGATTTTCGATTTGAACGCCCGAAGACGTAGTGTTCACGCGGTGAGCACCAAAGGTAGTGTGCAACGGAGCCTTTCCCTATATATATATATATATATATGTACATATATATATATGTATATATATATATATATATATATATATATATATACATATATATATACATATATGTATATATACATATACATATATGTATATATACATATATATATATGTATATATATATATATATATGTAAAAAATACATAAATTAAAACGTATGTACAAAATAATACAAACAACGAAGAAAAAGTTTTACAAGCCGTAAAACCGCAGCCGGAAAAAAGCTCGCAATAGCGAACGAACTAAACAATAAACAACAATCAACTGGACACACAAAAATGACAACGGAGAACGTCAGCAGATCCGCTAACGAGACTGGATGGAAGCAATCCTCGACTAAGCGAAGACGACCAAGCCAGTAATCCCGGGCCGACGCCAACAAGGGGTCCTCCTCTGATAGCCCGGGACGAAGATCCCCCAACTGAGGCCAAACGCGGTACACCAAAAGAGAGAAACGAAGTCAGATGAACTACTACGGCGCATCGCTCAGCTCAGCCGAGAAGGAAGGAACGCATAAGGTCGAAACAAAACCTGGCCAAACAAAACTCAAGAAAAGGAGGGAAACAAATAGTCAAAAATCAAAACACAGGTCTTCACAAAGGGGGAGCTTTCTCTATTTTGAAATGGAGAAATGAGAGTAAAAGTAGGGATTCCTATTTAACTAACACGTGCACTATGCATGATTTTTATTATAAAAAAAACCCTAATCCCTCAAACATAGTCTCTTCCCCTCTCACTTTCCCAATCTCACAAAATCTCACGGCTCCCCCCCCCCCCCCCCCTCTCCGCAGCTTCAGTAAAATTCAATTGTATAACATTATGATTTGGCAGTGATTCTCTAAACCATCTCCTTATGTGATGATGAAATGAAGATTTCAGTAATTACGGTATGAATGATATTCATAAGTTTCTGCCAATTCTCACACATTTTTTGGGACTTCTATACAATTTTATGAGTCCCTCAAAACTAATTTAGGCTGTGCAATTTGCACAAGATAACACTAGTGTGTGTGTGTGTGTGTGTAATATTATAATGGGAGAGTTGTCATTTGTAGACAACCTATGATTTGTATGCATTCAACCATCTAATCTCAACATTTATTTTTAAGTGGGAGTTATATTAACCATTCATTTATTCAACTGTTGTTAGTTACCATATCCTCAAAGTTCAAATTTATTTACGACATAATTATTTATAAAAGTGTCACTCATAAAATAAAAGTTTGTGCTACTAGGGATAATTTGTAAAGAGTACGTGATGAGTAAAAGGAGGTCTCAGCTTGGAGGCCAGATCACGTCTTAGAACATGCATCACACGTGTAGATTACTAGTGTGTGTGTGTATATATATATACTAGATTTGCCCGTGGGCACGTGCCTAAGGCACGTATTCGGAACGATACAAAACACGAAAAGCCATGTAAACAGTAAAACAATAATTATGTAGCTCAAGTTTGAATAGTATGACAATAATTAGTTATAAATAAAAGTCTATATTGAAAAATAATTATAAATGGGGGTATAAAATCTAACTTCTCAGAACTTTAAGTGTGAAAAATAATAAAATTTAATTGTTGAAGAAATATTTGCTATTAAAAATTCTGAAATTTTACAAAACCGAAATCTTCAAATCAAAAAATCTAAGTAAATAAAGAAAGAATGGAAGAGAGAGAGATTGAGATAAATATGAAAAAGTAAAGAGAGGAGAGAGATAATAATAAAGTGATGAGTTTTTTAGGGGGGAAAATTTGGTTTTGAGGTTTGAAATTTTGGAGGAAAAATGTGTTTTGTGAGGTTTGATATGGCCCTTTGATTTTGGGGACAGTGATTGTGAGCCACTTGATAGTTTTCCTTGTAATTTATTATATAATTTCTTTGTAATTTATTTTATATATATATATATATAGAGAGAGAGAGAGAGAGAGAGAGAGAGATTACTTATGCACGGGCGATATACGGATTTGTTTGTCTACAAATAACAACCCCAATTTTTTCATTAAAATATTAGAGATTAGAGATAAGTTTATTAGTTTTATTTGTTCGCTCAAAAGTGTAATTATCGTAGTCAATCTCTAATCTCTAATATTATAATGTGAGAAGACCTTAGTGTCATTTGTAAATCTACTAACACATACAATATACGTGCATAACTATTATAAAGGAGGTTTTAGGTTCAAACTCAGACTACGTCAAAATTTTACTTTAAAAAAAACTATATTTATTAAGATGTGCATCGCATGTATAGATTACTAGTTTATGATAAAGTGAAAGAGATGGTCAGTAGGGTTGTAAATCGGACCGGACCGGACTAGACAACTATATGTTCAAGCTCGGACCGAAATTCTACTCGGACGGGTTTATGTCCGACTCAGTCCAAGTCGGAATTTTTTTTTATAGTCCGGACACAGTTCGGTAAAGCATCGGACCGCAATAATACTCGGATGGACTTATGTCCGGCTCGAGCTCGGTAAAACATCGAACCTAATAATTTGTTCAAGTTCGGTTCGTATAACAGTTCAGACGGTTCATGGTTGGACCATTTCTCGAGCCGGACTCGGACGGACGACGAACCGTCCTGTTCATTTTACACCCTTAATGGTCAGATGAAAAGTATGCACAATTTATGTGTGATCACTTTCTTCGATGGCTCCACTGATTTGGTTGTCTGTTACAAAATTAAATCCGCAGCAGCAATAATTGTATTACAAATTTTGCCAAAAGGAAACGCGCGGGGGATTCAAAATAGCCAAATATGTAGGACGGTAACATTTGTTCACAGATTTGCTAGAGATGAATGACGAAGCAATGAATTTGGAAGCGTAAACCTTCAGATCGTCTAGGATATGCAGTGATGTCGTTGCTCCATTATACTCCCCATTTAGGCATGAGCCTTATATGACCACTCTCTTATGGCATAAGACTGGTGCCATATTAGGTAGTAACATGTAGAACATATAATAGACAACTGTAACTGCAACCCTACTCTTTAAACAGCCATTTTGCATGTGTAAATACATGCGACCGACTGACTACATGACTACACGAAGATATGAACACATGAACTGATGAACTTTTTTGATGTAAGCGGATAGAGTCAAAAGACTCCAGCCAGATCAAAAATATATTAATAAAACAATAATAACTGTACAAGACTGGTGAGAGGGGTTTTACAAGAAGTAAAACTAGATGAGTGAACAGAAAGCGCTTGAAGCGAACAAGTAATTACAACCAGACTGATGAAACAGAACAAAAGCTCTAGAACTAAAAACTAAAAAGAAGAACAGACGATGAAGAGGCCGTTGAAGGAGCATTCGAGTCATCAAGCGACGCTCTGGAGCTCGCCGCGATGGAGGAGGAGGGGACCCTTCGGGGACAGGCTGCGATCAGCATCCCTGGCTTAATGTAAATACTTAACCTGCCATACTTAATGTAAATAATTCTTGCTTCAGTAAGCTACTAAAAAATTCCATTCACCTTTCAATGTATGACATATTAACTGAAATTCAATAGATAAAAGAACATTTGAGATACACATTCCAGGTTAAAAGTTCACATACATAACCTTCCAAACATACCCGTTTTTAAGTTAAATTACTAGCCAACTGATGTTTCTAGGAAAAATAACGAACAATCACAGCAATCATGGTTACTCTGTCAGTCTGTCCTACAAAAGAACAACAGCACAGACTTTCATTCGCTACCCCTCGCTATCATACGCCACTCATTTTGTGTGACCCATTTTGTTTGATGTGTTCATATGTTCAGGTGAACCTGTAACCGAGATATCAAAACAGCAGGTCATCAGATCACAAGTGATGAATGAAACAAGTAATGAAATAGGTAAATTTGAAATGATAAGGCATTTAAATATGGGAAGATCACTTGACTCCCAAACAACCATATAGCTACAAGATGGTCCCTCTCAGGATCTACAAGACTTTTGACTTATCCTTCAAAAAAGTTTGTATGGACGCACTTATTTATTTAAGCAACTATAATGATAGTATAATACACTTTGTGAGATCAGATAAATTTTCCTTTAGAAGCAAAACATGTCATCTGATGCACATTTTATTCTGAAGTAAAAAAAAAAAAAAAAAAATCTGTAAAAAAATCTCAGAGAAAGATGGACATGCCAAATTACAATAGGTAAAGCTGTCCTAAACAACTTATGTTGTGGACAGATCTACTGTTGAACCCAATAGCACAGCCTCAATTACCCCGGCCTGGCTACAAGTTTCCCACGCACTCGAGTGGAGCTAGCTATGTTTATTAATTAAGTCATTAAGTGCCCTAGGAATCTTAGACTCTTGGCAGTGTTACCATATAAAATAAATATCCTAACAAAATCAATAGTCTGGACCTTAATCCATGAATTGATGTCCTACTTCACATCATCATCTAAGTTCAATTTTTAACTCGAACGAAGGTCAATGTGCATAAGTTTGCTCGATCCGATTTGATTTTTGATTAAAATTCAACTACCCAATTAGGAGGACAACTGAAGCTATCCAAAATCCTAACTTTGAATTGAATATAAATGATCTAACTTAAAATTATAAACTCTGATGACACTTAATTAATACTAAAATCAAGATGGTAGATTAGGTCCTCGGCTGGTTTCATATTAAAATCTTTCAGACTTCAAACTAAAGTTATGAGTGATGCACTGTGATATAGCTAATTCTATAATTTTTTGCTTAAAGTCGAATTGCTAATAACTTAGTTTTTTGTATAAAAAAAACAGCGTAGCTGAAGTAATCATTACAAATTCATTTATGCAGATAAAACTAGAGCTGAGATGTTTGAAGATGTTGCCATGCTAGAATAGCACATATTTAAACATTTATTTCCACAATATAATATTTTCATTAAATTTCTTTTAAATTTCTTTTTTAAAATGTTCCAGTAATCCACACAACAGATATACAGCCTCAAATTTTTTTCTTAAATCATACGTGAGTGGCTTTAATTTGTGTCATACTTTTAACCCCAGAATATAAACATTTAAGTCTTGGAAGTGTTTTCACCCACTTAGAACAATGGTGGCAACAAATCAGTGTTAGGTTGAATCCCACCAAGCTTGAAATAGCAGAACCACTAAGATTTTGAATGATGACTTTGACTTTTGGATCCAAATACAATAAAAATGTAAACAAATAAAATTTTGAGGGACCAGCAAGATGCACTTGGGGATCCATCAATTTTTTGGGGGGATCCAACCCCAAGAGGTCAAGTCAGATTGGGGGAGTTAAAGGTTTATCACTTCTATTATGTCCTCTAGCTCCACCTAATTCACAACCAACCTCCCTTTGTGCTTGAACTGGGTACACTAACCAACTTAATAAAACTAGTAGCATTATAGCATTTCCAACATGCAACTCTTTCGGCAACTCGTATCTAGTCCCATGTTCGGTATTTCTTTTGAAAGTTCCCAAAGCACCATTTCCGACTCTAGAAGCACTTTTGAGCTTAAAAAGTGTGGTAAAGTTGAGTAAGAGCATGTCAAGTCTAAGTGCTTTCAGAGTCAAAGGGGAAAGGGACTCAACCTTTTAAAAAGTGTTGGACGCTTTTACGTAGCGCAACCGGACACATGTTTTAAACCTAGAAGTAATTTAAGTCAAGAATTGCTCTCAATTATCAACCACTCCAAAAGCAATACAACACACTTTATAAGACCAGAATAGTTGTTTTTTTGAAAATGTTACAATACACACCTTTTAAGATAGTTGCTTTTATCACTCATTTTCTTAAATAGTGCAAAAGATAGGCAAAAAAAAAAGTTTGCCATTATCCTACCAATCGCAAATTGCCATTGAACCAAAAAACGAACACTGAATACTTAATTCATGGTAGCCACTTTACTTCATTGGATATCTAACTGGTTGGATATAGTTTAGAAGACATTTTTTTCCCAAGTTGACCCACTTTTTAAAACTAATTCCCACGATAGACCAATTTTGAAACTAATTTCGGGGATAGACCAATCCTCATAGGCCACAGTTGCGAACTGCGGCCTATTCGATTGTGAGGCCGTAGTTCCTCAACCGCGGCCTCTTCAAAAATGTGTTTTTTTCGATGTCGCAGTTCTCAATTGCGGCCATAGTTCATTTCATATTTGGGATAAAGGACTTCGAGACTTAGACAAATTTTTCTACGTAAAATGTGCTACATATAGGCCGCAGTTCCCAACTTAACTTGGAAAATTTTGTCTAAGTCTCAAAGTCTCCCTAGCCCACATACGAAATGAACTAAGGCCACAATTGGTAACAACGGCCGCGGCCTCGAAAAAACACATTTTTGAAGATGCCCTAGTTGAGAACTGCGGCCTCACAATCGAACATGCCGCAGTTCACAATTGTGGCTTAAAAGGACTGGTCTATCCTCGAAATTAATTTTTAAATTGGCCTATCTTGGAAATTAGTTTCAAAAAGTGGGTCAGTTCGGGAAAAAATATAGTTTAGAATCTAAGAGTCATCGCCAATTAGCTTCTCCTCTTCATGAACAATTTCAAAGGGTGGGGAACAGTGTTATTAGGTAATTTGGAGCATGGCCCAATTAAGGGCCACTAACCTACTAAACGTGATATATTACACGTGCTATTATCAGTCTGGTAGAAATTACAAAATTTGGTTCACTCACTATAGTCTCTCTTTATAATTACTAGTAATTTACACGTGCGATGCACGTCTTAATAAATATTATTTTTTAAAGTAAAAATTCAAACGTAGCCTGGGCTTGAACCTAAGACCTCCTTTATAATAGTTATGTATGTGCATTACACGCATTGAAAGATTTACAAATAACACCAAGACCTTCTCCCATTATAATATTAGTGTTCTAAATGGCAGTTGCCTTGGACGCCTAGGAGCTCAGATGGAGGAGAACGAACCGTCTTTGCCATAAGCAGTGGTCTAGACGGTCGGAGGTGATTAGGCCGCTGTCAGGTGTCCATGGCGCCGATCAGGCGTCCGCATGATGTCCAACGCTCAGACATTTTTCTTTAAATACTATAAAATAACACACACAAAAAAAATTACCCCGCGCATAACTCTAACCTCACTCCTATGCTTGGTCAAGTGAATATGTAGACTTAGAAGATTAGGTAACTAGTAAGCTTAGTGAAGTCATTGTTGGACTTGAAAATTTGAATTTCAAATTTATGATTTTGGTAAAAAAGAACTATGATTAATCTATCATATAGTATGTATGGATCTTTTATAGTAGTAAAATTGTTTTTACTTTTTTTAATATTATAGGTGATGGATTGCATATATTACACCTATTACACATATTAAAATAGCACATATTAGTATATTACACATATTGGCATATTGCATATATTACAATTTTTCCATTTTTTAATTGCACATATTAATTGCACGATGAAGCTTTTTTATGCATAAACACCCTTTAATTAACATATTACGCAAGAACATGATGAATAATTGCAATTGGATTGCATAATTATACTTAGGATTTAAGAATAGGGGTTGAAATTAACTAAATCGGCTAAAAAAATCAACCGCCTAGGCGTTAGGTACCCCTTGATCGAACCGCCACGGCATAACGCCGTTTACAACACTGATATTAGATTAGATTAGATTAGAGATATGCAATTCTATTTTATAAACTTTTTCGTCAGGTTTTAACCACCATACAAATTACACCATTAGGTTGCTCTATTTGATTTTGACAAGCAAGAACAAGTACAACCCATTGTTACGTAACATTAGATTCATCAACATGAGTAACAAAATAGAACACGAAGCACATACACATCTAGACCGACCAGTATAAGAATCCAAACCATAATAATCTAATCTCATGGAAATAATTAAGTGAGTGCATGCTGCTCTACAAAGCAACAAAATTTCTTTAATACAGGACCATAACATTTCTCAATTGGAAATCTGTTAGCACTATTTGGACTCTAAAAGCACTAAATTGATTTAATTCAAGAATCAACAACAACAAAAAACCGAATCTTTAGGGTTTGAAATTCCTTACTTGATTTGATGGGATTAGGGTTCAGTTGTTGTTGATGTTGAGGCCGATGCGGAGGGATTTGGAGGAAGGGGAGACGGGATCCAGGAGTTTCTGGAGTAGTGCCGATGACGACGACGACGAAGAAGTAGGGTTTTGGGAGGTGGATTGTTGCGGGTGGGATTTGGAGAGACGGAGGAGATGGAACTCCTCTTTGTCGTCGGGTTTCACCTCGATCTTGCTCGGTTTCCGCCGAATCATTCTTCTCCTTCTACCTTTCTTCTTCTTCTTCTTCTTCTTCACAAAATTGGGTTACCCGCACAAAGCCGCTTTTTGAAATTATTTGCAAAAGTAGGCCACTTCCAAAACTATTCGCAAGTTTGAGAAATTTTTTGCCGTAAATAGGTCACTTTTTTTTTTTTTTGACGAAACGGATAGAGCCTTCGACTCCAGCCAAGCAATCAATAAAAAATAATAGTCAATACAAGAGAAAGCTTTACGAGAAGTAAAGCCAAAATCCAACGACAAAAAAAATGAAAGAACACAGCGGCTGAAGGCCAAGAAAACATATAACCGAAACAATACATCTCACATAACTGCACAAACAGGAAAGGGGCGCGAAGACTACAGGCTGAAAATAGGGCGAAGGAGGTGCTTCCACCCAAACACCATCCCAAACTCAACCATACGATCTTCGGCACAGCGACAGGGGAGCGCGTCAGATGGACGTCTAGAACGGCCCCATGGTGGCGACTCGATAAAGCCCTACATGCCAACCTGTGCTCCAAACGGCCAAGGAGGGAGAGGAGGCACCCAAACCCCCAACGGCCACCACGAATGAAAAAACCCACCAAAGAGGTAGCGAGCAAACATTGGCCAGAAACTCAATAAGGAAAGAAACAGTCAGACAACAGAGAGGCACACCATCCCAATAGGAGCCGTCGAGACCACCAAAATCACAGAACAAACCAACAGAACACTAAAAGAAAACACTACAATAGACATTAATAAAGCAGTCCATAAGTACACCCGGGGTAAAGCGAAGTAAACCATAAGGGAGGAGAACAGCCAAGGCCAAAAAAAAGGGGTGGAGAACAACCTCCCAACCCAAATAACCCAGGTGTACCAAAGAGAAGAAATCATTACAACCGAAACAAGCCAACATAATTACACGGTAAAGCGACAGCCAAAAGCAGAAAGGGTTGTTAGGGTTATATACTGAAAGCATCACTTTTGTATTAACTTTATTTCCTTATTTTTTTTGAATAAGAATCATATGGGCATATGTTTGCATATTGTGTTTATTATAATATTAATGCAAGTGTCTGATATTCTATAAGGTTGATAATATGGTGTGAGGTGACACACAGAAGATCATATTATCAGTTCCCTATGGAATATATAAATAGTTCACAACCTAGACGGACTTGGACAATCCATTGGAAAGGTTGTAGTGTAATCTGGTATTAGTCTGTCTTGACTATAGGTTTACACTAGTACACTTTGTGTGTATTGAACAGGACCACTTGAGGTTATTCTCTTTGTACTGACTACAAAAAAGAACAAACACCTTTGTTATTATGGATGCTTATGCTCTTAATCCAGATATAATAACAGACATGTATATGCAGTGTGCATTACTTTGACTCATAAAGAGTGAGATTCATTATGGATCAACAACCTCTATGAATTGGGTAATAGCATTGTATGTATGATGGGCTGTTGATTGTAAAAGGAATCCATGTCCCGATACGTCGGGTTGATGATGTCCCTTTAAGGAGCTCATAAGGATTGTCATGTAAACCCTGCAGGTGGATTACATCCAACATGACAAATAAAGTTGAGTGGTACTACTTAAGGATAAAAGATGTTGATCAATATAGTTGTCAGTAACTTAATTTGATCGACGGACATTCGATATCTTAACATGGGGAGTTGAACGAGCATATAATAAAAGGAGCCCATAAATATAATTTGGGATTAGGAAGGTAGTGCAACAATAGCTCCTTAGTGGACCGAGCTATTGTTAATGGGCCTGGGTTGTGTGTTCGGGTTGAACACGGGATACCCAGATTCGTTAGGAGACCTAACCCTAATTTTTCCTGATGGTCCCTTCCGTAGGCTTATATATATCCTCTATTCTCTGGCCGTCATTGATAATCTGAAATATAAGATTTTTTCTCAAAATTCGTGATTCACGTAAGGAGAGAAAGAGAGGTCAGCCAAGGAGAAGAAAGGTTGGGAGATCGTCGCCCACACGACGTCCAACCCGAGGAAGGCATACGTGCAGAAGATCTTGGGGTCGCTGTCGTCTTCTTCTCATCGCAGGTATAAATCGTGAACCCTAGATTCCGTTATATAGGGTTAGATCACGTATTTAATCTGTTAATTTTTAACAATCGATACGCACACCAATCCGTAGTCCTGGGAATCATCTCAGTTCCATCAAGGGTAACATCCCAAAACAACAAAACAGAAGGAGGATCAGAGAGGTGAGGGAACATAACTAGCAACATCCACTATCATCCTCCCAGCAAAAAGAACAAGCCATAGAGAGCCGGTTACACCAAAAAGAATTGCCACTAGACGCTGGAGCTAAACTCCAAACATCTCAAACCTGCAGCGAGAAGGAAAAAGGAGAAAAAGGGCAGATAAGATTAGATAGCATTGAGAAAACGAAGACACTGAAAAGAATCAACCAGTCTTTGACCACAAAGTGCTTCTCTGGCTTCGGGTTTTAAATCCGAATACCAGAAGCTGAACAAAAACATAAAATCATCAATAATGGAGAACATATTAGAAGCGCTATTTTTGAATAATCTTTTATTCCTTTCCAACCACGTGATCCAGATAATAATATGGACTAACAGAATCCAAATTTTGCGGTACCGCAGATTCACGGGAAGAACGGACCAACACAAAGCTAAATTGGGAGGGATGAACGGAAATTCCCAAGCTAGGGTGCATATTTTCCACAAGGGACGGACAAACACGCAGCCAACAAAAAGATGATTAACATCCTCCTAGCTGTTACAGCAAAGGGTGTACAACTGACCCCACGCCAAATTCCTTTTATTGAGGATATCGACAGTGAGCAATCTGTTGTTGAGGGCAAGCCAACAGTTGATTTTGACCTTGAGAGGGGCATACGATTGCCAAATGAAATCTGCACAAGAAGAGAGGATGCCACGAAAATTCAAGAACTTGTAAAATGATTTAACCGTAACCCTCCACCCCCCCCCCCCCCCCCCCCCCCCCCGAGTTCCAACGCCAAATGATATCCTCATACGGAGCCCAAACGAACTGATCCAAAGACGAGAGAAGTTCATGGAGATCCGTAGTAAGGTGCAACAGGATGTTGGCTAAGAAGGGGATAGACCAATGCCTATGCGAGTCAATAGTGTAGAAAGAATCCGCCACATAGGCAGTGGGGTTGAAGGCTAGTCGGAAGAGAGCTGGGAAGGCAGAAGCCAGTTGGGTATTACCAATCCAAAGATCGGATCAGAACTTGGTTTTAGAACTATCAAAGCAAACGTGGAAAAGGCCACAACGGAACGCGGCCGCTGCTTTCCAGACCCCCTTCCAGAAAGGAGAAGCGTAGCGATGAACCTGGGAGGGGAAATCCCAGTAATTGGTAGAGGAAAAACAACGAGCTTTGATACTTTGAATCCAAGGTAAATGATCAAATTTAAGGAATTTCCGGAGCCATTTACCCAACAAAGCAATATTTTGATGTTTGGGGTTTAACACCCCGAGACCCCCAGCCTCTTTAGGAGAGCAGACCAATTGCCAGTTGCAAAGGTGGGAACCAGGCTTGGAGGAGGAGCTCCTTGACCAGAGAAAGTTACTTCTAATTTGATCGATACGCTTAATGACCCAAGAAGGTACATAATAGAAGGACATCATGTAAAGGGGGATAGAAGAGAGAACTGAGTTAATTAGGATCAACCTCCCCCCGCGGGACAGAAGTTGTAACGCCCCGATCTCCCCGTTGCTGGGAAACCGTGACACATGCCAAGATCTTTCCTTCAATTAGTCTCGAGACACAGAAAAACTGGAAAAATTAAAAACTTTTCTTCAACACAAAGTTACTATGCAGTAATTACAAATATCAGTTTGTACTACCAAACTGTACTGCCTGCCCCCTTTTCTTTTCCTTTTGACTCCAAACCCAATTCTTCCAATTTCTATATCACTTTAAACATAAACTAAAATGGTTATGTTTCAAAGAAAAATTGGGCAGTCTCCTTTGTATTTTTTGCCCAAAACACAGAAAAGCTTACGGAATTTTGCTCTAAATTCCGTAGCTTACATCACAGGCAATAAAAATACGGGCTCCCCAGGCCAAAATGAGCATCATCACACAGGCAATATATATATATGCTCTGGGGGCCAAACTCATAACGGTATAACAATTATCAAATAAAAACCATAAATTCCTTATGAAAACGTAGTAAGTTTTTAGAATTTTACCTGTAAAAACCTACCACGACGCCTGGCACTCCACACGAAATGGTTACGGGTCAAAACCATATCCTGCTGCCTCACACTATACTTTTCATCATCATGCTCATACTTATACATCAAAAATACAATTTAAAGCATAAATCTTTACTATTTACAATTACAACATAACAACAAATTATAACTGGAGCTCCACTCCACGGAACCTGTACCTACACCTCACCTCTGCACTGCTGAGGACCTGTAACAGTAGGGACCTAGGGTAGCCCAGGGACTCCCTAACCCCCAAACACTAAGGGGTTAGCCATTTCTGGTGTGAGTACAATTTATTAAAAGTAAATAAATTAAACTTTCAAGTAAAAACATAACGAACTCACAATTTTCCAAGATAACAAATCTTACTTGACATTTGAACATGTAAACATCATAAATGAGATTTTACATCAAATACTCTCTGAGTCATCACCTGTATGTATATCTATACCCGCTCATAACATACTTATATTTAGTAACCATTTGAATAACCACTCATAATACAATATTGATTTTGTTTCCTTATCTCACGTATCACATCATAAACATATGCCTTCATCCTCATACTACCACATTCATTCATGTCCAACTTAACATCTCATTCACCTTACCATTTGCTTGCATTTTATCACAATACACCCCATATCCCAACATAGTTTGGTAATAACACAATCACATCCCAAGCCCATAGCTTGGTTATTAATCTACTCCAACTATCTCACTCGCAATTTATCTTGAATGGAAAGGACACGTGTACATATAATTTGTGCCAGTGTATGTTATGACTTAACTCTAATGCAAATACCAATACAATGATACTCTTATTCTAATGCAAGATTACTAATGCGATGATGCTCTTATTCTAATGCCAGCAAGTCTCCGAAGCAACATGCAGCCCATAAATACATGCGCCCCATCTCAAGCCGTTTCTCCATATATAGGGATTTGAACCCGCGTTATGAATTTCTAATTGTACACAACCTGTTCCTGACAGATACAACATGACTGATGAGGTTGCACATGTGGTCAAGTCCCACCAATGCAGTGGGCTCATGGTGTCTATGTTTGCCACTACCACCCGGTACACCGGACCTCACTCAAAAACCAGACGAACACGGGGTCTTCCGAACCCATAACTCATAGACCGCTATCTATGGCCTGTTCGCTTCCCCCTGGCCAAGGACCCGACGAAGTTCCGGGGTCCATCCCCCTAGCTCCGCCCGCCTTATCATGGCACTTCAGGAATTAACAGCGCGCGATACGCATCCCATGCTTCCAACTCGTGAGAGGGCACCGTACGTATCCCTTTGACAGGAAGATACAACCCAATATCACCACCTAAGGCCTGCTTCGAGGGACAAGTTGGTCGTAAGGCGCTACCTATAACCAACTCCTCTCTTTTCGGCAAAGGGTCGAAGTAAAATGATCTTTATAAGTCACTACCTTAATGATGTTCCTAACCCTGAACAATCCTAGGAATGACAACATTACACAACATGCTAGGTCTTAAATTAGACTTCGCAAGATAACTCTATTAGGCTGCTCAACCTAAACTCACCAGAATCCCTCAGGATCTGGTTCATGGCCTATCGATCCAAGACCCCGGCAATACGAACGTATTCGCATGCTACTATCCTGAACTTGGATTTCGTCACACTCCGGTCCGCAATCAACCAACGGTTAAGATCTGACGGCACCCGCGAAGTGACTCGTCCACAGTCCCTTAGGAGTAAGCTAAACACACGTCTTAATGGTCGATAGCCCTAGGGCAATGATATCACCCTAGATGAGCACAACAAACTGCGTATTAGCCAAGAAGCTACATACGAGTAACCAAAACACATACGAGCTAAACAGCTGCGTATGGGACCAACAGCTACATACGGGCCAGTCGAGCCGCGTATGAGACAACAACATGCATACGAGCCAAATAAGCTCCGTATGAGACCAACATTTACATACGGGCTAGTCGAGCCGCGTATGAGACAACAACACACATACGAGCCGAATAAGCTGCGTATGAGACCCACAGCTACATACGGGCCAGTCGAGCCACGTACGCGCAAAACCACATACAAACAATCATACAGGTAATCAAACCTAGAAACAACCAACTGTGCTTACTAGCAAACTTGATCTTCTATAATTAGAAGCAACAAAAGAATCTACTATAATCAACTTAGCATGGGTTTCTTCTAAAATCAACTCATCATGGCATACCTACTATAATCGACTCAAACATGAGTTTCTTTCTAAAATCGACCCAAACATGATATTCTACTACAACTTAACCATGGGTTTCTTTCTACAACAATTCAAATCCATAGGATGTGTTCTTTTTACTCACTACTACTAACAACTAAAATAGGTTCTTTTTTTTTAGACTCTTAGCTAAAACCATTACTATACTCACTTAGGCATGGTTTCTTTGAACCTTAGGACAACTACTCATCTTAGCATGGTTTCTTCTTTTAGAATCATTAACTACAACAAATCTTTAAGCATGGTAGTTCTCTTTTTGACATAGCACACCAACTCAAACATGATCTAATACAACTCAAGTTCTACCATTCATACTTTTTATAGGATCCTTTTGATCCATAAATTTATAACAATACTTTAGTTTATTCGAACTTCTTCAAAACATCAAAATACGTATATAAACCATACACCCATATTTTGATATCATCATCTAAATATAACTCATCCATTATATAGGTTTTTATATACTCATGAATAGTTAAAATTCACCATATTTTTATAATCACAAAAATATGTAAAATAAATCAATACTCACATATTCTTTAACCCACAAAATATATAATTAAAATAACTCACACATATCTTTAAACCACGAAAATATATTAATATACTAACTCACTATATTTTTATAATCAAAAATACATATAATAAATTAGTACTCACATATATCTTTAAACCAAGAAAAATATATAATTAATATAACTCACATATATCTTTAACGCAAAATAACACACAATAAATTAACTCACATAATACATATGATAAATCATACTCACATAATTTTTAACACACCAAAACACATAATAAATTAACTCACTATATTTCTTAAAACCCAAAAATATACATATATAAATTAACTCACTATATTCCTTAAAACCCAAAAATATACATATATAAATTAACTCACTATATTTCTTAAAACCCAAAAATATACATATATAAATTAACTCACATATGTTTTCTTTATAATCACAAAATACGTATAATAAATCATACTCACATATATCTTTAAACCACGAAAATATATAAATAATATAACTCCCCATTATCTATAAACCACGAAAATATATAAATAATATAACTCACCACATTTTTCTTAAATCACAAAATACATAGATAAATTAATACTCACATATTCATCAACCCACAAAATATATAAATATACTAACTCACACATATCTTTAAACCATAAAATACACAAATATATAAACAAACTAACTCACATATTCATCAAACTACAAAAATATATATAATAAACCAACTCACTTATTTCTTAAACCATACAAAATATATAAAAATACTAACTCACATAATACATATGATAAATCATACTCACATAATTTTTAACACACCCAAAACACATAATAAATTTACTCACATATATCTTTAAAATTACAGAAATACATATAATAAAATAGTACTCACAAATTTGCGAAGGTCCAAAGCGTCACCAAGCCATCTCGCGTCCCAAGTCGCAATATACATCCTAACATCAATTTCAAGCAATTAAAACTCAAATAATTCAAACCAATTATAAAAGCTAATAACACTATCCCCAAATATCACACAAACGTTTACTGAACGCTTGGGATATACACGTGCGATGCACGTGATAATCTAATGCTTACGGTATTTTTATTCCCAATCAATTACTAAAATCGCTCCCAAATAATCTAATAGTCCAACTACAATTTCTATTTCTATACAAGAATTAATTCATATCCCTACAATTTTCTTTTACAAACTCAAATCCCTAATTTACTACAACTCACAATCTTTCTAATAATCTACTAATCTTTCACGTCTACAATTTCCAACATCTCAAAATCTCTCTACCCTAACATTCTTACTCAATAAAAATTTACCCAACTAAATTCTATACAATAAAATAGTTAGGGTTTATACCTTCCGAAATCCAATCGAAAATCCGACAACACCACCATGTAGAGAATCCCTCCATTAATCTAACCCTCAACTTAATTTGGAATCCATGGACCATCGGAGGAGTTTGGAGGTGGGGAGTACCGATCGATGGATTCGTTTGGGTTTGTTTCGATCGGGAATGGAGATGGGAAGGGAAGGAGAAGGAGGAACGGGAGTGGAGTTCGGGGCTCTTTTCGATCGGTTGGGGCGTGGACGAACGGGAGGAAGGGGGAGAGGTCGGGGTTTCTTCGATTGCTGGCGTGGACGGGAGAGGAAGGGAGGAGGGCCGGGTGGTTTTTGGGTTCGGTATCGAACCAGGAAGGGGAAGAAGAAGGGAAGGAGAAGGAAGACGATGGAGGGGGGTCGGGGCTTCTTCGATCGGTCGGCACGGACGGGGAGGGAGGAAAGGGGGGAAGGTCGGGGATTTCATGGGTTTGGGATTGATCGGGAATGGAGAAGAAGGAAGAAGAAGGAGAAGAAGGAGAGAAAGAGAAGGGGCTTTTTGTAAAAAGTGGAAATAAACTATAATAGATGATAAATATCTAGGGGATGTTTCATATAAGCCCTCTAACTTCAATACATTTCAAATAAAGCCCAACTCTCTATTCTCATAATTCCAAATAATATAAAATACATTAAAACTACTTTGTAGATAATCCATAAGAAAAATAATTTAATACGAAAATAATAATAATATAAAATAGACAATATATCTTATATTTCTCAATTAAAATAATTTTTATCACAAAAACCCATGATCGCGCGAAATTCTCAATCGCGCACACATTTCGATGCAAAATAGCCATATGCTATTTTTCGGGTCGTTACATCACTCCCTCCTTAGAATCGTTCTGTCCTCAGAACGCTGCTAGTGGAGAGGAAGACAACCACAACATCAATGGTTCACGAGATATTTCCCTGAACCATCTCTAGTTCCTCGAGTAATATACTCGAAAACTGGTCCTCTACCAAGTTGAACTGTTGTCCTTCAGCCTTTTGGACAGACCCACCATGAATTTGATGCTGACATTCTTCTGCTCCTGCTCTGGAGTAGACAGTGGCTGCATTACCTTGCTCTATCCTTGTCTACAAGTGATGTTGATTCACTCCTTGATTACGACCTCTGTTGGTTGGTGACTACTCCCTCCTTAGAAAGGACGAAGTCACACATTGCCGCTTCAGCCCCTGAGCAGCTCCTCTTGGTGACCTTACTAAATTGTTAACACGATTGCCCTCTATCTGAGCAAGACTTCCACCATGGCGTGCTCTTAGTGGCTGCTTAATCATAAGCTGATCTTGGAAAATCTGTCGCTTCAGTGCTTAAATCCTCACATTTCCTGCCTAAGCCTTCTGACTTGCTCACTTGGACTCGGTTACAGCTCCCATTGTGTCAAAATTGAGCTCTAAACTTGAGTAATCACTCTTATACTGGCTTACTTGATCTCATCATCTATCTTCTTGCTTTCTTTCACGGTCCTTGGCTGAGGTCGATCCTCCACTTATCTCGATCTTTTTCAGTTCAGTAGCCACTCCCTCCTTAGAATAGGGCATGGCCTACGATCATTACTTCAAACTTCCAGGATTCTCTCCTGTAATTTGCTCGAAGCTGATGCTCCAGATGGTGTATTCAAACAAACAATCTAGAGTTGCCTTCCGCACACAACTCAAACCTTGAAAAATAGTTCGGTCAAAAGAATATGACGAACCACAATTGAACAAAACAGTTGTATGGATTCCATATATATATATATAAATCCAATCGGTTACGAAAGAGTTTCACCATACCTTACTTCTTAGTCCAAAATAAATTTCAAAAATACAACTTTTAACTTAGTTGCAGTTTTATATGCACATACCAGTACTAGCACTCCTGCCTTCTACAGCTTGCTGGTAGTAAGTGCGAACTCTACCCTTGGTGAACAGGCTCTTTTCCTTCGTTGTTCACCTTCGGGGTTGATCTGCCATTCCTTCGGTGAAGCTAGGGAATATCTGGTCGGATACGACCAATCCTTCCACATTCGTAACATGTACGGTTATCTATCTGAGTGACCTTCCTCGAACACTGGTTCTTGAGATGACCATGCTCACCACATAAAAACAACTTCCTAAGCTTCCTCATTTCCCGATGTATGCTGGCTGTGCCGCTGTGTGTTGATCCACACTTTGTCCATGCGGCGATGAAATCTCCTGAGGCTCTACGCTCAAGATCATCGAAATCCTAGCGATATCGGTCCACTCTCTTCCATCAATACCTTCTCAGTTAGGACATCCTCGAACACCATTTATGTGGTTAAAGGATGGTAACACATACACTAGGATAAGTCCAAATATAGAAAAATTATAAAACATAAGTTGAAGGAACCAACAATATGAATTATAACTATCTACAACTAGCTAAAACCCGACTCCTAAAGGGCATTTAAGTTTAATTTTCCTACTGTGTTGGACTGTAAATTGAAGTCAGCTCTGATACCATCTGTAACGCCCCGATCTCCCCGTTGCTGGGAAACCGTGACACATGCCAAGATCTTTCCTTCAATTAGTCTCGAGACACAGAAAAACTGGAAAAATTAAAAACTTTTCTTCAACACAAAGTTACTATGCAGTAATTACAAATATCAGTTTGTACTACCAAACTGTACTGCCTGCCCCCTTTTCTTTTCCTTTTGACTCCAAACCCAATTCTTCCAATTTCTATATCACTTTAAACATAAACTAAAATGGTTATGTTTCAAAGAAAAATTGGGCAGTCTCCTTTGTATTTTTTGCCCAAAACACAGAAAAGCTTACGGAATTTTGCTCTAAATTCCGTAGCTTACATCACAGGCAATAAAAATACGGGCTCCCCAGGCCAAAATGAGCATCATCACACAGGCAATATATATATATGCTCTGGGGGCCAAACTCATAACGGTATAACAATTATCAAATAAAAACCATAAATTCCTTATGAAAATGTAGTAAGTTTTTAGAATTTTACCTGTAAAAACCTACCACGACGCCTGGCACTCCACACGAAATGGTTACGGGTCAAAACCATATCCTGCTGCCTCACACTATACTTTTCATCATCATGCTCATACTTATACATCAAAAATACAATTTAAAGCATAAATCTTTACTATTTACAATTACAACATAACAACAAATTATAACTGGAGCTCCACTCCACGGAACCTGTACCTACACCTCACCTCTGCACTGCTGAGGACCTGTAACAGTAGGGACCTAGGGTAGCCCAGGGACTCCCTAACCCCCAAACACTAAGGGGTTAGCCATTTCTGGTGTGAGTACAATTTATTAAAAGTAAATAAATTAAACTTTCAAGTAAAAACATAACGAACTCACAATTTTCCAAGATAACAAATCTTACTTGACATTTGAACATGTAAACATCATAAATGAGATTTTACATCAAATACTCTCTGAGTCATCACCTGTATGTATATCTATACCCGCTCATAACATACTTATATTTAGTAACCATTTGAATAACCACTCATAATACAATATTGATTTTGTTTCCTTATCTCACGTATCACATCATAAACATATGCCTTCATCCTCATACTACCACATTCATTCATGTCCAACTTAACATCTCATTCACCTTACCATTTGCTTGCATTTTATCACAATACACCCCATATCCCAACATAGTTTGGTAATAACACAATCACATCCCAAGCCCATAGCTTGGTTATTAATCTACTCCAACTATCTCACTCGCAATTTATCTTGAATGGAAAGGACACGTGTACATATAATTTGTGCCAGTGTATGTTATGACTTAACTCTAATGCAAATACCAATACAATGATACTCTTATTCTAATGCAAGATTACTAATGCGATGATGCTCTTATTCTAATGCCAGCAAGTCTCCGAAGCAACATGCAGCCCATAAATACATGCGCCCCATCTCAAGCCGTTTCTCCATATATAGGGATTTGAACCCGCGTTATGAATTTCTAATTGTACACAACCTGTTCCTGACAGATACAACATGACTGATGAGGTTGCACATGTGGTCAAGTCCCACCAATGCAGTGGGCTCATGGTGTCTATGTTTGCCACTACCACCCGGTACACCGGACCTCACTCAAAAACCAGACGAACACGGGGTCTTCCGAACCCATAACTCATAGACCGCTATCTATGGCCTGTTCGCTTCCCCCTGGCCAAGGACCCGACGAAGTTCCGGGGTCCATCCCCCTAGCTCCGCCCGCCTTATCATGGCACTTCAGGAATTAACAGCGCGCGATACGCATCCCATGCTCCCAACTCGTGAGAGGGCACCGTACGTATCCCTTTGACAGGAAGATACAACCCAATATCACCACCTAAGGCCTGCTTCGAGGGACAAGTTGGTCGTAAGGCGCTACCTATAACCAACTCCTCTCTTTTCGGCAAAGGGTCGAAGTAAAATGATCTTTATAAGTCACTACCTTAATGATGTTCCTAACCCTGAACAATCCTAGGAATGACAACATTACACAACATGCTAGGTCTTAAATTAGACTTCGCAAGATAACTCTATTAGGCTGCTCAACCTAAACTCACCAGAATCCCTCAGGATCTGGTTCATGGCCTATCGATCCAAGACCCCGGCAATACGAACGTATTCGCATGCTACTATCCTGAACTTGGATTTCGTCACACTCCGGTCCGCAATCAACCAACGGTTAAGATCTGACGGCACCCGCGAAGTGACTCGTCCACAGTCCCTTAGGAGTAAGCTAAACACACGTCTTAATGGTCGATAGCCCTAGGGCAATGATATCACCCTAGATGAGCACAACAAACTGCGTATTAGCCAAGAAGCTACATACGAGTAACCAAAACACATACGAGCTAAACAGCTGCGTATGGGACCAACAGCTACATACGGGCCAGTCGAGCCGCGTATGAGACAACAACATGCATACGAGCCAAATAAGCTCCGTATGAGACCAACATTTACATACGGGCCAGTCGAGCCGCGTATGAGACAACAACACACATACGAGCCGAATAAGCTGCGTATGAGACCCACAGCTACATACGGGCCAGTCGAGCCACGTACGCGCAAAACCACATACAAACAATCATACAGGTAATCAAACCTAGAAACAACCAACTGTGCTTACTAGCAAACTTGATCTTCTATAATTAGAAGCAACAAAAGAATCTACTATAATCAACTTAGCATGGGTTTCTTCTAAAATCAACTCATCATGGCATACCTACTATAATCGACTCAAACATGAGTTTCTTTCTAAAATCGACCCAAACATGATATTCTACTACAACTTAACCATGGGTTTCTTTCTACAACAATTCAAATCCATAGGATGTGTTCTTTTTACTCACTACTACTAACAACTAAAATAGGTTCTTTTTTTTTAGACTCTTAGCTAAAACCATTACTATACTCACTTAGGCATGGTTTCTTTGAACCTTAGGACAACTACTCATCTTAGCATGGTTTCTTCTTTTAGAATCATTAACTACAACAAATCTTTAAGCATGGTAGTTCTCTTTTTGACATAGCACACCAACTCAAACATGATCTAATACAACTCAAGTTCTACCATTCATACTTTTTATAGGATCCTTTTGATCCATAAATTTATAACAATACTTTAGTTTATTCGAACTTCTTCAAAACATCAAAATACGTATATAAACCATACACCCATATTTTGATATCATCATCTAAATATAACTCATCCATTATATAGGTTTTTATATACTCATGAATAGTTAAAATTCACCATATTTTTATAATCACAAAAATATGTAAAATAAATCAATACTCACATATTCTTTAACCCACAAAATATATAATTAAAATAACTCACACATATCTTTAAACCACGAAAATATATTAATATACTAACTCACTATATTTTTATAATCAAAAATACATATAATAAATTAGTACTCACATATATCTTTAAACCAAGAAAAATATATAATTAATATAACTCACATATATCTTTAACGCAAAATAACACACAATAAATTAACTCACATAATACATATGATAAATCATACTCACATAATTTTTAACACACCAAAACACATAATAAATTAACTCACTATATTTCTTAAAACCCAAAAATATACATATATAAATTAACTCACTATATTCCTTAAAACCCAAAAATATACATATATAAATTAACTCACTATATTTCTTAAAACCCAAAAATATACATATATAAATTAACTCACATATGTTTTCTTTATAATCACAAAATACGTATAATAAATCATACTCACATATATCTTTAAACCACGAAAATATATAAATAATATAACTCCCCATTATCTATAAACCACGAAAATATATAAATAATATAACTCACCACATTTTTCTTAAATCACAAAATACATAGATAAATTAATACTCACATATTCATCAACCCACAAAATATATAAATATACTAACTCACACATATCTTTAAACCATAAAATACACAAATATATAAACAAACTAACTCACATATTCATCAAACTACAAAAATATATATAATAAACCAACTCACTTATTTCTTAAACCATACAAAATATATAAAAATACTAACTCACATAATACATATGATAAATCATACTCACATAATTTTTAACACACCCAAAACACATAATAAATTTACTCACATATATCTTTAAAATTACAGAAATACATATAATAAAATAGTACTCACAAATTTGCGAAGGTCCAAAGCGTCACCAAGCCATCTCGCGTCCCAAGTCGCAATATACATCCTAACATCAATTTCAAGCAATTAAAACTCAAATAATTCAAACCAATTATAAAAGCTAATAACACTATCCCCAAATATCACACAAACGTTTACTGAACGCTTGGGATATACACGTGCGATGCACGTGATAATCTAATGCTTACGGTATTTTTATTCCCAATCAATTACTAAAATCGCTCCCAAATAATCTAATAGTCCAACTACAATTTCTATTTCTATACAAGAATTAATTCATATCCCTACAATTTTCTTTTACAAACTCAAATCCCTAATTTACTACAACTCACAATCTTTCTAATAATCTACTAATCTTTCACGTCTACAATTTCCAACATCTCAAAATCTCTCTACCCTAACATTCTTACTCAATAAAAATTTACCCAACTAAATTCTATACAATAAAATAGTTAGGGTTTATACCTTCCGAAATCCAATCGAAAATCCGACAACACCACCATGTAGAGAATCCCTCCATTAATCTAACCCTCAACTTAATTTGGAATCCATGGACCATCGGAGGAGTTTGGAGGTGGGGAGTACCGATCGATGGATTCGTTTGGGTTTGTTTCGATCGGGAATGGAGATGGGAAGGGAAGGAGAAGGAGGAACGGGAGTGGAGTTCGGGGCTCTTTTCGATCGGTTGGGGCGTGGACGAACGGGAGGAAGGGGGAGAGGTCGGGGTTTCTTCGATTGCTGGCGTGGACGGGAGAGGAAGGGAGGAGGGCCGGGTGGTTTTTGGGTTCGGTATCGAACCAGGAAGGGGAAGAAGAAGGGAAGGAGAAGGAAGACGATGGAGGGGGGTCGGGGCTTCTTCGATCGGTCGGCACGGACGGGGAGGGAGGAAAGGGGGGAAGGTCGGGGATTTCATGGGTTTGGGATTGATCGGGAATGGAGAAGAAGGAAGAAGAAGGAGAAGAAGGAGAGAAAGAGAAGGGGCTTTTTGTAAAAAGTGGAAATAAACTATAATAGATGATAAATATCTAGGGGATGTTTCATATAAGCCCTCTAACTTCAATACATTTCAAATAAAGCCCAACTCTCTATTCTCATAATTCCAAATAATATAAAATACATTAAAACTACTTTGTAGATAATCCATAAGAAAAATAATTTAATACGAAAATAATAATAATATAAAATAGACAATATATCTTATATTTCTCAATTAAAATAATTTTTATCACAAAAACCCATGATCGCGCGAAATTCTCAATCGCGCACACATTTCGATGCAAAATAGCCATATGCTATTTTTCGGGTCGTTACAGAAGTTTACCAGCCCAAATATTAAGCCTGGAAACAACCTTGTCCACCATGGGCATCCATTCATTTTTGTGCAGCTTACCCCATCTGAGGGGGATCCCCAAGTACGTGATGGGTAAGTCGGCGGACGTGCAGTTGAAAAAGTTGGAGATTTCCAGCTGGCGATTGGGGGAACCACCAAGCCAAAGCACTGAGGATTTTTGAAAATTAATCGAAAGGCCCGACGCTAACTCAAAACAGTATTGTCACGCCCCGCTTCCCACTATACGGAAATACAGGCACGCAACTGAGGCCCAGCGAATGATATACATCATCCATAAGCTGTACAATTATAAGCTCAACAAAATCTTTATCACACATTCACGCAGGCAAATATAATAATCACATGAGCTGAAAATAGAATAACCATCATCCAGATAATACATCAACATCGGGTCAAGTTGCCCACGAATACAAGGAGCCATAATTAAAACAGTACGATAAGTAGTTCGCTATAACAACTAGATAAGATAACGACTGAAAGAAAAACAACATGAAGTAGTAAGGAAGTAGCAACGATCGTCTAGAGAGTCTGTTCGTCGGGTCCATCAGTACCTGTATAATTACTAACTCAAAGAAAAATAGAAAAGTTCCCGTTAGAGCAAGTTTCGGGCAGCAAGTAGCAACAAGCAGTAAAAAGGGTAATATAACAACATATAACATGGAAGAAACAAAAAGTAGAAGTACAAATACAATATGGAAGTAAGCAAGGACTGGAACAATATGATCATGTAAGTAATAACTTTAACTAGTGTATTCAAGACTTCAAGGTATAAGCAATTGATAACCTAGGCTCAGTTAATCGATAATCATGTAATCAAGGATCGAGAGTCATGTAATCAAGAGTCCTGTAATCAAGAATCATGTAATCAAGAATCAAGAGTCATGTAATGAAGAGTCATGTAATCAAGAATCATGCTTAGTGAAAATCTCAAGTTTATCTGTTTTATTAATTTATCTAATGCACACAATCCTGTGTCCCATACCACAAATTTGGTGCATATCAATCATGTGACGTTTAGACTTAAGTAGTGAATTCTATAGGATTATGTACTTAGGTCTTCCAGTGATAGTATCAAGACATATAATCATGAATCATGTAATTGAGAATTATGTAATCAAGAATTGTGTAATCAAGAATCAAGAATCAAGAATCACTATTTCGGGAAACACGAGCCCCCTTCCGAATATACTTCCCTGTATTGTCCACTATTAAGTCGTACCCTTATAACTCCGACTTGTTATTCTTTTATAATTAATTATGAACATGCAGTTGGTACGACTAGTTGAACGGTGAAATCAAGACAATTAATTATGAATATAGAAAAATATCAAGGACAATAATCATGGTTATGAGATGTAAAACGAGTATATGTATCGAGAGTAGTTATTATAAATTATCAAGTAGTATAAAATACATGCTATTAACCTATTATATCTATGCAAGTTATTATTACAAGAACAATAATACACTCAGTTCATTAAATATGAAAAGTAACGGGTTTATATGCAAAAACGTAGAGATAAATTTTTAGACAACTTGACATATCTGCATTCAAATTCACTTTTCCGTTGTTACAGAAAAAAAAATCTGATTCCGTCAGAGATTCTAGAAAGTAGAATCTCTTCCGGTTCCAACGCATATTCACACGATACATTCTAGAGACAGTAGCTATGTGTACAAATTCATTCTTCGCTGGTTTCGATGTTTCGCGCGCATTCTGGAAATTCAGAGTCACAATACTAGAATTGCGATATCTCACAATCTATACATCGGATTGAGAAACTGTAGGATGTTTCGGATATGTAGACTAGAAGGGCTACGATTTTCATGTAGAAAGTTTTTCGACCAGTGTCGGGAACATTGTCAAATTCTCAGTACAAGAGACCGATTAGTGATCCCGTGCAGGTTCAGAAATTCACGATATGACAGTACTAAAATCGCGATATCTCACAATCTATACATCCGATTGAGAAACCATAAGATGTTCTGGATTCGGGACTCGATGGGATACGATTTTTACGTAGAAAATCTTCAATTCAGTATCGGGAACATGGTCGAATTCTTAGTGCAAGGTCAAGAAATTTAGAGATAGTAAGGTTGAATATTCGATATTCAATAACACGATTCGAAATGTGTTAACGGTTCACTCTTGAGTTGATATAGCATGAAACCAGTGACTCGAACAGAGTTTGACAATAAAACATGATGATAACTAGACTACTTACTACGAGTCCAAGGAAAATGCTTGTACGAGAACAAAAAGAGTGTACAAGATACTTGCCTTATAACGTGACGATTACAGTGGTGGTTTTAACCACGGAAAGAAGAAGCGACGTCGACAACAGATGGCGGTACAACAGCTGTAAGAATGGCGGCAAGACGGTAGCGAGCGAGCAACGGTAGTAACGGTGAGCGACGGTGATGAGCGACAACAACAACGAGGAGATGGCGCGGCGTCGGGTTGTTTTTCGGGGTTCACGGGACCGTAGAAGCGGAGTCGTTAGCTCGAAAGTGGAAGGTAAAGTGGAGCTCGGGTGTTACTTGAGCTCTCGGGTTTGAAGAAGGCAGAGGAAGAGAAGGAGAAGTGAAGAATGAGACGTAGAGATGAGGGTGAGGTGTGATATGTGTGTGTGTGTGTATATAGAGAAAGAAAGGGATAGGAGTGTGTTGTATGTGTGTGTGTGTATATACAAAGAAGAATGGAGTGAATGCATGCATGTATGCATGCATGTGTATTATATATAATAATATATAAGGAGATAAAGAGAGGTTGGTTGTAGAAAAATGAAAGAGGAGACAGTGACAGAAGAGGGGATTAGGAGTAGTAGGGTGGTGGAGGCAGTAGAAAAATGAGAGCATAGGTGTGGAAAAATGAGAACAAGGAGGAGAAGTCATGGAGTTAGGTAGGATTTGGCTGTGAGTGATTGATTAGCGGGAGTGGGTTAGGATTAGGATTAGGATTAATCAGGGTTTAAAATTTGTATTTAAACTCCGATCGAAAAATTACAAAATTATAGAATTGATCAGAAAAGTATTCTGGCTTTAGATAAAGAGTTCAAAGAGAAAAATAAAACTGATCTGAAAATTGAAGTACAAAAATTCACGTAATAAAATACGTACAACTAGAACAGGAAGTTACAAGTATATAAGGAGTTTGAGGCTACGGAGAGTAAAGAGGTTCGGCTTAACAAAGATGATTGTATCATCGACGTAGTGCAGATTAAGAATACCATTAAAGTGCTGCAAAGCACCCAGACCCTCAATCGCTAGAGAGTCCCAAGCCTTGCGAAGAAATTTACTAAAAACTTTTGCCACCAGGCAAAAAAGGAGGGACGACAATGGGTCACCTTGGCGAAGGCCACATTTCACTTTAAATTTGTGGCCTTCTGACCCATTAATAACTATGGAAGAAGTACCCGAGAAAAGGCTGGATTTGACCCAAGCTATCCATTTAGGGCCGAAGCCCCTATTAATGAGGATATCAAATAGGAAATCCCAACTAACATTGCCGTAAGCTTTTTGAAAGTCGAGTTTAAGCAGGATAGCTTCCGAATTGGAATAGTGGCAATGAGAGATGATCTCCTGAGCCGCTGCAATGCTATCCAGGATAAAACGGTCTTTTATGAAGCCGGATTGAGTGTTATCAATGAGGGGGAAACCACCGAACTAAGCCTCGTGGAAAGCACTTTCATAAATATTTTGAAGGTGGTATTAATGAGGCTAATAGGCCTGAAATGCGCCACTGAGTGAGCGCCCACCATTTTGGGAATAAGCACAATGTTAGCATAATTGATGCGATCAAAAGAGAAGGATCCCTGATGGAGATCGTTATAACAACGGAGGAGATCGGCTTTGAGCCAAGGCCAGAATTTTTGGAAAAAGAAAGCGGGGAAACCGTCCGGGCCTGGAGCCGAGTCACTCTTCAAAGAAAAACGGCCGAATAGATTTCCTCCAACGAGAAGGGAGCCTCTAAAGAGGAGAGGTCCTGAGAGATAGGACCATAGAGGTGCTCCCAGTCAATGCTAACCGATCGTTACTTATACGATCCGATAAGATTTTTGTAAAAACTGAGGAAAGCATCGTGTATCTCTTGATCGGAGCAAAGATCTAAACCATTATCAGTGATCGAAGAGATACGATTGGAGCTTTGCCTATGCGAAGCAAAATTGTGGAAGAAAGCAGTGTTGCCATCACCTTCCTTAACCCATCTGAATCTAGCTCTTTGAGCCCATTTGATGTGCTCTTGATGAAGGATATTGGCGAAATCACGCTTACAGGATAGCCTTTCCGCTCGAAAAGAGAAAGGGAGAGGACCCCCCTCCTCCATCTTATCGATAGATTCGATGGAATTAAGGAGAAAGTTTTTAAGGAAAGTGCTGTTATGATGTCTTTCGGCGCGCCAGATCTTACAGCCATATTTAATGGCATGAAGTTTGAGGAGGATGCTACCCAGTCCAGAGGAACCGGTGACCGAGGACAAACATTCCTCCACAAGCTTGACGAACAATTGGTCCTATAACCAAAATTTTTTGAAGCGAAATTTATGCTGGTGGGAAAAGGGAAAATTTGAGTAAAGGGCGATGGGAACGTGATCAGATGAGGGATTAGCTAAAGCCTTGACGAAGGAATTGTGGAACTGATTAATCCAAGTGTGAGAAATGGGGAAACGATCGAGTTTGGCCAAGGTCGGCGATCCTCGAAGGTTGGACCAGGTGAACGATCTACCGTTAAGCGGAAGGTCGGTCAACTGCAGGGCTTGGATGCAATCATTGAAAATATTGGAGTGATGGGAGGAGGAGGAAGGGGTCGACCTTTCAGCGGAGAACCTGTTGACGTTAAAATCTCCACAGAGAAAACAGAGGTCAGAGGTAAGATTGTGCAGCGAAAGGAATTCGTCCCAAAATAAGCTGCGCCTATCATGAGAGGAAAGGCCGTAGACCGATATGACCGTTAGAGCACGGTTAAGAGCGATCCAGTGAAATTGAACGATAAGGAAGAAATTAAGACGTTGGACAGTAGTAATAAAGAAAACAGACTCATTGAAACCACAAAGGATACCTTCCCTCGATCCTATTGCGTTAAGAAAGATCCACTGCGAGATCATGGATCCTCCTATCGCGCGAAATAGGGACGGGGTTGGAGAGTCAATCTTCGATTCTTGAATAGAAATAAGGTCACATTGAGATGAGTTGATCAAATGGAAAAGCGCCCTTTGTTTAACGGGGCAATTGAGACCCCGGATGTTCCAAGAGATGCTAATCATTAAGACCATTGTGCTCCTGAACTCTAACATGTTCTAGTTGTCTAATGGCTAGCAGCTGCGAGGAGCAGTCGGGGGAAACCAAGAAACCCAATTTTTGAGCTTGTAAGGCCAATTCTTGATTCGACCAAGCGTCGAATTGGAATTGGAAAATGGAGCCAAGCGAAGAAGAGTCTAAACTGGGATTGGATTGGCACAGGGTGGGTTCGCAAAGTTCTTTAGCCAGAGGCACCGATCCTATACGGCTGGATCCCGAGCAAGCTAATTTTTTGGCCTTGCTGCGAGCACTGGATCTTAGGATACGATACCTGTTGTTACCAAAATCAGGTCGATGAACTGGGGCGAAATCAACCTTCACAGAGGAAGTGCAACAATGCAACGGATCTACCTCAGCGATGTCCGAGACCATCGGGTGGTACTCAGGAGCAATCGACTTAGGAGTCCCCGAATGCATAAAAAGAGGGGGGACTTTGGAAGCTTGGGGACTGCGGAGCAGACATTGGACGGCTGAGGGCCCAACTCTACTCCACAGTCAAGAAACAAAGAAGGGGACAACCAATTGAGGTTCTCAAAAGAGAGAACAGGGGCAAGAGATGCCCGAAGCCAATGGTAAGGGAAATGAATACAATGCAAATTATACACTAAACGCCTAGCAGCAAAGTGAAAATCACAATGCAGGGAATAAAAGGAGTCAAGTGATGGGGATACCTGCTTGAGCGATTGGGACAAGGTCAGATCCGCTTCTTCTTCACCAAGAAGGTTGTCTTGTGCGATCCAACTATCACCTTTATCAGGTTGCGACACTTTGACCTTGATGGCAGGAAGAGGTGGATCCGGCTCCCACAGGGAGGGAAAATGAGCCTTTTTCTGAAATTTATCCCAGTCCGAAGCGAAGTGGGGGTTGACCTCCCAAGAGAGCCAGTTAGAAGAGGAATCCTGCGGTGATGGCTTAGGGAGAGAAGAGGTGGCCGCTAGAAGCTGTGGCTGCACTGCCCCCACAGGGGCCTTAGAGGAGACCGAGGGGGGATGGATTTAAGGAAAGTTGGCCGCAGTCATCGCAGGCAAGGAGGAAACTTTCGCAGAAGGGTGGTGAGAGGTATCTGGATTAATCCAAACCATATTCGGAGCTTTGGAGGGAGAGATTTTGTTACTGTGAGGGGACGCGTAGCCCTTGCGGAAAGGAGGAAATTTTTTCTTGGCGGCAAACTTTTGCTCACTTTTCAAAGGAGGCGCGACAGGTTTAGTCACAGAAGAGGAACCAGGGTGAAAAGGTAATGGTGAAGGAGCAGGAATAATCGCCTTCTTCGGGGCTTCAGTGGGGGGCGGCAGATCAACACTACTGGAGACCTCAGCGTCATGATATTGGACCAATACCGGGAAGGAGGAGACGCCGTCAGTCAAGTTGTAGGTTTCAATGCGAAGATGCGACTTGGAGCAGAGAAAAAGGCCCTCCACTTGAAGACATCCCGGGGCTAATTTAGTGGAGGAGGAGATGCTGAAGATCTCGCCTATGCATTTGGACATATCGCCCACCAGGCGCAGCGACTCACAGAATGGGGGAAGCCCAAGGAGAGAAACCTTGGAAATGATGTTATTGGAGTGATGCAGCTATGGAGCAATATGAACCCATTTCCTAATGGTAAGAGAGATCGCCCCAATCGAGAGGGAGGAGTTGTCACAAAGGTCTGCCAACATATTGGGGGAGGGACATCTAATCACAACATCGCCATTGGAACAGGTATGGAGAACCCATTCCCAATCTTTGACATTGCATGAAATGCTAAGAAAGGAGTTCAAAGTGAATAGAGGAATAGTACCCCCGTGGAAGGAAATCGCACCATAGGTGTCGAAGAATTTCAGTCTATCAGACAGATCACAGCTTGGGATGAAAACCTGGGTGACTAGCGGCTTGGCTGGCCGGCCAAAGGAAGTGACCAGAGGGGGAGGGAGAGCGGATGAACTGTCGGAGAAATGACTCTCTATGGGAGGGGTCGGGAGTAAGGGCGACTTGGAGGAAGTTTTTGCTTTTTAGCTTTGTTGGCGGGGGCTTCCGAGAGCTTGAGTTGAAGTGAAGGAAAATCCAAAGCCGCTAGCACCTGTTCAGAGATTGGCGACCCAAGAGTGAGGCCCAACAATTTTTAAAGAGTGAAGCAGCGGGGACGAAAGTGCCCAGATTTGAGGCAGAATAAGCATCTCATTTTGGAGCCACAGAATTGCTTAACATGACCTGGTTGCAGGCACCGAAAGCAAATAACGGGATTTCGGAGAGATTTTGAGAGACGAGGAAGGGAAGAAGAAGGGGTAGGTGAGAAGGCAGGGCGGGAAGAGGATGGCAGAGAAAGCCCTGGCACTTTCTCGAAGGTGGGCCTGTTAAGGAGGAAAAAATGCGGCCCAAGGCCAGAACCAGTAGAAGTATTTTGGAGGTTCCGGTTATTCATATTTTTATTTTTATTTTTTTTGACCACCTGAACCCATGAGCGGTCCATGGGCTAGCAAAGGCCCCCAAAATAAGGCCCAAAGAAGCGCTGAGCGCAAAGGGGGTAGGGGAGCGGGAGAGCTCAGGGCGGAGCAAGCGAAGAAGATGAGACCACCTTTCGCAATCTCGCCGAAGCAAAAAAACCGAGGCTAAAGAGAGCCCCAACCGGGAATAGGGGTCCCCAAAAAGGAGGGGAGAGCACCTCCACCAAGAGGAGCAACCAAAAGAAAAACATAACAGAACTAAGGCTACGAGGGCTGGCGGTGCCAACCAATTACCGAAAGAAAAGGCGCTAAGCAAAACACTCCAACTAGAGCCCAAAAAATTTGATACACTTACAGTGATGGGGAGGCATGAGATGAAGGCTGACCGCAGCAACCACCGGGGACTGCGTCGAAGAGGAGCATTGAGGGCTACCAGGGGGCAGAGGGCGAAACGAGGGGGAGCCGTAATCAGGGACTGGCGAGGGCCACCGAAGAAGGGGAGAGGCTGACCGGAAACCCACGGGAAGGGGAAAGCGAAAGCGAAAAAGGGCTTGTAGGAAATGTAGACATCTAGAACTTTAAGGAAGTGTTGGATCCTGTAGGCGAAGCAACAAACACTAGAGGGGGGGGGGTGAATAGTGTTTATCAAAAATAAATTGCGGAATAAATAATTTCTCTCGGCACAGTCGACTTAGTGGTGAACCAGTCGACTGATATAGCCAAAATAAAGGAAATTTAAACTCTCGATGCAGTCGACTTATAGATAAGACAGGCGACTGATGAAACAAAGAGAACAACTAATACAAGATTGATCAGTCGACTGATATGAAGCTGAGTCGACTGGCCAGACAAGTTTTGCAGAACTTAAATAAGCAAATGTAAATGCAAACACAAGATAATCAATCACAGAGTACACAAGATATATCCTGGTTCGGTCCTCCCGACCTACATCCAGTCCCCAAGCAACCCACTTGAGATTTCCACTATTCTTGAAAAATTACAAGAATACCCTACGGCGTTAAGACAACAACCTTGTCTAACCCGTAGTCCTTTCTCTCAACCAGAGAAAGCAACCCACTCTACTACCAAGAGTGAAAAGACACCGACTCTACAACCAAGAGTCAAAAACACTCTCCAACCGAGAGCAAGAGTACAAGAATACTTTACAGTCAACCTATAGCCTTGTTGGTGTATGTGTTGATGCACGTGGCTAACAAAATAGGTCGACTTCTATACTTAGTCCAGAGCGAATTCAATGCTATACTGGACTGAATGTAGAGAACCAAAGTGTATGAACTTGAGAGCTTTGTTTCTCACAGAAAATCACTTAGAATGTTCTTCACAAAATGCTCGAGTGTATGAAAAATCAAGTAGTTCTTTTCAGTGAGATATGAAACTCTATATAAAGAGTTTGATCTCCTGAATGTTGGGAAAAACAGTTACACAACTGTCAACCAACGGATCAGAACTTTTGAGTTTGAAAAAAAATTCGATTTTGAAAAACAGAAAACGGTCAAAAGCTCTCGAACAGTCGACTGGGTTGCCATATGAGTCGACTGATCAGAGTTTGAATAATTTTAAACAGTTTTGTACTATCAGTCGACTGGCAGAAGCTTAAGTCGACTGGTACTCAAGAGTTAAAATTCTTCAAACTGTTTTGACTCTTTTTGGGGGTTTTTAAGAAACACACATTATGAAATATTTTGAGTGTGTGTGAGTGTGTGTGTTGACAAGGCTTTACATCAGACTAAGACTCAACAGAAAGTAAAATACAATGTTTACAAGACACAACAATATAACACATTTGAGCTTGAAGTCTTGAGTCTTGAGTCTTGTCTCGAGTCTTGATCCTTGTCTTGAAGTCTTCATCTGTATCTTTTTGAGCTTGTTCATTTGTTCAGCTAGAATTGTCTTTGGTATGTACACTGCAATGTTAGCTGTATAACATAGACACAAGTTGCACTGTGTTGTGATCATCAAAATCAAGAATCAACATTCTCCCCCTTTTTTATGATGACAACACAATAGCTAATAATAAACGATAATATACAAGCATAGTGAAGATATGCTCCCCCTTATAAAAACAAAACATGCATTGTCTTAAAAAACAAGTAAGATATATATATCAGTCGACTTATCAACAAAGTAAGGCGACTGACCAGTAAGCCATACTTAGAAAAAAAAAAAAAAATCAGTAAGCACAGATGCAGTAGCTATCAGCAGTCGACTGTATCTCTGTGGGCAGTCGACTGACCAGATATATTTGTTAATACCCAGAACAATGTTAACAAATCAAAAAAAAAAAAAAACATAAAAACACATAAGCATAACATAGCACAGATTATAACACACAGATTTTAACACAGAAACTTCTCCTCCTTTGTTATCATCAAAAAGCATAAAGTAACAAGTTTTTTTGCATTGAAAGAGAGAAAGTCTAATACATAAAAACAAATGCATTAAAAAGAAAATTACATCATTAAAAAGAAAATAAGTAATCTTCAATCATCGTCTTCGGAGTCTTCGTCATCATCTTGAGAAGGAGGAGGAAACTGAGAAGTGAAGAGATGAGTGAGATTGGCTATCTCAGAATTAATATGGTCTAGTTTGGAACCAAGGGTAGAAAGATGTGTATCGACAGTGACTGAATGGTTCATTAGGTAGGACACACAGTCGTACATGGTACGAGGGTCATCATAATTGGCTTGAGGGAGAGGTGGATCAACAGATGTAGAAGGTTGAGAGGCTCTAGGTCTAGAAGTAGAACCTAAAGGAGCTTGGGAAAAAGGAGGAGATCTAGGGGGTGATCGAGTAGGAGCATCAATGAGTTTCATACGTGCCAAACTAGCACGATCAAAACAGTCATAGCGAGAAACAACATTTGTCTCCGAATCTAGATCAACACCAAAAGCTGTAAAGACTCTAGTAAGAAAAGCTCCAAAGGGTAAAAAGTGAATGTGGTCTTGAGTGAGTTTAGAAAAAATAACTTGACCCCAATTAACAGCTATCCTACCAAAAATTGCATATATAGCTCTTTGTAACTCAATAGAATATTGGTCATAACTCCCCTTTTTAGGAAGGATGTTATAACTCAAGATCCTACCGACAAGCTTAGCAATTGGTTGTAGATTTCTGCTTGTCATTGGAAGTCGAGAATTAGGTAATAAAATTTTAGATAATATAGAAGCATCATCTAAAATAACTTCATCAAGAGGAATTCCATCATCATCGATACCCAACATCGCATTAATCCTAGTCGGTGTGATAGTCATTTTAACATTTTTCACTGACGAACGGATTAATACATCCCCATTTGGTTTTTGAACAACTCTCATATTTGTATAAAACAAATAAATGAGTTGGGGATAGTAATTTGGTTGGTTTGATAATGATAAAAAGTCATAAAGACTACAGTTTTGGAATAGTGGAATGAGATTAAAACGGTCCAGATCATTAAAATTGACAAATCTTCCAGGGAAGATTTGAATGGTGCAAAAGACATACCAACGATCAAGAAGATCGGGACTCAAAAGATATTGGGTGTATTCTTGTGAAGAAGAAGTACCCTCATGAGATCTTTTCGATCGTTTGGGTGCCATGAGTAAAGAGTCGAAAGGGTTATACCTAAGAAAAGAGAGAGAGAATCGAGCAGGAGCAAGCACAAGCAGCACTGATCACCTTCTTCTCCAAAACTAGGGTTTTGAAATTGGGGGTAAAAGCTTGAGAACGGTAAGAAGTGAAAGCGGCTGGTGAAAAGGGGTTTTAACTGTGAGGGAACGGCTGAGATCAAGGAGAGGTGAAATCGACGGTGAGGATGAAAGATCACGGGTTGAAAAATGAGTGAATTCCATCTCAAAAGACGCGATGAATAGTCGCTGAAGATGATTTAGCTCGCGACAGTCGACTGGTAGGGAGATCAGTCGACTGAGTCGAGAAGAAAATAAACATTTTAAGTCTACTAACCAGTCGACTGGTAGAGGAACCAGGCGACTGGTCAGAGAAAAAAAATTTGTATGTATTTGAAAAAGCAGTACAGTCGACTTACTCAAAAGTATAGTCGACTTAACAGTAACAATTTTCAGCAAATATCAATAAAATCACAAATTCCAAGTTCTCTTCTTAAATTAATGAAAGTATCTTCCTTAAGGGGCTTGGTAAATATATCTGCTACTTGTTTATCAGTAGAGATAAAGTCTAAAGATATATCTCCTTTTAAAACATGATCACGTAGAAAATGATGTCGAATATCAATATGTTTCGTACGTGAATGTTGAATCGGATTTTTAGATAAATTAATTGCACTGGTATTATCACACATAATTGAGGGTTTCTCAAATGAAATACCATAATCTAATAAGGTTTGTTTCATCCATAAAATTTGTGCACATGCCAAACTTGCAGCGATATACTCAGCTTCTGTGGTTGATAGGGATACGGAGTTTTGCTTTTTACTGCACCAAGATACTAGGGAATGTCCCAAAAAGTGACATGCGCCACTAGTACTCTTGCGATCAGTTTTGCTTCCAGCAAAATCGGCATCGCTATAAAACAAAAGTTGAAAATTATCGGTGCGTGGATAAAATAAACTATATTCAGATGTGCCTTTAATATATCTTAAAATTCGTTTTACTGCTTTTAAATGAGACTCTTTAGGACTAGATTGATATCTAGCACATAAACATACGCTGAACATAATATCTGGTCTACTTGCAGTAATATATAAGAGTGAACCAATCATACCTCGATAGAGTTTTTGATCAACACTCTTACCCAATAAATCTTTGTCAAGAGTAGTAGTAGTAGCCATAGGTGTTGATTTACTACTAGTACTATCCATGTTAAAACGTTTTAGTAATTCCTTTGCATATTTGCCTTGATTTATAAATATGCCATTTGAGGACTGTTTAATTTGCAATCCAAGGAAATAATTGAGTTCACCCATGTGACTCATCTCAAATTCATTTTTCATGGTATTAGCAAATTTTTGACATAGATTATTATTAGTAGAACCAAAAATTATATCATCAACATATATTTGTATGATTAAGATATCATTCTGAACTCTTTTGATAAACAAAGTAGTGTCTACTTTACCTATTTCAAATCCTGTTTCTAAAAGAAAAGTTTTCAGGCGATCATACCAAGCACGAGGTGCTTGTTTAAGACCGTATAAAGCCTTTTTCAATTTAAAAACATGATCTGGAAATTGTTCATGTTCAAAACCTGGTGGTTATTTAACATAAACATTTTCCTTGATAAACCCATTAAGAAAAGCACTTTTCACATCCATTTGATAAAGTATAAAATTCATAAAACAAGCAAAAGATAATAAAATACGAATAGATTCTAGTCTAGCAACAGGAGCATATGTTTCATCAAAATCTATACCTTCTTCTTGATTATATCCTTGGGCAACTAATCTAGCCTTATTCCTTACAACTTGTCCTGATTCATCTAACTTATTCTTGAATACCCATTTGGTACCAATGATAGTCTGATCAGGAGGTCTAGGAACTAAATCCCATACATCATTCCTTATAAATTGGTTTAGTTCATCTTGCATGGCATTCATCCAATATTCATTCTCACAAGCTTCTTGTATATTTTTCGGTTCAAAATCCGACAAGAATGCTGTATGAGAGATCATATTAACATGTGAACGTGTCTGAATACCATGGGAGATGTCACCAATTATTAAGTCATGAGGATGATCTTTAACTTCAACAAATGACTTTGGTAAAGTTGAAGATATCTTAATCGGATCAGTCGACTTGACTTGTTCTTCAGTCGACTGCTTTATGTCAGTCGCCTGGGAGATCTTATCAGTCGACTTATCAGATAGATTAGTTTGCTCTAAGGATTTAATCACATTATCTAAAGGTGATAAATCAGTTTCATCATCTTTATTTAAGGTTGATGAAGGTAAAGATTCATCGAATGTAACATGCATTGATTCTTCAATAGTCATTGTAGACTTATTGAAAATTCTATATGCTTTACTCCTATTTGAGTATCCTAAAAAGATACCCTCATTAGATCTAGGATCAAATTTGTCTAAATTATCTTTAGTGTTTAGAATAAAACACTTGCAACCAAATGTCTTAAAGTAAGAGACTTTAAGAATTTTATTAAAAAATAACTCGTAACAAGTCTTCTTTAGTTTAGGTCTTAGAAGAATTCTATTTAAAACATAACAAGCTGTAGCAACAGCTTCAGCCCAAAAATGCTTTGGTAGATTGCTTTCAACAAGCATAGTACGTGCACATTCTTGCAAGGTCCTATTTTTCCTTTCAACCACTCTATTTTGTGGTGAAGCTCTAGGAAATGCAAATGAATGTGTTATACCATTCTTGTTGCAATATTCTGTAAATGTTTCATTTTCAAATTCTCCACCATGATCACTTCTAATAGTGACTATGGTTAGAGATCTTTGATTTTGAACACGTTTACAAAAATGTGCAAATTCTTCAAAAGCATCATTTTTATGTTTTAAAAAGAATGTCCAAGTGAATCTTGAAAAATCATCTACTAAAACAAACACATATCTACTTTTATTTAAAGAAGCAACTCTAGTAGGGCCAAATAAATCCATATGAATTAATTCAAGTGGCCTACTAGTAGAGATTGCGTCTTTTGTTTTAAAAGTGGATTTGATTTGTTTTCCTAGTTGACATGCATCACATAACTTATCCTTTTTAAAGGATAGTTTTGGCAGTCCTTTAACTAGGTTATATTTAGATAATTTTGAGAGATTTTTCATGTTCACATGTCCAAATCTTCTATGCCATAACCAAGATTCATTGTTAGAGGCTATTAAACACAAGTCATTTGAAAAATCAATTTCATTCAAACACAATTCATAAATATTATTTTTACGAAAACCTTGAAAAACAACATTTTGCATAGTACAATCATAAATTAAGCATGCATCTTTTTCAAAAACTATTTTATATCCTTTATCACACAATTGACTAATGCTTAAGAGATTATGCTTTAAACCACTAACTAATAATACATTTTCTATAGTAGGATTAGAAGTTTTACCGACCATGCCAATACCGATGACTTTGCCTTTGTTGTTATCTCCAAAAGTGACGGTTCCTCCATCTATACTTTGAATGGTAGATAGTAGGTTGGCATGCCCTGTCATGTGTTTTGAACATCCGCTGTCTAATATCCAGCGTTCTTTCTTGGGTACCTATAAAAAATGTAAGGTAAATATGGTACCCTTTTTATTGGGTCCAAAACACATTAGTTTGGGGGAAACCAAACCCATGAAGAGTTTGATCTTCCTCCATAAGCAGGAATATAATAAGTAGAATTACACACATTTAGCATATAAGAGTTGATATAAGCAATTCTATCATTCTGATTTAGACTGACTGGAATCCATATTAATTTGTTCTGTCCAGTCGACTTACCAGTGTTGTTCAGTCGCCTGTTGGTGTACATCAGTCGACTGGTAGATACACTAGGTCTACTTATAAGAGGTTTTGATCTCGTGGAATAAGATCCACTTTCACTGGACAGGCGACTGGTTGTATGGTTCAGTCGACTTAACCGAACGTTAGTTTTGCTTTTATCACTGAAATTAACAACCTTTGGCTTTGCAAAGAAATCATACAACTTGTGTGTAACACTAGAAATAGATGCTGATTTATTCTTACTAGTGTTTACTACAGGAGATTCTTTTATAGAAGATTTGTTAAAACCAAGTCCAAATTTTTGACTAGATGTAACTTGATGATGAAGCATATCATTTAAATTCTCTTTGCCTTTGTTAAACTTAGATACGTTCTTTGAAATCTCTTCATAATTCTTTTTGAGAGTTTCAAGATCAGTATCTAAACTTGCAATGCGAGAATTTAAGGATTTTACTTCCTTATCAAGGTTAAGATTTTCTTGATTAAGTGTTTGATTCACTTTCTCAAGATTCTTAACTCTAATCTTTTCTTTCTTCAACTCTTTGAATATTTCATTAAAAGCATCAAGAAGATCTTCGGAATCATAATCATTACTTACATGCTCTTGTGCAGCCATGAAACAAACATTTGCCACTTCGTTATTTTCATCCGTTTCTTCTTCGGAAGATGAATCACTATCATCCCATGTAGCTTGATAAGCCTTCTTGTTCTTGGCAAATTTGTTCTTTGGATATTTGTCCTTCTTGAAGTTGGATGATTTTCCCTTGTTCTTTGCATTCTCTAAGGGACAATCCTTCTTCATGTGACCTATTTTATTGCACCTGAAACATGTAGGAGGGTCATTAGTATCTCTAACTTTAGAATGAAACTTACCCTTCTTCAAGAACTTCTTGAATCTCCGAGTGAACATTGCTATTTCTTCTTCATCTTCTTCCTCATCTTCTGAGTCTGTCATGGCTTTAAAAGCCAATGATTTCTTCTTTGCTTGGTGTGATTCTGTATCTTTCTTTCGATCTTCAAGTTGGACCTCATATGCCATGAGATTTCCAACAAGATTCTCGAGAGTAAGTGTTGACAAGTCATTCGCCTCCTCTATTGCTGTGGTTTTCTTCTCCCATTCTGGAGTGAGTGCACGTAGGACTTTTCTGACCATCTCTGCTTGGGTATAAGTCTTTCCAAGCGCCACAAGAGAGTTTGTGATGTCTGTGAATCTAGTAATCATCTCGGACACAGTCTCATTGTCCTTCATTCTGAACATCTCAAACCTGTGGACAAGAACAGAAATTTTAGACTCTTTTACTTTATTCGTTCCTTCATGTGTTACCTCGAGTGTATGCCAAATTTGATGTGCGGTTGTAGCATTGGATACACGGTTGAATTCTTCCTTTGTAAGTGCACAAAATAAGGCATTCATTGCTTTGGCATTGTTCATAGTCTGATTCTTTTGATCATCATTCCATTGTGCATATGGAATGGTAGGGGCAGTATATTCCATCTCTGTCATTTGCCATATCTCATAGTTGATTGATTGGAGATAAATTCGCATTCGGCACTTCCAATAATTGTAGTTCGTTCCATCAAATAGTGGTGGCCGTTGTGTAGATTGGCCTTCATGGTACTGATTTATATTTGAAGTAGTTGCCATAGCCTGTCACCTTGCTCTGATACCAAGTGTTGGATCCTGTAGGCGAAGCAACAAACACTAGAGAGGGGGGGGGGGTGAATAGTGTTTATCAAAAATAAATTGTGGAATAAATAATTTCTCTCGGCACAGTCGACTTAGTGGTGAACCAGTCGACTGATATAGCCAAAATAAAGGAAATTTAAACTCTCGATGCAGTCGACTTATAGATAAGACAGGCGACTGATGAAACAAAGAGAACAACTAATACAAGACTGATCAGTCGACTGATATGAAGCTGAGTCGACTGGCCAGACAAGTTTTGCAGAACTTAAATAAGCAAAAGTAAATGCAAACACAAGATAATCAATCACAGAGTACACAAGATATATCCTGGTTCGGTCCTCCCGACCTACATCCAGTCCCCAAGCAACCCACTTGAGATTTCCACTATTCTTGAAAAATTACAAGAATACCCTACGACGTTAAGACAACAACCTTGTCTAACCCGTAGTCCTTTCTCTCAACCAGAGAAAGCAACCCACTCTACTACCAAGAGTGAAAAGACACCGACTCTACAACCAAGAGTCAAAAACACTCTCCAACCGAGAGCAAGAGTACAAGAATACTTTACAGTCAACCTATAGCCTTGTTGGTGTATGTGTTGATGCACGTGGCTAACAAAATAGGTCGACTTCTATACTCAGTCCAGAGCGAATTCAATTCTATACTGGACTGAATGTAGAGAACCAAAGTGTATGAACTTGAGAGCTTTGTTTCTCACAGAAAATCACTTAGAATGTTCTTCACAAAATGCTCGAGTGTATGAAAAATCAAGTAGTTCTTTTCAGTGAGATATGAAACTCTATATAAAGAGTTTGATCTCCTGAATGTTGGGAAAAACAGTTACACAACTGTCAACCAACGGATCAGAACTTTTGAGTTTGAAAAAAAATTCGATTTTGAAAAACAGAAAACGGTCAAAAGCTCTCGAACAGTCGACTGGGTTGCCATATGAGTCGACTGATCAGAGTTTGAATAATTTTAAACAGTTTTGTACTATCAGTCGACTGGCAGAAGCTTAAGTCGACTGGTACTCAAGAGTTAAAATTCTTCAAACTGTTTTGACTCTTTTTGGGGGGTTTTAAGAAACACACATTATGAAATATTTTGAGTGTGTGTGAGTGTGTGTGTTGACAAGGCTTTACATCAGACTAAGACTCAACAGAAAGTAAAATACAATGTTTACAAGACACAACAATATAACACATTTGAGCTTGAAGTCTTGAGTCTTGAGTCTTGTCTCGAGTCTTGATCCTTGTCTTGAAGTCTTCATCTGTATCTTTTTGAGCTTGTTCATTTGTTCAGCTAGAATTGTCTTTGGTATGTACACTGCAATGTTAGCTGTATAACATAGACACAAGTTGCACTGTGTTGTGATCATCAAAATCAAGAATCAACAGGAAGGGAGAGAGGCGGAAGGAGGACGAGAGCCGCCGGATCTGAGCGAAAAATGAAGGAGAGGGAGAGAGAGAACAGTCGCTTCAAAGTAGCTTAGAAAAGTCAAAAACGAAGTAGGTCACTTTTTGAAACGTGAAAATTTTGCCGTACTGCCCCACTTTCTGAAAATATTTGGCGCCTTTCCCCACTTCCGAAAACAATTAGCGAAATGTCCTTGTTTAGGACACATCAGCAACAAACGTTAGTAGGAAAAACGGCATAGGTTATTTCCATGTCGTTCTTCCCAATAACGACATCTGTTTGTAAAAAAAGTTTCATGCCGTTATTTGGAATAACGACATCTGTTTCTTTTTGTCTAAAGATCTAACAGTCTCAATTGTGAGCTGAGAGAGAATTGCAAAATTAAAATGACTAATGCCGTTTTCTCAGAGAACGGCAACGATTATACTGATGTTGTTATTTTGAATAACGGTATCAGTTATATTCGTTTTGCACAGTTACCTATAATCAATAACCCTTCTCCTTTATCCTACTTCTTGTCATTCGTATTCTTCTCTCTCTCTCTCTCTCTCTCTCTCTCTCTCTCTTCACTCCTGTAACCCACAAACCCTAGATACCTAAATCAAAAAATCCCAACTATTGGAGTGCTCTAAAATTTCATACATCCTACCTCCTTACTCTCACTCTCATTTCATTCTTCATCCACAACGAATTTTGAAGCTAGTGGCGGTATGGTTTAATATGAAGGTATTATTATCTTAACCCTATGTTTGATATGTATTCCCATGTTATGGTTATTGTGAGTAGTGAATGACTTGAATATTTTTGAATATTTATGCTTAGGTATGGAATTTGATATCCCTATTTGGTTATATTTTGGGGGTGAAGTAATTAAGGATCCCAAGATTGGATATTCTTATAGTAATATTGAGCCGGTAATTATTTGGGCTCCCCACAACTTTACGTACTCAGAATTAATAGATAAGATATATGAAGTCACCAATTGGGATAGAAGTGAAATGAGTCTGAAAATCAGAGCCCGTTATGCTGCTGGCAAAGGGGATGTGCAATATTTCATGTTGGTACCCATAGACAATGACAATTCTCTGAGGTCTATGATGCTTAGGTTACTTGATCCAAGTTATGGTTAGAATGCAGTTGAGTTATATATCGATCAAACGAGGCTTCCAAATACTACACGAGCTATTATTGAAAGTCCAAGGCCCACACGGACTTTGAAACCATCTGCAGAGTCACATGCTAGAATTTCAAATACAGATGAAGATTTTAGCACAAATCCTACGAAACTTGTTTCCTCCGAATACGAGCAGGTACATCCACCGTTATTGCCACAAAATATTTTGTTAGCCGGCATGGCAATGGAAGACTTTGACAACGCCGTTGTAAAGAACGATTTGGTCGAAGAGGAAGAAGATGAGGAACGCGGTCTCGAAGATGATGAAGAGGAGGTTGCCGTGGAGGAGGTTGCCGTTGAAGCTCCGGTTGTTGTTGTCAATGTTGATGTGCCGGTTAATAATGCCCGCGTGTTGCCAAGTCAGGACACAAGTGCAGCGATGCGTGGATCTCAATCCAATGAATGGATGTCTCGTGCCACCATACATGAACATGGACAGTCTTCCGTTGGTTCTTTTAACTTGGATGAACTCTTCATAGGTCAAAGATTTCCAACCAAAGATGCTCTACAACATCAAGTGAAGTGTACGTCGTGAAGAACCACAGAGAATTCGTGACGGTAAAATCAGATCGTGGTCTGTACTATGTGAAATGTAAATACGCACCCATCAACCATTCAGCCGAGGAGATTGCAGAAAACCCGTCACTTCAAAATGTAGTTGGTTGTCCATGGCGGTTGCGTGCAATTATTCCCAAAAGCCGTAATTATTTCGTGGTAAAGAAGCTTGAAGATGCATACACATGTGTGAATCCTACATTGACTCAGGATCACAGCAAAATTGACACCACGATCGTATCGATGGTCATATTGGATGTTGTGAAGGAACAACTCACAATAACACCAAGAGCCATAATTGGAATAGTTAATGGTAGGTTCCATTACACAATATCATACTGGAAAGCTTGGAAGGCTAAACATAAAGCAATTGAGCGATTATATAGTTCTTTTGAAAAAGCGTACACTAAATTACCATATATACTCAATGCAATTCAAGCTTCAAATCCGGGTACGGCTGTACATTGGGCGATGATTGCGTCCGGTCCGGGCATAGAAACATTTAAGGGTGTTTTCTGGGCATTCAGTCCTTCCATCGAAGGATTTAAGGCATGTAGACCAGTTATAAGTGTAGACGGCACTCATTTGTATGGGAAATATAAAGGCTGTTTGTTGATTGCTATTTCACCAGACGCAAACGGTAGGTTGTTTCCATTTGCGTTTGCACTAGTTGACGGTGAAAGTATAGAAACGTGGACAAGTGGAGCTAATGTTAACCAAAGTTGATTATTGGCGGTGCAAATGGGAGGTAGACGTTGTAGTCTATCCTCTGTGTACGGTGTCCAGTGGACGTACTCTTTCCTCAACTTATCGAGTTCGTCCCTGTAATATGTGAGCACACCACGTGGGTTATCCCTCCATGTGAGCTTACCCATCCAGTAGGCACCTAGAGGAGCTCTCAACACGGGATTTTCATGTTGCACTCGCCAACTTTCTGAAAATACCGTTACCCGGGGTCGACTGAGGTGTATTTGTTCCCAACACCATATTTGCAATATCGACATCGGCCCGGTCATTTGGATCGACCCCATCGAACAACTACACAAGGCACGGTAGAGGGCAGCCAGAGCCGCACTTTCTCAACTATATCAGCCAACTGTTTGTAGGTCGGCAATCAATGGAAGGTACATGAGATGCACTACATCACCAGAAGAATTAGGGAATAAAATACCTCCATTCATCGATAGTAGATAAGCCTGTGCATAACGATGGAGTTGGATGTCCGTCGGTATGTCTGGCATTTGATTACTGAACTCCGAATCAAGCCAAGAACGTCTAACTGATTCCCCAACGAATACTCCCTTATCATCTTCATCCACCTCGTGCCCAAGGTAATCTCGTATCAATGCAACTTTATTGAACATCAAGTTTCCCGTGACGGCCACCCCATCGATTGGAAGACCCACAATGACGGCTACATCTTGTAGGGTTACCGTCATCTCCCCAACTGGTAAGTGAAACGTATGTGTCTCCGGCCTCCATCGCTCCACAAGAGCGGTAAGTAGTGCGTGGTCACATTTGACTTTTGCCAACTTTGACATTCCGTAAAATCCGCTGCTTACCAAATAATTTTGAATACGAGGGTGCGTCGCCATGATGGTGTGCATTCGGAAACTCATTTTTTCCACATCTCATTTCCAAACCGCCTGCGACCTGTGATCTTCTTGCAGGTAAAGCACGGTAGGATCTATTGGACCCAGATGTCCCCATCGTCCATGCGACGTACTAGATGAAGCACCCACATCGTGGGAAGAAGATGGTTGTGTAGGATTCATTTGTCTGTCAACATTAAATATAACGTGTCAACTACAATATCAATAGACATTATTACAAGAATAGAGATACTAAAATTTGTACTCAAATTTTACTAAACATTAATAAACATTAACAAACATTCACCACTACAATATCTCCACACAATACAAATAGATAAATCTAACTTCGCAAAGATAGCAATATAGGTAATCCACATCTCATTCTCCTATAAAAATCACTTCACATATCTATTAGTTACGTGGGTCTATTCTACATCAATTTTACTATACTACCAATATAGCTCTTGCTAATCAACAACAATTTCACATACCCTACATGAACAATTCAACATTTCACATACCCTAGATCACCAACAATCCATAAGTACTTTTCCACAATTACTACTTAGATAACACAAATCTACAGCACTTGTAGTATACTACCAATGTATACATCTCTCATAGATCAAAATCAACGTTGTAAATTTTTTTTAGGGATTTTCGAAACTTACCACAAATTTGGATTCCGGTTGATTTTGAATAATCAGTGAGAGAATCAAGATCAGAGTCTAGGTATAATTGTTTTTTGGCAACTTACAAAACACTCAAATAGTTGGGATTTTAGGAATTTTTATTTTAGGGATTAGGGTTACGGGAGTGAAGATGAAGATAGAAAAAATCGTAAGGCAAAAGGGGGAAGGAGAAGGGTTATTGATTATAGGTAACTGTGCAAAATGAATATAACTGATGCCGTTATTCAAAATAACGACATCAGTATAATCATTGCCGTTCTCTGGGAGAACGGCATTGGTTATTTCAATTTTACAATTCGGTCTCAGCTCACAATTGAGACTGTTAGATCTTTAGACAAAAAGTAACAGATGCCGTTATTCCAAATAACGGCATGAAACTTTTTTTTACAAATAGATGCCGTTATTGGGAAGAACGGCATGGAAATAACCTATGTCGTTTTTCCCAATAACGTTTGTTGCTGATGTGTCCTAAACAAGGGCATTTCGCTAATTATTTTTGGAAGTGGGGCAACGCGCCAAATATTTTCAAAAAGTGGGGCAGTACGGCAAAATTTTCATATTTGTGATGGGCCAGTTTCGAAATAATTAGTGCTCGCGGCCTACTTTGTGTTATGTCAGCAGTGGCTGCCATTCTCATTAGCGATATCTGTATTTTGAAAGTCGCTAATAAGAATAGCAGCATATGTTTTAAAATATTTGGAATTTTTTGTTTGATGTCGTCGTTATTCCCATTAGCGACCTTAGTGAGATTAGCGACCTCATTTGAATGTATTGAGACACTTAGCGATTTCTAGAGAGCTTTTGTTCTATTGGAAAAACAAATATTTAAAACTGAGGTCGCTAATGGGAATAACGACCTTAGTATACTTCAGTCGTTATTCGCAATAGCGACCTCGGCAGGAAACTCAATCTCCTTGTTCTTTGTAAAATTTGCAAAATAGTCACACAATTAAGACCTCTATTCAAAATAGCGACCTTAGTATAATAAAGGTCTCTATTCCGAATGGCGACCTTAGTACAACTAAGACCTCTATTCCGAGTAGCAACATCAGTTTCAAAATTAAATTGATTGTTATTTTTTCAGAGTGCAAAAGCTCTCTAGATTTGGCTGAGTGTTAGAATACAGTTCATTAAAGGTCGCTAATCCCATTAGCGATTTCATATATGCTTTGGTCATTAATAGGAGTAGCGACAACAAACAAAAAATTCCAAATATTTTAAAACAGAGGCCGCTATTTCCATTAGCGAGTTTCAAAATGAAGAGGTCATCAATGAGAATAGCGGCTTCTGTTGACGTGGCACAAAGTAGCCCACGAGCGCTAATAGTTTCGAAACTAGCCCATAATCGCAAATATTTTCAAAAAGTTGCCTATTGTGACAAAAAAAATTCCAAGTTTGAGCTAGACGTTGTCACGTCAGCAGTGACTGCTATTCCCACAAGCGACATCTTCTTTCGAATATCACTAATCAGAATAGCGTGTGCTTGTTTATTCTGTGTAACATTTTTGTTTGTTGTCGCTATTCCCATTCACGACCAAAGCATATGTGAAGTCGCTGATGAGAGTAGCAATCTTATTTGAGAAGTATTTAGACACTTAAAGAATTCTAAAAAGTTGGTGCTCTCTGGAAATATATATATATAACTAAGGTCGCTATTCCCACTAACGACCTTAGTTTGGGAGGATTTATTCGCAAATCTAACAGAGAGTTTGAACTGTCGAAGCATTCAGTCCGGTAGTACATCTCTACGACACTGAAATTGACGAGTAGGGCTCTCGTTAACCATAGCTCTGTATGCATCGTACAAACTGGTGGTAGCCTCTCTTACAAAAACCTTACAGAGCAAAGAAAAATCCTAAACCACTAAGGTACCATTGGGAATAGCGACCTCAGTATACTACTATCGCTTTTCCTAGTAGCGACCTCAGTTGTGTGAATTTTTGCAAATCAAACAGAGAGCTAGTTAAAACCCCACACAACTGAGGCCGCTATTGGTAATAGTGACTACAGTATACAATGGTCGTTATTCCCACCTGTGACCTTAGTTGAAAGCTTTGAACTAAGAAAAATAAATATCAAAGCTTCCATGTTTACAATATCACACGTTACCATCAACTTCAACATTTCAACATTTCAAATATTTGAACCACAACATCTCAACATCGCAACATCTCACCTTATTCAAACCTTCATTTCAACCATAAAAATCATAAATGTCAACACAACAAGTATCAAATCTCCTTATATCGCAAACATCATAACATCATACATTTACCATCACAACGTCGAAATATATCACAAAAAATCACAAAATATCACAAACAATAGTTAAATATAAAAAAACATCCAATATAAAAATAACAAGAATTATGTCCGATGAGCTATAAAATTACAAAATATCATACACATCTACGATCGTACGGATCTACAACATCTAAAAATATAAAAATCTACCTCGGGTTGTACATATCGGGCTTCCTCCTCTTCCGAACGGGTTTTTTACGACGAGCTTGTGTAACTTGTGAATTTGGCGTATCTTCGGGAAATTCTTCAATTTCATTAACTACAGCCTCTTCCCGTGTCCACATCATCTTGTTGTGCATGCACCTCTTCTTGTTGCTCTTCTTCCAATTGCTCTTCTTCTTGTGCATGCTCTTCGCGTTCTTGCTCCGCTCGTTGTGCACGATGCGTTGGACGCCTAGCCACCTGCTTCAGTCATGCTGTTTGGTGGGCCGGGGTTGACATCAAAGCATCGAACCGTGCTTCCTCACCCACCTCCTCAATTTGCAAAGGACACAGTGCGAGAATTTCGCATGTGAGATCCTTGGTGACTGGAGCCACATTACTACCCATCATGTGCGCATCTTCGTACGATCACCCATATTTGGTAAATCTGTAAAAGAGTAGAACGTATCGTATACACAAGATAAATTTTAAAACAAATGTATGAAAATGACAAGTAAAGGATATAATTTCATACATTTCTTCGAGTGGATCCCGCCTTTGGTTGTTACATTGGTTGGGAAGAGGAATAAGACGGAGCGAGTTCCATCTCTCTATTCGGAGCCGGTAGCTGAACCCCTGCAGGCACAAATGTACGAGGAGCTATATACATTCGTGCAGTCATCCGGTACCATGACATGTATACGGTGTAGAGTGATCCATCGTAAGGAGGAATACCTGCAACAAGTGTGTCATATCGTAGCTCATTCCAAGCATTGACATGAGCTTGGTGATGGGAAGCCCAATTATGAACGAGCACACGACTAATCCCTTTGACCCTGTAAGGAGAGTGTCGTATGATCGTGGCACACTGAAGTTAAAGAGTGGGGCTCTCGTCAATCATAGCTCTGTATGTGTCGTACAAACATATGGTAGCCTCTCCAATCTCTAGGGTGTGTACAACTCCTATATGACGAACTCCTATCGCAACATATCGAGCTCGTCTCTATAGTAATTTACAACTCCATGTGGATTATCTCTCCACGTGTCCCCCCCCCCACGTGACCTTGATGGGAGCCAACATAGCAGCATTCGTTGCGTCTATCACCCACCCATGTGGCTACCTACTTATAGGGGGTCATCTGAGATGTAAGTGTTCCCAACACCAAACTTGTAGTATCAACATTAGACCCATCACGTCCTTCACATTCAACGCTCCATTACACAAACTTCTATACAATGAGGCTAATTCGGCACTGCCCCAGCTGTACTGACTAGCTCAACTTAGGTCAGCAATCAACGGGAGATACATGAGCGACACAGCATCTCCTGTGAAGTTGGGGAAGATGACACCTCTAAATGGTGTCATCAGGTAGGCCCGGGTGTAGCACTTGACCTAATACTCCGACAAATAGTTGTTTAAGAAATTCTCGAAGGTACTCTTCAGCCAACCCAGTCAGGTAGACACTCCATCAAATGTATGCTCATTTGGCGGAACACCAAGGAAGTCGTGTACAAGTACATCCTTATCAAACATCATGTTTCCCGTGACGAACATCCCATCAATCCGAAGTCATGATATGACCGCAATGTCCTGAAGTGTCATGGTCTATGGGGAAATAGAAGGAATGTGTCTCCGGTATCCATTGCTCGAGAAGAGCTGTAAGTAGATGACTATCGAGCTTCATCTTCCCCATCAATCCTAGTCCGTAGAAACCGGCTACGACTAGAAAATCATGTGCCATTGGTGTATTGGCAACAGAAAGTGCGGACAGAAACTGCACTCCTAGGCGTATCATCCCACACCGACTGGGATCTCTGTGTCTGTTGCAATGTCAACAAGGTCGGGTCATGAGGACCTGGTCTTCCAGGTGCAACAATGGACGAAGATGCATGCCCAACATCAGCAGACGAAGAAGAATCCTCTCCTCGACCACCCCGTGATGGTCGTCCATGTCCATGTCCACCACTACTAGGTCCTTCATTAACAACGTTCTACATAAATACATTAATATTTAGTCCTACATATATATTATTTAAACGAACAAAAGAATACTACTTACTCGGGGCCGGAGCACTTCTTGATATTGCTCTCATCGTCTGTACTATATTTTGCGATGATTACCTTGCAAAATATGATCGAAAATATTGGTCAATTAACAAATAAACAAATAAGACATTTTATGGCTTATAATGAACACAACAACAAAGGTCTCCAAATGGCTTAAAATTTTGTACACACCATCTAGATGACATGTAGAATAATATGAACGATGTGATCAAAATTTGGTTGATTCAAATTGCCCATCTCACAAAAAAACACTCCATCTCACCATCTCATAATAGCATGACTCTCTCTCTCTCTCTCTCTCTCTCTCAATATATATATATATAGAGAGAGAGAGAGAGAGAGAGTCATGCTATTATGAGTCTCTCTCTCTCTCTCTCTCTCTCTCTCTCTCTCTCTCTCTCTCTCTCTCTCTCTCTCTCTCTCTATATATATATATATATATATATATATATATATATATATATAGACTCTCTCTCTCTCTCTCTCTCTCTCTCTCTCTCTCTCTCTCTCTCTCTATATATATATATATATATAGATAGAGAGAGAGAGAGAGAAACTCTCTCTCTCTCTATATATATATATATATATTTATATATATAGAGAGAGAGAGAGAGTCATGCTATTATGAGATGGTGAGATGGAGTGTTTTTTTGTGAGATGGGCGATTTGAATCATCCAATTCTTGATCACACCGTTTATATCATTCTACATGTCATCTAAATGGTGTGTACAAAATTTTAAGCGATTTGGAGACCTCTAGCCTTTGCATCAAAGCGTTGAACACCTCATGAAGATGATGCGAAATACATATATATGCATTTATTCGAACGCTTTGATGCATAGGCTAAAGGTCTCCAAATCACTTGAAATTTTGTACACACCATCTACATGATATGTAGAATGATGTGAATGGTGTGATCGAGATTTGGATGATTCAAATCGCTCATCTCACAAAATACATTTTCATCTCACCCATCTCACCATCTCATATTAGCATTTTCCTATATATATATATATATATATATATATATATATATATATATATATATATATATATATATATATATATATATATATATATATATAAGAATTTGGCAACATTAATGAAATATGAAACTAACAAGCATAATTTGGCAACATTAATGAAATATGAAACTAACAAGCATCAAAATCTGGGTATATGTGCAAGTATGAGATGAAATAAAAGCTGAAACTAATAGTATTTTAAATCTGAAATATAGGCTAATCTGGAAGCAATTGAAAATAGAAACTAACTTATAACAAGATCTGAAATATATGCATATGAGAATAATGAAGTCTGGAATTGTCCAATACCAAAATCTGAAAATATATATATATATATATATATGTCCAGGATCTGAAACTTGCAGGTATCAAAACTGATATTTATCTAACAATTCTTAAATTAATTTAGTTCTTAACAGTTAATGAAAAACTTATTCTTAATCCAGCTAATCCCCATATTAACATTGGTTCCCCCTTTTGTGTATGGGTATTGAGGGATGTGGCTACATCCCTAGTCTGATGTATCTTCTTGCTTTCATCTTTCAGCCTTTCAGTTTGTTGTTGTTTCGATCTATTTAGGGGTGGGCCGGTAGGCCTCGAAGGATATGATGTTGTGTAATATGGACTTTTGTGGTTTCGTTAATTGTTCACTAGTAATATGCACGTGCGATGCATGTTTTTTTTAAAATATGTAGGAACAGAGCAAGTTCCACTGGCAACCTCTTTTTTGAACAACTCCAAAGCAGTGATGGGTGATTCTAGAGTAACAAACCTCTCCAATTCTCTACTCCAATTCATTAGCAGGTCAGTCATATTTTGAATAAATGCAAGGCACTTCTCCGGTCTTTACCTCGCCCCGTGTGTTATATATCGAACCCATTCACCCGATACCATTGTGCATGATCTGCCATCTAGTGCTGCTTCATTTTATAAGTTTCTTGGTGTTTGCAACTTATATCAAATTCCTAGTTGTTAATTCAACTGTATATTCTGTTTGGATATTAATGCAATTGACACATATGACCCTAACATAGTAACATTACATAACTATAAACGTTCGTGATGCATACGTCGATATAACTAAAAACATAAATTAAATATTGTAGCAATATTCATCCATTCAATCTAAGTAATTTTTATATAAACTTGTCACATAAACTTAAATAAGATGATAAAATTCAACTTAAAAATCCCATAAATTCATTGCTAAAGAAGAGTCAAAAAGATACCTGAAGTACCATCGAAAAGAAGAGTCGTGAAGATATTGTGGTGAAGTACCATTGAATTCACAACAAATACCCATCAAGTTCCTTCACCTATTAAAGAACACGACAAATACCCATCTCTATTCTTATGTACATATGCTACCATTCTCATCTAATAAATTGAAATTTAAAGAAGAAAAAAAAGAAGAAAAAACCTATGTTTAAATTCTAGAAATTAATTGTAATTTGGTGAAGTCCTTGTTGGATATATTGGTATATTCTCTCTCTATAAATATAGCACGTGCATATGCGTAACACGTGTAATGAACGTACAATTGATTGGATATTGGAACGTGGGTTTGTGGGCTTATAACCCGATACCCAAACTAGTATTTGGAATAAATACTGGCTTGTGATAGCAGTCTAGGTATTCCAATTTTGATACCTAGGGTGAATATCTCAAGCAACTTAGATCTAGAGATAAACCCTAATTCCCAATTGCTAATTTCCTCACAGAATTTAACAATCTTGAGATATTAATTTAATTTTGTGAGAGACTCACCGGAACCGACGCCGTACGCCGTCGCTGACCATCGACGACCCCCCATCGGTTCGATCACAGTCCATCTCCTCCTCTGTCGACTGCGTCACGAAGCCAAGTCGATCGGTTACCGTTCGTCGCTCGCCGATCTGCTGCGAAGCCGACCGCTCGCCGTTTCGTCGCTCGCCGTTCGCGTCGCGAGGTCGTCAGGCTCCGAACCCCCCTCTTCCGTTCGTAGTCGACGGCAGTCACAGGCGCCAACTCCGACCCCTCTCTCTCTTCTTCAAGATCTGTGTGGAACCCTAATTTGAAGAAGACAGTGAAGGGATTTTGTATCTCATTATCAGATCTGTTGAGACGCACACAAGGTGTTTGATGCTGGGTCTCTTTGGCGCAGAATAGTTTGTTGTTTGGATTTGTTCCCAACAGACATGAGTCTAATCAATTGAAGGGGAAGAGATGGCGAAAGATAAGTTCTTTAATTTTCTCGTATTAAATTCATGTTAAATATTTTGCTATGTGCTGGAAGTTCAAAACACTCGTTCTAAAATTATGTTTTGAATTATAGAATTACTATGATGCTAAGTGGTTAAGTTCATGACTGTATTAATCACTTGTTTAAATTAAATACAAGTTGAACAGTTGATTTGGCTATGTGCTAAAACACAATATCTATTTTGATAAGTTAAACTGTATGTTGACTATAAAATTCGGATCTCCAATTAAATTGTTGCTAGAATTAGATTGTGCTAATAATTTGTTTAATTGGCTAATCTTTAACAATTTGATGAATGTAGGAACTTTAATGTTACCTACAAATTGTGTATATTGGAGACGATGGATTTGCATCATGGTATGATAAGTCTGCACTACGCAGGCTTCTCCATCGAATTTGGAAAAACACTTCTAACTTGAAGTGTCGGTATGATCTACTTTAATTTTCTCAGTATTTTTCATGTGATGAATGTGTTAACGTTTTGTGCGTTTAATCATATGATTGAGAGTTTTTGATCATTGATATTCTCGCTCTGGAAAACTAGCGTGTTTAGGGTTGTTAAGTGTTTTATCATACTATGTGTATAGATATTTTGACAAATCCATTGTTTGCAGTTTGTGTGAGATTACATATTTGCTTCTCTAAAATTTAAAATAAAATAAAATTGTATAAGATGTATAACAAATGTCTGTAACTTAGGAGAGTGCATCTCTTAATATAGAATATGACTCTACTAGTTACGTTGTGTTCCCTCTCGTTCATTGTACTGTGTGTGCAAAGTTGAATTATAATATGTTAGTCATTATCTCATTTAGCATTATGAAGATGATGAAGAATGAGTAAAGGAAAGAACTCATTGCTCAATGTGTTTGAGCTAGTGGACATTGTTAGAACCATTAGAGAAAGCAAATAATTTTTGGAAAATGTGATAGAGTAATTTTGTATTAACTCTTATAAAGTGCATATATTGTCAATCGTATGTATAAGTTGAGTTTAACAAACCAGACAATTAATAATAATGTTCTAATTGTGTTCTTAAACATAGCATAATTGGCTAAGATTTGAGAACTATATATTCAATTGTTTGTGAGGAAATGTGATCTAATTATCAAAATTGTGGGGAAATGGAGTTAAAAGCTATTAAGTCAAAGCTTTAACATTCAAGTTGTTTTGAAATTTAGAATCACTATGAACTATATATTAAATTGTTTGTTCTTGTTAAAACTTATAACTCTACTAAATGACACTCCATTAAAATATGACAAATATGAAAGTTGTGCTCAGATTATGATCACTAGAAAATCATTTAGTATGGTCTCTAGGAGCACACAACTTCTTGAGTCAATACATTCTGATATTTGTGATCTCAGTAGCTTTGTGACTAAATGAGACGATTGTTGGTCAGAAGTATTTAATCGCTTTTGTAGATGATTAATATAAGTCTGTCATATATATGAAGAATGAAGCACTTGTTATTCTTAATGAATTAAAAATCATAGTTAAATGCTAAAAATCAAGCGTTCAAATTTAATAGAGGTGGTGAATATGTTTTAACAACTTTAAAGAAGTTTGTATTGGGCATAATCTCTAGAGCACTCTACTTACAACAGTCAAATGGTATTGATAAAAGTTAGAATCAAATATTTAGTGAAATGTTGAATTCTATATTATTGACTGTTGTTTGTCTTGTGTAATTATGAGTGATGTTGTGTTGTTAATCATATCTCTAATGTGTTACTACACTCTAAATTGAATACCTTGTAAATCATGGTATGAAAACATAAACAGTTTTGTTAAAGTAAAAATGTGTATTGTGATACTTTTGTTAGAGTACATAACCCTAGAACGCCTAAAGTAGGACCTATAACAAATATTTGTGTGCTTAGAAAGTACAGAATGTAGCTCTGTGGACAGATGTTTGATCTATCTAATTTGTGTTAGAAGAATCTAGACTTGCAAAGTTCTTTGAGGATATGTTCATCAAAGATAAATGTATGAAATAATCTAGTCCTACAGACATGTTCAATGATTCACAGTTGGAATCAAGAACTAGCCTTACTGACACTTGAAAACTTGAATGACAAATGAGCTAAGAAGAGTCTTTAGTAGACAATGAGATGATTCTGTGTCATACAATAATACTTTAATTTAGTTGATCTGCCGAAAAAGGCTAAAACTATAGTAAGTTAGTGGGGTTTTGTAGAAGAAACTTAATTTTGATTGTTCAGTAGCAATTTTAATACTTTTTAGTAGCTAACAGATTGACTGAGAAAATGGGGTAGATTTATTTGATGTCTACTCACATGTTTGTCATATTGCTACAATAAGTATTCTTCTTACCCTTACATCTATTGAAAATTTTGTCATTCATAAAGAATAATTAAAAGGCTTTGTACTTGATGTTTTGTACTGAACAGTTTTGTACTGGAAAGTTTTGAACTAATATGTTTAGTGAACAAGATTTACAATTTAGTAAAATCATTGTATATTGTTAAAACATGTATAGCCAACGAATAAATAATTTGACAAAATTTTGAAAGAGCCTAGTATATGAATCAAGTAATTCAGATCAGTACCTTCAACTTTGTGGTGTGTCAAATATAGTGGCTATTATTTACTTGTTCTGTTGATATGCAAGTTCTAGGAAGTGACCTCTTTATTACAAATGAAGTTAAAATTGTGCTATCCAAAGAATTCAACATGAAAACATAGGTAATGTGGACACCATAAGTATAAGGGTGAGTTTTCAGTTGGCAAGGGATAACTCTTAGTCAAACTCATCAAATCAAAATGTGTTTCAAAAGTGGGGATATAGTGATTGAAAGAAAGTGTGTTTTGAAACACCTTATGATTATGATAAAAGGTTGACACCTAATGATGGTGCAACTATGAGACAGGTAGATCATTCTAAAGGAATTGACAGTCTCATGTATACAAAGATCTGTACTAGAATAGACATAGCCTTTGAGGTAGGTATGATCTGCAGATTCACTAATAATCCCATACACATTTGAGTGCCCTTAAGAGGCAAATGAGATACCTGAGTGGTATTCAAGAGTTTGCTTTGTGCTACTCTGGTCATTCTTCGAATGAATGACTGACCTGATGCATTATGATGCTCAGAATTTAGTGAAAGTCGATAACTAGTAGATATGTGTTTACACTAGGAGAAACAGAAATGTTATGGAAACAAAAAAGCAAACAGGCACTGTGCTATCATCCATGAAATCAGACCTCTATGTGTAATCCTCTGCAGGGAAAAAGGCTGAGTGGATTGAAGAAATTGTTACTAGTTATCCATTAAGAAGTTTAAGTAACTCTCTAATTCTGTTATGCGACTATCAAGCTACAATGCACTGTAGCTCATAACTCACTCTATAATAGTAAGAGGAGTATATTAAGGCTTAAAGAAGCCTAGTTGAACTTTCTCATAGATAAAGTGCAATTGCGACAAGTATGGCTAATGCTCTTGCTAAGAGACTTGAAAGTGATCTAATTATCAAAACTGTGGGGGAAAGTGGAGTTGAAAGCTATTGAGTAAAAAGCTTTAACATCCAAGTTGTTTTAAAATTTAGAATCCAATTGGAGCCATAGAGAAGTTCAAACTTAAGCATCAATTTTAGACAGTTGACATGTTTTAGATAATTTTGATGATTCGACATAAATTCCACAAATATATAATGTCATTCCAATTTTGATGGTATTATATATCTAGGAAATTTACTTAGAATAATCATATTATTCCAATACGAAACATGAAAACTTGTCGATGTGTTTCCGATGATTAAATTGTCCTAAATATCATTCCAATTTTGATGATATGTCTTTTATGGATACATGTTTCATTCCAATTTTGATGATTCAATGTTAAACCATGATTGAAACGGCAGTCTTTTCATTCCAATATGAAACATAGTATGGTTCTTGTGTAGAAACTATAAAGTTCATGTACTTTACTTATTAAAGATACTTGATTGTGATGCTTGCGTTACATTTTTGCTAAGCTAATTATGAATTGTACTAAGTTCTTTTGTGGAACTAGATACTTTGTGAAATTATTGGAATTCTCAGAGATGTCTCTTGATATTCTTGTTTTCAATAAGCTAATAAAGATGGAGGAGTTGAATCTGTCAATATAGATTTCAAAAATAATGATTTGCTCAAAATGGAGGAGTAAACATAAAGCAGTCTGCAAGGATAGAATTTCAATTTATTTCTTTTGAGAATAAATTAGTCACTTGCTTGGTAAAACTTCTGTTGAGTTTAAGACTCTTGTGTTAATGAGCTTAAAACTCATATTTTGTTCTTGAAGTTTATTTGCTTTGTTTGATTTTGAAACTATGACAGATTATTCCAGTTGGTTTAGTCTTTGTGAACTATTCTGAATTGGATATGGTTTGGAACTAGTTAATTATATTGGTTTAGTCTTGATTGAACTATTCAGTTTTATAATTCTATTGGTTCTTATGAAACTATACCTTTATGATGCTTTTCCTTTATGGACTGCTATCAGCCAGTCAGTTGTATACTGATCTGATGAGATAATCCTGTACTTTATATATTGAGAATATAGGAGGAGATTGTTGGATATATTGGTATATTTTCTCTATATAAATATAGCACGTGCATATGTGTAACACGTGTAATGAACGTACAATTGATTGGATATTGGAACGTGGGTTTGTGGGCTTATAACCCGATACCCAAACCAGTATTTGGAATAAATACTGGCTTGTGATAGCAGTCTAGGTATTCCAATTTTGATACCTAGGGTGAATATCTCAAGCAACTTAGATCTAGAGATAAACCCTAATTCCCAATTGCTAATTTCCTCACAGAATTTAACAGTCCTGACCTGTTAATCCTGGAAGGAACATTCTTAGATGACATGATGACAACAGGTAAATCTTTGAAGGACTGTGACTCCTGATTCAATTATCAAACCATCCCCATAAATCTCTTGAAAAAATAATTACCACACAAAATACAACCCAATAAGATTATGTTTCCTCACTTGAAATTATATAATATAATTTTTTTAAAAAAATTAAATGTACCTTAATCTTCTTTAGCATATCATACTTAGTCATTCCAGGCATGCAGTAGTCTGTGATGACAAAATACACCACAATTTCCTTAAAAATGAATTCCACAACTAAACAATCCAAAAACTGAAAGTTAAAAAAAAACATTGGAAACAGAGGAGCTTGCAAGAGTATGTCGTTCCAAGGTCGATTCCAATCGCTTGGCCCTCGTTGCCATTTCCTGCCATCTCCTTTGCTTTCTCTTCTATTTCTATCCAGCTATTGGATGTGCAAACTGAAATGTGGTTCCATGGTTCTACTTATACTTTTAAAGTGACTTATCCTCTTCCAGAGATCCCAACCACATTCTCCATGGAGACCTCTCATCTCTTCCTTCTCCAAGCTCTTGATGTAGAAATTGACATAATATTGCTATAAACATAAATCCAAACAACACTCACTACAACATCAGAGATCTAGTCACTCACTACAACATCAGAGATCTAGTCTATTCGCCGGAAGGTATTTTTTTCACATTGTATCAGAGTTTCATGGGTTCACTTCCCATGAGGCACTGACCATGTCATCTCTCCAACTCGAGTTCTTCGTCTTTACATTTATTTTCGTCAACCTTTTAACACTAAATTCTAAACCATCAACCTATACTTCGTGATCAAACTCTCTCCACGCATAACTTCACAATCATTGCATCCAAGCCAATCTAGCCACAACCTTATATAACTTATGTATACCGAATTGATTCAATACCAAATCAATTATTCCAATTCAAGAAACTTTGAGATTTTGACTTACATTTAGCGATTTTGGCAAGTTTTTGAGATGTCTGATGGATGCCAAGCCCAATCTTGGAAGCCCTCTTGTTGAATTCTGACTGAATCTTGACGCCAGCGCCGCCGAATCTCGCTTCTTCTCCGCATTCGCCTGAAAAGAAAACGATCAAGAAGCCTCTCCTCATCCTCCTCCTCTCTCCCTCTGCTCTCCTCCTTCGACCCAGCCGCCAAGCTCTCGGCCTCGTTGCCGCCTCCCAGGCCAACTTCATGCTCGTCATCGTCCACTCCTCAAGAAGATCAAGTGGCGGGTTCGTGGGGTCCGTGGACTGGGTGGAGAGGAGCGGCACAATCGAGGACGTGTTTGAGAGGGATTCCGAGGTGAGCGATGAGGAGAGAGAGAGGTGTTGGGGATTTTGAGAGAGAGGGAGAGGAATGGACAGGGTGGGAGATTTTTTTTTTTTTTATGAGAGAGAGAGAAAGAGAGTTTGATTTGGGTGAAAATTACGGTTGTGACCTTCTTTTGTGTATTGTTCAGGGTAAAATTTGACAAATTTAACCCTACATTATTTTGTAGGTGTGTTATGTATATGAGGGTATGATAGTAAAAAGCCGCTAAAATAGACCTTTGCTTAATAATAGTATAGATTAATGAAATCGGTGACCTATGTCACTTTTATCCAAACCCCCCCCACCCCCCTACCCACCCACCCAATCATCATAATAAAACGAATCCTACCCCATCTCAAACCAAGCCACACCTGCATATCCGAACTTGAGCTCCACTCCAAACTCCAACTTAATTAAATCAAGTCTTCCTTAATTAAGGCATATCCCTAACCAATGAACACAATGTCAAACTCAATTCATAATCAGCTACATGTCAGGCCCGAAAACAAAAAGGAATAACCAATTCCATTTAAATCCAACGCATTCTAACTCAAACAAATCGTAACTTAATTTAACCAAACCATTATGCACCATAGTCAACAATATCGACTATGACCCCATCATCTCTCCTTCACCCCAGACCCAGTAATCGATGTAATACACAGTTTCAAAAATTGGTAGATTGAGACTCTAATTAAATCATTAGTTTAGAATCCAAAGATGCAAATATTTAACCCGAAATATGAGATTAAAATAACAAAAAAACCAGTAATTCTCTTTGTGCTTAAAAAACGTTGCATCATCCATGTCTACTACACAGTCTACAATTACACAGCATGATTTCCAAATCAAGATGAGTCCTTTCGCATATTATGAGTCGTCAATGAATATTTGTACATGATAATCACATCATAAGTAGAGTCCTTGTTTCATGAAATTAAACCCTTCATCAATTCCCACATACATACATCAACTGTTGTAGATTTCACCCATGCATATCATGCAAATGTAATAGTTATATGTCCATACAAATGTCCTAGCATGTCTTCTATTTGATTAACATTAACAATATAAAACAAAACAACAAAAGAGAAGAACACCCACTCATCAATTTATGTTCTTATTCAGGAAGACATTATTTTGACTACTCATTCATTGAGATTTATCCCCTAATAGATCTATATCAAGTTTTATAATCATGCAAAATCTTAACATATCCTCTACTTGATCAATCCTCATATTCTACAAGTATATAAAAAATCAAGAGATAAGGAGTACCACCCACCTCAAAGAAGATCAATAAAGAACAATAATAATCAAGAAGGAAGCCCTCCTCCCTGCGAAAATCCAAGAATCCAAGCCTCCAACTCCAAAAAAATCAGGATAATCACATAAATGTTGAAAATTCTATCTAAACATACTTGCATTTAGCAAACCCATATTCTTCAAACTACAAATTCGACTAAGTCAATCATATTAAAAAGCAAACCATGAATTTCAAAATTACTCCATTGACAACAAGTTCGTCGAAATCATATTTGAAGCAAGTACTAAAAACCCAAGTTTAATCAATTATAGCAAATTTCCAATCAAAATAAAGCACAAATGGATCAAAATTCGAACGATGTAAGAGAAAGCTATATGCGTAACAATTTCATCTAAAACATAAAGATATAATCATTTTATTTTTCATAAGATTAATCATCATTTTAGACTTTAACTTTCTTGAACTTAAAACTGATATTAAAAAAAGTTATTAAAAAAAACAAATTGGTAAATCCTAAACTGGTATTATCGTATTCTTCATACGATCAATCATCTCTTTCGACTTTTAACTTTCTTAAGCATAAGATATGGTTCTGGTGTAATTCACTGCTCTATTAAGCAGATTATGCATTGCACCACTATAAGAATTAGCATCTCCAACCTTGAATCTCTTAGGAGTAACTACAATAGGATCCAATGGGTTAGAGTGGAGGCGCTTGACCCATTTATTATAGCTTGGTTCTGGATCTATTTGTTTGCATCCCATTGAAGAAGGACTTTGATCCAGACATATCTGTATCATGTACATCAGAGCTTTTCAGATCCTGTGGAATTTGCAAAAAGTTGAGTGTTTATCAGCCATGTTCTTTGATCAATATTATTAACAATTATGGATGATCCTGAATTACATTAATAATTGCAATAGATCTTGCAGATCCTTAATTATAAGGATGAGATTTCCTCATCACAAAGCTAATTAATTTCCATCAAACCCAGGAAAAATCTAACCCAAAAAATTTCCACCTACTATCTGTATCATGTCATGACATTATCAGGACATGTTATTGTTTGACATGCTAGATAAATGAACAAAACTTCATCCATGTACAACTCATATAATACAAATTTATTTGCTTTCACTATCCCGAGTGGAAGTCCTTTCGTAAGACCTCCTCTCTTAATCAAATCAGAGATGGCAGTCTCCATGTTCTGAGTTAATAGAAACTATTATTCTATACAATTTTTCTCCTAAGCTACTAATTCTAACAGATTAAAAAAATACAGAACATACATAATTTTGACAGGTGAAATTCTGAACTTGGTAACGAAGAGGTCTGAGGAGGTAGGCGCTCACCTACTATCTATGCAAACCTCTGCATCAACTTTCAAAATTTAAGATTCTTGAATCTGATTTTAATCATCTAATTATCAATCCACAAGCAGAAAAGGGAAAAAAAACTAATTATCTAGCTAGTTGGAACGACAGAGAATGTTAGCAAGATCCCAACACAAAGATGACATGCACAAATGCAGAAAAGGTTCCAAAAATTCTTACGTGTTACGAGCTTAGAGAACCCATCTTGCCATGTGAGTCTGCTTTTCTAATCCTGCTAGATAGTTGCAGTCACATTCAATTCATTAGAATGATATCTGCATGAAGCCCTCGCAATACTAGGGATGCCAGATAAACAAAATCTACACCTTACATGCAACAGAAAAAAAAGTCTTCTTACATTACCAAATGCTTCAAAGTTAGTGTCTCAAGATATAAACATGACTTCCTACATTAATTCTCTAACCAGAGCATCCTCTGAAATTCTGAATAAGGTTATGAAGAGCTTTTAGTTCTACAACATTGGATTTACAGAGAACAATATAGGCCATCTGCGAAAACCAAATGAGTAATGCTAGAATGCATGATGTAAGAGAGAATTATAATATTAAAGCTTCAACAGGTTACTCAATGTCAAAATAACATGACAAAAGCCAACAATAAGCATCTGCACAAATGAACTTCATGAAGATTATATAATTAAAAAGTTTTTATTGAGCTTTTGACCACCGAGAAGCGCCCATCTTGGGTATACTTACATACTTGTTCATATGATCCTCAATAAATTCAAAATTCAAAATTTAAGTGCAATGTGGCAAAACAAATTAATGCACTTTGCAGGGATATCGAGGTAGCTGGTATTCAACCCCTTGTCTCTTAACAACATTGTTAATCCATCTAGGAACCTTAGGGTGTGTTAGTTTCTAAAAAAAATCATGGACTCACTAAGAATTACAACTGCAATGCGTACATGATCTTTCCTAACTAAAAGAGAACTAAATTAGTTAACATTCAAAGATCCAATCCTCCTATTTTCTCCTTGTTTTGAAGTGTTATTGATCAAAATTTGTTAGAAAGTTTTTATAGACTGAAAAAATTATTGTTCGTTTCAAGATTGTTGATGCCAGAAATCGAACTAGATGTCCTCAAAATCATAAATCATAATGAATCTACCTCACATACTGGGTTTAAAAATATGACACAACTTGTTGGAAGATATAGAAAATCCTATAAATCATAATGTACAAATGTAATACACAAATAATGAAGTTTTGTACAGATCTACCTTAACTGTTTAGTACTCATCACTCCTCATCAACCCTAGCTGCCAGTTTCTGGCTACACACTTTCTTGCCGGAGAGTTTTTGCCAAGAGGAAGAGGATGATGCATCAATTACTTAACAGAAGCAATTCATTTCTAACTTTTCCAAAGTATGTTCAGGTTTGAAACAAATTTCTTTGGTTTCTTCGCCATTTTCTGCTTGTTTTCCTTTCCATAATTTCATGTGGCTTAGGATAGGGCAAGCTTGCCTGATACTTCACCAAACTTTGGCGATCCTTCAAGTAAATTGCCAGTCTCGATTTTTCAAGGTGATCTCGGATCGCCTATGCTCAATTCCGACCCAATCTATTTCGACCGAGTTTTAAAACTATGCCCATTACCTCTCCATGGCTATCTAAATATAGAGTATAAAAATTAAGACTATTTTTACTAAAGTAGACATTATTGAAACACAATAATCATACGGTTAGCAAATACACCTTGCATATAGGATACCTCACATGAGATCATTAGTTCTCTTTCATGATATCATGTTCAAGAGAACCCTCCTAAACAACTAATTAGTATTTCCCTTTTGCTAATATATAAATGAATTAATAATTGAAACTATCTTGAATTACCTTATCTCTTTACTAATTTGACTTGCTTTATACTTTTATTGGAGCCAAATAGAAAATCTTGTAGAACCCAAAACAGATATGAAATGTTTTCACTAATCATTTCATTAAGTCTCTCATGTCTACCAAAACTGTAAAGTGAAAACAATAAAAACATGAAACCAAAGTATATTCCCAATGAGAATGGAATATGCATTTCTTTAATCAACGCTTTAACTCTTTACACTCATTATACTGATTGCAAAAACTATTCACTTTTGTTATACTCTGACGAAGAAATTTAACCAGACACAATGCATGAAAGAGTTTTTTAAGAGCTATAGCTCAAATGCATGCTTCCATCTTTAGGTTGTTAGCATATCAGATGAATGACGAATTTCCTAGCGTTTCCTGTCAATTTCATCAATTAAGTCCCACAGTAGATAAAGAGTTTCCTAGCATTTTATGAATCCAACAGTGATATTTTCAAGTAATCACTTTATGTAGTTTCTTTGGAATTTGAAAGGGGGCTAACTATTAGGTGTTTGGATTCTTAATTCTTTTAGCTTCTACCGAAAACTAATTCTTAATTCTTAAATTTCACAGTTGGTTGATAGAAATCCTGATGATTAAACCAAACATATCTTACAAGTTACCAGTTAATCTAGAAAGCACCTTACCCCTGTTCTCTGTTGATTCAATTCCTTGTGCGTCGCAATCATCAAATATCTTTCTGGATGCATAAATAATGTCGCATCAATATAAAAAAATTCAGAAATTTAAAATGAGCAAGAATAACCATCATAATCCAGAAAAGAACAAAAGAAGGAAAAAAGGCCATATATTAAACCCTATATGTTTAACCATACCATTGTCATAAGACTTGGGGATCGTTTTATTTATTCCCACAGCTTTGTTCATTTACAAAAGAAAGATCGTTCGGTTTTGTTTTTATTGGGAAAAATTGTTTATTTTTGAGTGATTTTTGTGAAAGAACAGATTTTGTTGTCAGAATAGGTTTTGTTAAATCAAGACAATATCTTTTTGTGGGTTATAAAAGAAAGATAAGGTTTTTAAATAAAGAAAGTTGGTTACTTTTAAAAATCGGTTAATTAGGGTATTTTGGGAAAAGGTTGATCTTTTTGACAAAATATCATGTTTTGTTTGTTTGATTTTATTCATAAAAGGGTGTGATTTTTATTAGTAAAAGTTAAGTTCTTTAAGAAAGTTTTGACTATTTTTGAGTAAACATCACAAACTGACTTCTAGGCATTCATAAAGAATCATAAAAAGCAAAAAATTAATTATAAATGTAAAATGAGGCAATATGCATTGCAAAAATTACCTTCATACAAAACATTTCTAGAACTTCGTTGATAAATTTTACACCAAGATGACCACTACAAAAATTATATACACCAACCACTACAAGTTTTAAATAAAAACAGTACTAATAGAGCCATGTTTATAAAAAAAATACAAAGTAGCTTATAAATAATTTGTCTCATCAAAACCAAACGGAGGAAGGGTAACAAATGTTTTGAGGATTAACCTCTTTTGTTTGTTTAGTTAGACACTTCTAAGCATCAGGGAGGTTCATGCAAAAGTATATCCTTTAAAAAAAATGCATATACATAAAAACGCATGCTCTCAAACTTGTACAGAAAAAATCTAAAAGAAGATCACCCACTTTCAATCTCAAGCAATACGTGTTACTTATTCATTATGCATAAAATGGCCTAAAATTCTCAATACAATTAAACAACCACAACTGCAATCAACACAATGAACGAAAAGAGGTTTTTTCGGACAATTAAATGAAAAGGGGGATAAGAAAGAGAAACATAAAATACTATATTTGCATGATACAATCCCAAATTACATAAAAAAAAATAAATACCACCTTATCGGTTGCACTGACACACGGAAACCAACATATTTACATACACAAGTGTAGTTCGTCTCTAAAACAAATCTGAATGGATATCATATGTCAATCTATGTATGCATAAACATAAATACACATGCACCTTTTCTCATGTTACATACAAATCTTTTCATGAAAAAAAAAGTTTACAACAACTGACATTGTATATAAAAGGGAAAAATGTTGCAGCATACTCTTAAAGGCTACAAAATGTTGCAGCATACTCTTAAAGGCTACAAAATATTTTCATGCCACCCAAGTGCTTCTACAAAACAATTGAATCCAACCGTTGTCATACTACATGACTTGCAAAACATGAATAGTGATAATCTGCAGACAAATTAAAATTAGTTTAAACAAAACTTGAAGGGGAGATAATCCGACATAAAACCCCAAAATTTTGTGAAAACTAACAATCTTCCATATTATAATAGCTAATACTTTGGTAACCACAATTGTTAAAACTTAAATTTCCAATGTCATATAAGCATCTTAATCTATGTGGGCCTAAGGGTCTAAATCTTTCCGCTAGTATATCCATTTACTTCAACAAACATAAGGTCCATGGTTATGGAAACATCTAACTTCTTGGAAAAAAAGGTCATATGACTATTAGAGAATATATTTTGCATGAAATGGATGTGGAACCTTTGGATTCCTAAAATAGTGTGGCCCTCTTATACGATCTTGTTGATTTTCGAGGAGCCCATACGGGAAGCATAGGTCTCAGGGAGATCCAATGAACCTCATACCATTTCATGAGAAAAAAACATATGGTCAATTCTTTTTTAAAATTATGTAATAGAAATCGGCCAAAAATCTTGCAGTCGAAGTACTTGAGATCTCATAAGCACCCTACATTCTCCCTTCCCTACAAAAAAGAAAAGAAAACATTAAAAACCACTCCATTCAGAAACTTCCTCTATTCGGCATCCTCTTCTACCAATACCCAGTGAAAAATGGCACAAGCTACTGACTTATTATGCATTCTAAGAACAAGTCTATGCTTGTGAGACCTTTACAAGTGCATGGCTTGTGTAACCTTAACACTCTTCAGCACTATGTGACTACATCAGAATCTACATTCTTTGTCACAAGCATTTTATTAAATGTTATCATTACTGGATTGTCAAATTAGTACAAACAAATTCTAACATTTCTTTCCTACTTGTGTACTCCTTCTCATTCCGTTAATTTAGGAAATAAATATGGATTTTACCCCTTGCCTTGAAGTATCAACCCAATCCTAAATTATTTAAGGGAATTTATACGCAAAGCCAGAGTAAAATGAAATGGGATTATCAACAAAAATGTATGAATAAGAATTCTCTCAAGCATCTGAGGATTTCGATAGTATCTTTGAAGGCATTCACCAAGGATTATTCACATCAAGCACTCCACTATATGCTCAAATAATACTCTTATGTACCTTATCTGCATTTTGGTTTAAACAAATTTTAGTATAAATTAGCAAAAAAAATGTGAATTAGCACCAAAAAACAAACTTGTATATAGTTTTCGATCAGGGAATTAGATTCGATGGATTACCAAATGATATAATTTTATTATTATTTTTCCATCTAAGTTTTTATCTATCGTATTTCTGCTTTCATATTAGGAAGATGAAGGGTTTTTATACATATTGCTATGACTACAATTTTTATATATATATGTGATTCATGACTTGTCTTGCTATGACTCGACACATGAACTAGTTATATGATTACCCGATTCATGAGCATGACTTGCTTGATACTTGATACTTGATACCTGAGTACGCCGCCCTATAGACTCCATTACTAGGCCTAAACGAAATTGTTTTGACTGTAGCAACCATGTAGTAAAAAGATGGATACATGAAGTGCTACTTAGATAGTAATAACTACAAGACTTGAACATGAAACATGCTTACACGATACCTGACTACTTGATACATGAAACTTGATACATGAAACTTGAACTCGATACTTGCTCACTTGATACTTGTACTTGACATATTGACACTAGACTTGAGACTTGTCACCCGACACTTACTAGATGCTTGCCACTTGAGATTAGATACCCAACATGTTCACATGTCACTTGCTTCACCATTAGAGTTTGTTTACCCAGTCTAGTCTTTTGTGTTGTCCTTCCTGCTAGTTAGTTCTTGAATCTCCATTACTTGAACTCGTTATTACTATTTGTGGCCATAACTTGCACTAAGGGCATTTTCTCTTGTTTTCCCTATTTTTCCCTTTTATATTTATTAAGCAGATTTTGGAGACGAGCTACCCGCTGGAATTGGTGAACAAAGGTTCTAACCTTCAAGTGGACAAAAAGACTTGATTAGAATACTTGTTTTCTTGAATTATTTGTTTTTCTTGAATTATTTATTCTTACTATTTAAGAACTTGTAACGGGTTGATGTTCCCGAGTTTTAACTTGATCCAGACTTGAAACTATTTGGATGTTATTATTATATTTTCAATTGTTTCTGTTGCTAATAAATTATTCATACATGCTTGGTTATATATATCTCTTGTTATGTTCTTGTGTGATGCTGAGTCGATCCTACAGCTTATGAATGATGTTAAGATCATTCGCTGGACTTCATCACGCACTCGTATTCCGTATTTTAGGAAGCGGGTGTAATAAGGTTTTTAGTGGTATCAGAGCCAGGTTTGGCTAATGTGTTAGTTAACTAATACATTAGATAGGCCTGACTCGGTCAGGGTTAACTTAGCATTTAACAGGCCATAAAATTGCATGAAAAGTTTATTTATCAACTTGATCTGGATTATGATGTTTTGGGTTTGTGCAGGTCATGGCTTGAAAGAACGCCTCGTCCTCCCAGTCTGGGGTGATCAGACAGAGCAGCCCGCCATTATGCAGCTGTTACGAATGCAGCAAGAGCAAAATGAGCGGCACATGCAGCAGATGATGCAAATGCACAGAGAGCATGCAAAGATGATGAGGGCAGCCTTAGGAGCTGCCAACAGAGAGCCCCTGGTACCTGCGCCTGGGGTGTTGCCGCCTAGACCAGGCAATGTAGCTGACTTCATGAGGCTACACCCCGATAAGTTCACAGGTACAGAAGGTCCATTGGAAGCTGAGTAGTGGCTCATTAGGACGGAACAGCTGTTGATCGCGGCAAGGATAGCTGATGTTGACCGAGTGGATGTCGTGAGCATCCAGCTGGTTGATCTTGCCCATATCTGGTGGCGAGCTGAGATGGAGAGGCTAGAGCGCCCCGTCGCCTGGACCATCTTCAGGGAGAGCTTCCTCACGAAGTTTTTCCCTGACGTCACTAGGAACGAGATGGAGCGGCAGTTTGTCGCGCTCACTCAGGTTCGTCAGATAGTGTTGTATATGCAAAATTTTATTGTCAATTTGTGATATATCGATGCTTAACTAAGACACTATCTTGAATTAGGGAAATCGGACCGTGGACGAGTATGCCACAGAGTTTACCTGTTTGAGTCACTTTGCCAAGTCTATGGTGGCTAATGATAAGGACAAGGGCCGTCGCTTCTTACTGGGCTTGGATATCGATATCTAGGATCGCCTGGCTGCCTTGAGACTTCGTTCCTATGCTGATATCCTAGAGGCTGCCAGGAGCTAGGAACAGACCAGCAGGCGGAAGCGTGCCATTCAGCGGTCCGCTCTGCACCCGGTTGCTGCTAGGCCCACTGGAGGGCCAATCAAGAGACCAGTTCCAGCCTACCCTGCCAGGACTGCACCCTACCCTGCTGCTGCCCTACGGAGGGGAGGTTTCTGTGACTTCTGCCAGATTCCAGGACACGTACATGGGGATTGCTGGCGAGCCAACCGCCGATGTTTGGGTGTGGTGCTAGCGACCACACAGTCCGAGATTGTCCAGGGGGCAGGCCAGGCCAGCCTGCAGTCGCACCGACTTGCGATCAGGTCAGGCCGCCACTTCCTCCTCGGCATCAGATCGTTGGTCAGAGGACCACTGCTCCGAGGAGAGGTCAGGCCTTCAACCTGACTGCAGAGGAAGCTGAGACCGCAGAGGAGGTCATTGCAGGTATATTTGTATTTTGTTGTTTTGTTATCTTTTTCATGCTTTATTGTTTATCTTGTATCACACTTTGTGTAGTTCTTTTCACAACAGTATTTACTATCCCTTATTATCCTACATTATTCATCTCTTCCCATATTTTGACTCTATCATAGGTATCATCCTAGTCCATTCCTTCCCTGCCCATATCCTATTTGATTCCGGGGCGACCCACTCAGCATCAGTTGGAGTGCAGTGATATGCAGACAGCTTGGAACATCACCACAGGTGGCGGTGTTGTCGTTTGCTCCAAGGAGTGTAAGCAGAGCCCTTTGGTTATTGGGGGCAGAGATTTCAAGGCAGATCTGATAGTGATTGGTAATTCAGGGTTTGATGTGATTCTCGACATGGATTGGTTGGGGGAGTCTCATGTTGTTATCGATTGCCGAGTGAAGAAGGTTGTATTCAGAATTCCGGAGCATGATGAGTTTGAATTCCATGCTGGAGAAACACCCCTTGGGCGTGGTAAGAAGGTAGCAGATGAGGAAGATTGTGCAATGAAATTGCACACAGGCTGTGAGGCTGCGCCTCTTGTAGTACAAGAATTCCTGGATGTGTTCCCAGAAGAATTGCCCGGGTTACCTCTAGATCGAGAAGTGGAGTTCGGCATTGAGGTTCAGTCAGGCACAGTGCCGATATCGAACAGCCCGTATAGGATGGTGCCGATTGAACTTGTAGAGCTGAAGGTACAGATTCAGGGTCTATTGAATTTGGGTTTCATCAGGCCCAGTGTATCACCGTGGGGAGCTCCTGTGCTGTTCGTCAATAAGAAGGACGGAAGCCGCAGGTTGTGCATAGATTACCGAGAGCTGAATAGTGTCACTGTGAAGAATCAGTATCCACTACCCAGGATCGACGACTTATTTGATCAGTTGGGCGGCGCTGCAGTGTTTTCGAAGTTAGATCTTTGCTCGGGGTACCATCAAGTGAAAGTGAAGGTGAAGGCAACAGATGTGCCGAAGACTGCGTTCAGGACCAGGTACGGGCATTATGAGTTCTTGGTGATGCCCTTCGGTGTCACGAATGCCCCAGCAATGTTTATGAGCTTGATGAACAGAGTTTTCTCCCAGTTTCTAGACAGATTCGTAATGGTCTTTATAGACGATATCTTGGAGTATTCGCGGAATCGGAAAGAGCATGCGGAACATCTGAGGATAGTCTTGCAGACTCTGAGGGAGAACAAGCTCTATGGAAAGCTCAGCAAGTGTGAGTTTTGGCTTAATCGAGTTACATTCTTGGGACATTATCTCGGGCGAGGGAATCTCAGTTGATCCGTCCAAGATTGCTGCAGTGAAGGAATGGCCAGTGCTAAAGTCAGTTTTTGAGGTGAGGAGTTTCCTCAGGCTAGCAGGGTATTACAGGAAGTTTGTCCAAGACTTTTCGAAGATTGCTGGGCCATTGACTAAGCTGATAGGTACACAACTCATAACAGAACATACTTTCTTTAATAACCATTTTCATAACCACTTTCATAATACAGGTATTAATTTATTGTATTAAATCATGTATCACATCAGAAACATATGCATTCATTCCCATAATACCATATTCATTCATGTCATATAACACAAACATATCGTCTCCTTACACATTATAATTAACTTGCATTTCATCACATCATCACCGTATCACTTATGTGAATGCTCATTCTTATTGCATCAAAAACATGTTTTATAACTCATTCTCATCCCGTTAGATCACTTTGGTTATTACTCAATCTTATTAATAATTAAGCTTACTTTCATCTTCACTTATAATCCAAGTTGCCATTAATTTCACTTTCATTCTCATCAATTAATACTCCACATCCCAAACATAATTTGGGCCATAATATATCAACCCCAAAGCCGATAGCTTAAAAATATTTAATTTGCCATAACATCCCACATTAAGAATACCATATTATTCATTACCCCATTGTATCATATGTAGGCATATGCCAAGTTATAACATTAATAAAAGAACTACGTTATGTTATTCCATATCGTAAGAGTATCAAAATGTATACTTCATCACATTATAACATCATATTATTGCCCAGTAATTCATTTCGAACATAATTAGAATGTAAACACATACTTTATCACATCACAAGTCATTATCATCTATATATGTATCACAAACATACATCACATTTGCGGGTTTCCAAGAGATAGGGCCACAATCACTTATTTCTTCTAATTAAACTTCATAACAACCAATCATAGCATGCTAGCTCATACACAAGGCTCTATGTATGTAAAATCACCTATAAGGGCCTATATGCCCCAAAATATGCACAAAACATGCACTATATATATATACGGGTTTCCAAAACATGACCACAATCACTAATTTTGGCTAATTACATCTTATAACATCCATCCATACCATACTAGCCCATACACAAGGCTCCACATATACCAAGTCACCTATATCGGCTTATTCACCCAAAAACATGCACAAAACATGCACGGGGTAACTATATGCTTAAACCATTTAATTTATTTAATTTTTATACTTCAACACGTCACATTAACCCATAATATAGGTTTTATATACTTAAAATGGTTAATTTCCTCAAATATCACAAAAACTCATTTTCGGGCCCTTAAAAATTCGTATTTTTTTCAAAATCAGTTTTTAGCATAACTTCTACGAAATACATAAAAAAGCCACGAAATTTGGCCACAACATAAAATATATATAAATGCAACATACTCACTTGACGGATCGAGCAAACGATGTCCCACGTCCGCCCGGTAGCCAGTCGAAGTTCAACCTTTTCCACCTAAATAGAAAATTTTAGGACCGATTAGCTTAAAACTCAAAACGTGACCTACGGACCTCCAAATTCGAATCCGTTTTCACCCACGCGTCACAAATGACATGTAGGTGAGCTACATCGATAGATTTCGAATTCGGGTCCCAATACAAAAACCCACTCATCGATCGGATGAACCCTTTAAAGGAAATCCCCAAATATCTACTTACTTTCATCCAATTCTCCTAATTTCTCAAATTAGGATTAAATAATAGTAATAAAACTCAATGACACCTCCGAATCTAACAAATTCTCTCCTAAATCTCACTCGGGCATTTCATCGAACACCCGGCGTGCATAATATACACACTCTTTCTCATTCGATTTGATTGAGAATTAAGCCTACAAAAATCATCCTAAATTCATATTAATACTTTCATAATATTCTACACCCTCAAATGCATTTTCTACAATTATTAGAATCGAGTTTCCTACCCGATTTCATAAACCCTAAATTTCGAGTTTATGCCAAAATTAGAACTTCACATTTTTCTCATGATAATTCAAATATTTAACTCCTAGCATGTTCTATGCGCTCTATCCACATCACTACATCAATTTCTAATATAGGAAATGAAAAGCATACAATTATATGAACTAACCTTCAATTTCTTATACCTCCTTGAAGTCTTCTTGAAAAACCGACACCGCCACGAGGAAGAGCACCCATCACTTAGCTTACCCCTCAAATTAATTTGAAAATCACAAAGAATAGGAGTAGAGGAAAACCGAAAGTGGGTTTCGGTTTTGGTCGGGAGGAAGAAACAGGAAAGGAAAAGAAAGAAAGAAAGAAGGAAATTGGGGGGTGGGAGGGGTAAAAATATAATATATATATAATAATAATAATAATAATAAGGTATATTTACATATAAGCCCTCCAAATCCAAAATATTACAAATAAACCCCAACTCTTTTCTATAATAATACGAACAATACAAAATACATTAAAATTATCTTATAATAATCCCCCAAAATTATAAAATAAAATAAACAATATTTATTCACATAAAATCTCAACTCATGGCCCCAATATATCAATAATACCAATCTACCACAAATATCCATACCAATATCAATATTTTTTTAAAAATAAAATAAAATAAGATATTACTTAAAAATAATTTTCACCCCCTACAAAATATAAAAACGAATATTTTCGGTATTTTAAAATCCGAGGTGTTATAGCATACAAGCATTGAGACAAAATGCAGATATTTGGGATGTGAGCACTGAACAACGTTTTTTACAATCTAAAATTAGCAGAAAATTTGGATCACAAGAGTGAACATATGATGTATACATATTAGTCAATGCAGAGCTCGCAGTTGCTGACAACCACAAGGTCCATAGGAAAAAACAAGTCTAAAAACTGAACTCAAAGAGTCATAGATTCTGACGGTATCCTAAGAGAATCATCAACCTATACTCGGTGTAGAGAAAGAAGCAAGTTCAAGCAATTACGTCCAGATCACACATACATCATTCAAGCAACAAATGGTTGACTTGGTAATAAGTAGTGTTTTAAAATTGAATTGAGACAACCCATCTTACCTCATAAACCAGATACAGTGTTTCTCTCGAGTCTTCTTCAATCTGTCGATGAACAACAACGCTTGTTTTTAATGAGTCGAACCACCATGTGGTCAAGTTGGCAATACAAGATATCTTAACAGTTATAAATTTAAAACTATTTTAAAATTATTTTTTAAAAAAAAATTAAATTAAAAAAAAAAGAAAAACAATCAACTACGCCCTTTTACTGAATTAAGTAAAATAAGAACTGGTTACTTGATTGGCTTACTTGAGGTTAGACGAATTGTGCAAGTAGTGACACCATGAACGATAATTTTTAAAAACTTGACCTAGTAAGTCCTTCACGGTTTCATCCTCCACCTGCGATAATTTGTTTAATATATGAAAATGGAACATATAATATGTTTAATATACTAAATGAAAGATGTATCTCAAGGAAAAGTTATATTGCTCAATATAAGATATAAATTACTAACTTTAGATAGTCAAAAAATTATTTTAAAACCTTTTTTAATTCATTTCCTTTCCATAAACTTCCTTCTATCACAAACTTCCTTCAAGTTACTCATAAATAATCATAAAAATCAAAACTCTTTGTTCATATTCAACGCATTGTTCATCATGCACCCATCAATATAAATCAGAATTTTTTAAAAAAAAAGAATAAGGAAGATACCGATGGTGGTGGTGGTGACAACCTGTTAGTATCATATGTAATGATGTCAAAGATTTATTTGCCTTAAAAAAAATGTATGCAACATCGTGCAACCTGTTTTGCATGCTCAGGTTGACATTGGACACAAAAAAGGATCATCCCTAATATCAGAAATCTACATTAGAAAATGAAACATCACTGAAACTTGGATCCGTTGCTATTAAGTATAGATCCGAAGATCTTAGATTGTGGTTCATTGTGGTTCCAACTGTCCCTAGATTGCAAATCTAACTGAATTGAAAGTCAAAACAAAGTGTGAATTTTTTTTCATATTATTTTTAGGCGAGGGAATACACACACACACACACAGTTAAGAGACAAGTGTTGAAAGACATGTACCATTTACACATATAAGATGAATTTAAAAAGCCTAGCTCAAGGATTGTATTTGGGTCATTGTTTCATAATACTACATAATTTTAAAGTAGTTTAATTTGATGTTGTTCAGGTTATTCCTATTCCAAAACTTGATTTGCATAGGCATTTCATCAAATAGTTAGAATACCATGATTTGAAGTTGAACATGCAAACATATTAGCATATGTATTCAAGAAAAACTTGATAGAAAAGTAAGATATAAATTAAAAAAAAGGATCATCCCTAATATCAGAAATCTACATTAGAAAATGAAACATCACTGAAACTTGGATCCGTTGCTATTAAGTATAGATCCGAAGATCTTAGATTGTGGTTCATTGTGGTTCCAACTGTCCCTAGATTGCAAATCTAACTGAATTGAAAGTCAAAACAAAGTGTGAATTTTTTTTCATATTATTTTTAGGCGAGGGAATACACAGACACACACACATACACAGTTAAGAGACGAGTGTTGAAAGACATGTACCATTTACACATATAAGATTAATTTAAAAAGCCTAGCTCAAGGATTGTATTTGGGTCATTGTTTCATAATACTACATAATTTTAAAGTAGTTTAATTTGATGTTGTTCAGGTTATTCCTATTCCAAAACTTGATTTGCATAGGCATTTCATCAAATAGTTAGAATACCATGATTTGAAGTTGAACATGCAAACATATTAGCATATGTATTCAAGAAAAACTTGATAGCAAAGTTAGATATAAATTTAAAAAATCTCATCACTAATTAGTTATAAAGTTTGAAGTGTCATAGCTGTCTCCATGTGTCACACGAATGAGACCTCAAAAGTAAATTTTTTGTGCTTTAATCAAACTTTACCAGGAGAAATAATCAGGTTCACAATATAGGGCAATAACTTACAATACAGAACATACATGTAATTCCCTTACCTCAGCTTTCTGATAACAGTTGTGAGAGTCAAGAGACTACGATTTATATGGCAGCCTTCTTTCAGCCTAGCACCCTCTGCATGAGTTTGGGAGGCCCTCTCACTCCCTGCAAGATCCACTAAGTTCTGCAGAACTTGAAAAGTTCAATCATTGATATATAGTACATCAAAAGTCTTCAGATAGAAGAACATAAAAGTTACACTTACGAGGCTAGCTACAAAAGATTTCACACAGCCTGATTTCTCGCGTAGGCTACTCTCAACAGTCTGCAAATACAATTAATAGTAGAACTACATTAAATTATCATTGAAGACGAAAGCACATAACCAACCAACATGATTAACCTTACCAGTCTAATAATTTGGTGCGATCTTGAGCTGGTATCGTTCAACGAAGTTTCACCAACCTGTCTTTTTGCTGTAAATCATAAGTGATAAACAATAAGAGAGAAAGCCTAAGTTTCACCAACCTGCACTTCTATACTACTATGTAATGCAGAAGTGTGTTTGCCACTCTTTCAAACCACCTCTTATATTTTTGTTTAAATATGTGACGTTTCATTTAACAAATGCATTGCAGAGCATAGAATGAATGAAAACTGTCAAGTGGATTTTAACATGGGGAAATGACAAACCTTCACAAACATCGATCAGGTGTCTCAGATGTTGGTCATCTTTTGCGGTTTCTTCTTCCAGTTTCTCAACAATAGTTCCTTTCTGCAAAGTGTTGAAGCAAAAGAATGTTTAGCCATGAAGATATGTGCAGATAGTGTTGTCATGATTATACAATTTCACAAAAGAACAATACCTCAGGGTCATCTAATAGCCGAAGAGGGCCAGAATCTGGGTTTAACAGATCATGTACAACCTCATTATAAATTTCCATCGCCGATATCTTGATAGTAAAGTCCCTCTCAGGAGTCTAAGTACCAGGCAACAAAGATATATGATATCAGTTTGAGACATCAAATAATTGCTACTTAGGAAATCAATTTATCATGGTCACCTAAATGTGGTTTGCAAGAGATTTTACATTTTGGATGTGGTTGCATATGTCATTTACAGCACTCTCAGTTATCCCTCTCATAGTGTAAGTCTTTCCGCTGCTGGTCTGCCCGTAAGCAAAGATAGTAGCTACAAAAATTTCAGACATACACTCAGATACTTAAAATCATTATGAGGAAAGGGATAAATTTTGGGGTCATTTACCATTTATTCCAGTCAATGCAGACAATGCAACATCCTTGGCTCCTTTATATACGGTCTCAGAAACACAAGAAGGACCAAATACTCTATCTGGTTTAAACAACAGAAAACAAACATGATTAGCATCAAACGAATCTTTTCAAAGTCCTATTTACATGTAGAAAGCAACCTGTCCAGAAGGTCATTACAACGCCACTCAATCAGCCTGATTAAAAGAAGGCCTAAAACAAACTACCAGATTCAAATGCAAAGGATCAATATATCTTATCTAAATGATTTATAAACATACAAAGACAACAAAAAAATTTGTGGAAACATAGCACCACTAACATACAATCCTCAACTCGAACAGAATGAATCACAATCAAGCTCGGCGCTTGCTCAGCCTCCATGAATTGGGCTCATGGTATCTATCATATAGTGGCTCGATTCGCTCTTGGCGCTTCCTCTTGCTCATCTTTGTCGGATCAGACGATTTGTAAAACCTAGGTGCCAGCTCTACCAACCACTTGGGGTCGATAACTGTGACTTCTCTCATGTATTCTTTTGTAGTCATAACGAGCTCGTGGTATATCACCCAGTCAGGTTGCCTTTGGAAGAGTGCACTGCTGGGATGAATGTAGACAGGTTGGTTTTCAACTAGGGTTCTGTAACCTTCCTGGGGATCTTTTCGGGCTGCATGGAAGAAGTATCCAGCTGCAATGGCTCTGCGTATCTTCGTAAAATTTTTGCCTGCACTTACAACATCCAATTTATACCTGAAGCAAGAGCAATACGAGTTAGAGAACAATCTGATTGAAGTTGAATTTTGGAAGCAATTAACAGAAGCAGCAACCAGAACTTAGTAAATAATTTACTTATTTATACTACTCTATAACGTGTACAAGCTTGCAGAATATTCCCCAGATTCTGTTTGTCATTTTTGCCTATTAATGGAATGAAATGCAAGTTCAATAAAAAGTGTAAGCTATATAAGAACATGGAAAAAATATAAATTAACCTAGAAACTAAGTATAGTTTTTTTTCTAGCAAAAACCTTAGTAAGAAGTGATCAATTATTTTTCTAAGCAGAACTTGAGATTGTTGTGCATGTAAATATAAGGGAAAGTATATGTAACTTTCTATATATAAATTAAACTACCAACCAGCTTTATAAGAACAAATTAATTATGGTAAAACCAACTATTCAAAGAACAAATTTTAAAAAATCATTTACCCATAGCTGCACATACATATATGGGGAAAGTAATTCACACATAACTCATTATATATAAATTAACTTACTAACCAACTAAAGCAAAAAAAAAACAATTTAATGTGCGCGAGAGAGACGCAGCATATGGAAAATATTTCACATGCAATGCTCTTTGAAAAAAAAATAATTATAGGAAGATAACACATCCACAAATATATTCATTATTTAGATTTTCAATGTGCACTCAGCTTGTGAAATATTTTAGCAACATACGTTGAAAATGAAGAACATGATGTTAATGATAAAATCTGTATTGTCAAACTCATGCTACACGAGTATAGTTACTCGCACAAGGGACCCAATTTGCCTGCACAATCATAATAGCTACACTTACGTAACGGTCCAGTGCACGTAGTGCAATGGCAAGATTCTTGCACTCCTACGTGGATGACCGAGGATAGATTACAGCAAAAGGCAGGTTGTTTCCCTATGTGGGTGGCTAACACCGGCTGCTATTGTGACTAAATTAAATTGGCATCATCCATCTCTATATGATTGATATGTTGTTGGATAATATACCGTCTCCATGCGTTAGATGTAATAAACCTTCGAGAAGTTGATATTGATTAATAAAATGGACCAGTTAAGATGTAGATAAGGGTAATTCATAACATTATCTGAAACTGGAATGGTTCCGTAAAAGCACAAACGAGAAAAAAAAAAGAATCAATATGCCCAGAGGCCTTCAAATCAGAACCATCCACAAGTACAATGTACAACAATTACCACTAGCGCAATACAAAATCTGAAATAACGACAAATTATTTGAACTTCTTGTGCATGCTAATCTCCTTGTTGAAGAGACGGACAATAATAAGTCAACCTAAATCAGAAGGCAAGGCCAAAGAAGAAAGAAAAAATAGGAATGTAGATTTCATTAAAACCATGAATAATGCAATGGTTTATGGAATTATATCATTGATACAATTGATGGTAATAAATAGCTAGCAGGTCAAAAGATTCACCCTTCTCTAGAGTTTCACAAGTTTACTAGTCTCCTAATATGTGTCCATGTTCCATCTCTATCTTTTCTTATTGGGAAAGTAGCGTAGTGTCTATGTCAGGTCGTATTTGAGTCCTATTTCGGTGTTTGTGTATCCTATGAAAATTGAATATCAACACTAGCTCAACTCTCAACCTGGTTGGTTTTAAGGTGTGCGGTTAAGTTCAAAGCCTTCAGCAGAATAATGTGTTGCAAAAACTTATCCTTATTGCGATAAAAAGTTTATATATCAAAGTCATTTAAGTCAAATTTTGACAGAGGAATCCAGTAAACTAAATCCTTTAGTGACTAATCATTTGAAATGTTTACATAAACTTGTGAAGTCTAGGAATACAAAATATATGCAAATCAGCTGAGTAGTAGACTGAATGTAAACCAAGAAAAAGTGGGCTGAATAGAAAGTCAGGGAAGCCATGGAAAAGGGAAATGGGAGCTAATTGATCAGACAACAAAACACTGCCCTTCAAAATAGGAGTCAAGGTTGGATCATCTCAGATTCATAAATTGCAAGTTCAATTTCCAGAAAAGTGAAAACATATATATTTAAGTAGTTATACAGGATGAGAATAAAATGTGATCACACACGGTTGTATTTGACTTCTAATTTGGTTATCCTATTTATGCTGCTCTTCTCATTAACTATTAAAAAAATTTGCTTTACTTACTAACCTGCATGTATTACATTTAACTATCTTGCAACAACTTCTTAGCTTTAATTGTAATCAACCATACAGGTCGCAAGCTTATTTGATCTAAATTTCAAAATGTATTTTCCGGAAGTTTTTCCTTTTCTATGTTCTGCAGACATCATTATCCTCCCTTAATTAAAGTACTCCATCCATAAATACTTCATTCTGCAGACAACGTGCTTTTCTAAATGCCTTAACAAGAATATATGCAAATACTCTTAACAGAGAGATTAATCAAGCAGGTAAAGGAACAAACCAAACATTTGCATATCCAACAATAAACAGAAGTAGCAAGTGAAATAAAAGTGAAACAAAAATATAAAAAGTTTGAGAAGCTTACTTGTCCATGATACTAAGCAGTTGCTTTCTCACATCCTGCGCCCTCCTCAGAGATCGGGATTGTACAAAGTTCTCGAAACACCATGGTCCAGAGAAGTTTTTTGCCTTCCATGCCTCATAAACAGCCAGTAGAGTCAATTGGTCCCCTTCAGGCTGGAAAAATTTGGCTCTCTTCTGATCTGCTTGGGCTTGCTTCTCCCTTGGTCGGTAAAATATATTTTGAGTCTGAATCATAGCAATAATAGTTAATATCTCATCACTACATCCAAGATCCACACTAGCAAGTAGCATCTTCGACAGTGGCGGATCCAGAGGAAACTCCGCCATTTTTCTACCCAATTTAGTAAGCAGTCCCTCTTCATCTAAAGCCCCTAAGCTGTACAGCTGCTCCATAGCAGATATTAGGGCCTGAGGTGACGGTGGGTCCATGAAATCAAAAGACAACAGATCATTAACACCCATTGCCTTCATTTGAAGCGTCGTTGTTCCAAGGTTAATCCTTTGAATTTCAGGGATGCTAGTGGGTGACATTTCATTGCGATAAGCACTCTCAGTGTACAGTCGATAACACTTTCCAGGCCCAGTACGCCCGGCTCGCCCTGCTCGCTGCTTTGCCGATGCCTGCGAGATAGGAGTGATAACAAGCGAATCAAGCCCTTGCTTTGGATTATATACATTTTGCTTGGCAAATCCAGGATCAATAACATAAAAAATCCCATCAATTGTCAAAGATGCTTCGGCAATATTAGTAGCCACAACAACTTTCCTCTTGCCAAGTGGCGCAGGGTCAAAAATCCTCGATTGCATTTCACTAGGCAAAGCACTATAAACAGGCAATATTATCAACTCTGGCACATCCCTTCCCAACCCTTTCATCCTCTCATAAAGAGATTGGCAGGCATGATCAATTTCTTCTTGACCAGTCAAGAAGAGAAGGATGTCCCCTTCAGGTTCTGTCAAGTGAATCTGCAACACTGTGATCAATGCAGCATCTAGGTAATCACTTTCTGGCTGCTTCGCATAAAGGATCTCAACAGGAAAAGTTCTACCAGGAATTGTAAAAATATTGCAGTTGAAAAAGTATCCTGAGAACTTTTCTGCATCCAAAGTGGCAGAAGTCACGATCAACCTTAGGTCAGGTCTCTTCTTTATAAGCTGCTTTAACAACCCAAACAGCACATCAGTGTGTATGGTTCTCTCATGAGCCTCATCAAGCATAATCACAGAGTATTGGGAAAGATTTTCATCTACTAAAATCTCTCTAAGAAGCATACCATCGGTCATATACTTAATCACGGTCTCTGGACCCGTGCAATCCTCAAACCGAATAGCATAACCCACTTCCTCCCCCAAACGACAACCAAACTCTTCTGCCACCCTCTTTGCAACCGACATTGCAGCCACCCTACGAGGCTGAGTACAACCAATCTTCCCTCTTGTAGTATACCCAGCCTCAGCTAAATACTGAGTCACTTGGGTAGTTTTCCCAGACCCTGTCTCACCAATCACAACCAAAACCTGATTATCATGAACAGCTTGAACAAGCTCTTTCTTCAGCTTATAGATTGGGAGACTCTGTCTCTGCTCTTGAATTGATAGCTTCGACCTTTGCCCAAAGGTCAAAGCCTTCCCGTATGCATCTTTTTTCCACTCGGGCATATCATATGCCGACAATCCAACACCCCTAAGCTCTTGTGCGAGATGTCTCTCACCCGTCTCTGGCATTGGATCTTCCCATGGCCTGTTAAGATCCTTAGGGATCGAATCCAGCATTGTACGCTGTTGTTGCTCCCGAACTTCTCTCCTCTCTTTTATAAGAGCTGATTGTAGAGCCGCTGCACGACTCAAAGAACCTTCTGGATTCTTGAAAATCTTCACCGGAGACATGTCAATAGAGAACCTGCTCTGCCCTTGTAAAAAAGCAGGCTCGTCCTCATTAAGCTCAACCTCTAGCTCTTCCTCGGCTCCTTCCTCCTGATACAGCAGCCCATCACCATCATCATCAAAATTCGGAAAATCTCTAACATCCAAAACACCCGCAGCAATCAACTGCTTCGCTTCCCACTTCTCCGGTGAACTCATCCTCTTCAACGGCCTTCTAGAAGGCACAGTTTCATCCTCTTCCACAATTGTAATCCCTGATAACCCCAACCTCCTTGACGGACCATTACTATTCCCACTCGAAGGATTTGCTCTAGATGCCTCATCTTCCACACTCCTCGTCATCGGAACCAAATCCCTCCCGCTCCTCTGATCCACATCCCTCATCGACAAACTCAACTTCTGCCCCGAAACTGAAATCACCTTCACAAACACTTCCTGGTCCCGCTTCGCTGCCTCCTTCGCATTCACAAGCCTCCTACTTGCAATCTGCGATATATGAACCAAACCCTCCTTCCCTCTCAATTCCTGAATCTGCACAAAGCACCCGGAATCCATAACTCGAGAAACCCTCCCTTTGTACACCTTGTAAAGCTCCGGCTCATCCGAACTCCTTCTCTCCCTTTCCCTCCCCCTCCTCTCATCAAAATCCTCTCTTTTATCCCTCTCCTCCTCGTCATCACTATCTCTGTATCTATTCCTATCTCGATCCCTTCTATGGCCTCTATCCCGATCCCTATCTCTGCCTCTATCTCTGCCTCTATCTCTCTCCCGGTCTCGATCCCAATCTCTATCCCTATGGTGTCTTCTCCGATCTAGAACTTCCTGATCCCGATTTCGCCTCTCAATATTAGATCTTCCTTCCTCTTCCCTCTCAAGATTCTTCCTTTCTTCCGCCTCCCTCTCAATCTCCCGCTGCAACTCCCTCGCTCTCTCCCTATCATCCGGCCTCGACAGCCCATGAAATGGAGTCGCCGAATCCGACGACTTGTTCTCCGATTTGTTGTGCTTCGATATGGGAGGGAGAATGGCGTGGATAATGGTGAGCAGGGTCTTGACGAAGTAGTCGGGCATCTCGGCGCCGTTGTCCTTGAGCTTCTTGTCGAACTCGTCGACGGTGTGAGATTTGCGTCCGAGATCGGTGATGAACTCGGCGAGGACTTTGTCGGCAACGCCGAGGTTAGATTCGAGTTCGGTGCAGACTTGGGAGACGAGGGAGAGGTACTCGAGCTTCTTGAGGCCGTCGTTGTCGTCGTCTTTTTTGTCGGGCGCCATTGAAGAGTTAGGGTTAGGGTTACAAATTGGGGATTGGGGTTTAGGGTTATTAAGGGAGGGATTAAGGAAGAAGAAGATGCGAGGATATTGAAAATAAAATACGGTTAACTGTGTATGATGACGAAAAAATTGTATTTGATGCGGTGAGAGTTTTTTTTTCCTTGAGAACGGATTGAGTCTCTCGACTCCAGCCACATCAAAATGCATATATTAATATCAAAAAATGTACAGATCATAGCTTTACAGGAGGTAAAACCCACAAAAGATGCAAAGTTACAAACATAAGTAAGATAACAATATATACAGAAAGCCTAATCCAAACAAAAGAACAGTAAAGTATGAACCCATCAGCTTTAGATCTGTGACCTCTATGAACTATCTCGTGGGCGGATGCAATGCTGTCCATGATATCCCTGCCCCTAATGAAACCGCTTTGCGATTGAGCTATAACCTCGTTGAGATGCGGGGCCAGTCTCTGAGCCAAAACTTTCGTGATAATTTTAAAGGACCCGTTCAGCAGGCTAATCGGTCTAAGATTTTCCTGGGAGACTACTTCACTTTTCTTAGGCACAAGGATAATAGTAGCATAATTTAAACGACCCAGGTCAGCACTCCCTGCGTAGACCTCGTGGAAAATAGAAGATAGGAGGGCTTGGGATATTGCAATTGCAGCTTTAATCTGGAATTTGTGGCTAGAGAGAAATGATTTACTTTTTCGCAATGTTTCGTACAGATTTTCTCATTCAATGCATAAGATTTTCCTGTTTATTCATGATTGGGCAGGTGCACACGAAGCTGCGAAGAGAATCAGGATTACTGATGGAGAGTAGTTGGGAGCTGCTTGGTTCCTCCTCGGTGGATCTACAGGGATGGGGGGGAGCTTTTACCATTTTGAGGCACGGTCGTTTTTGCGGGTGGCTCTTCTAGTCCGACCCGTTGGGCTCATCAGGGCAGTCATTTGTTCCTACCTGGAGACGGTGGCTGTGCATTAGGACTCTGTTGTTTTCTTTTGAACTCGAGTAGACTCGGGTCGTTTTGATGTAGAGTGTTGCTTGTTGCACACGTGTTTTATTATGCTGTTTTTATTTCTGTTGTACTGCTGTGTTTCATTATATGCTTATTAATGGAACGATGACGATAGTCATCTTTTATCAAAAAAAAAACAGTAAAATGAAAGTAGCCGGCAATGATGCAAAGAGGAGGACTATCGCGACTTCAAGCTGACAGATCGGGGGATGCATACCGAGATCAACGGCTATATCTGAGACTGCAATAGCACGAAAAAAGTCCATGAGTGCTGCTAAACTCTATAAGAAGAAGACTTGATGCAGTGAGAGTTAACTGTGTATGACGATTGGATTAAAAATTGTATTTGAAAAAATTGTATTTAAAGAAGAAATATGCAAATAAATATTTTAATTTTTTAAAAATGCACTAAGTTTTTTTTTTTGGAAAAAACCCGCATAAAGCTATAGTTTAAAAAAACACACTTTAACAGAGTTATGTTTTGTTAGGCTAAATTTAAAAAAAACTACATTCATCGTTCATTTGTTTTTAAAAAAATATCACTTAACTAAGTAGGTGTTTAAATAAACCCCCATGAACTAACCTAACCCTAGCCCTAACTCTGTCAGTGTGTATTTTTTTAAACAATAGTTTTGTGCGGTTTTTTTTAAAATGACCCAAAGTTCAGTGGAGTTTTTTTAAATTTAGCCATATTTTAAAGAGCCAAAAATAAAATGCACGGTTTTTAAAGCGGCTCTCACGGTTTTGGTTTGTTTTTTTAGGGATATTTTAGCAAATGCTCTCATTCAAAATGTGGAAACTAGCATATACCCCCACTATTTTTAAAAACTAACAAATACAATATATGTGATTATCAATTTTTGGGAATATATATATATAATGCAATATATATATATATATATATATATATATATATATATATCTTAATGTATACGTGTTTAACAAGTTACAAGAAGGTATATAATACACTATTTTGGACCGAATTCCGATCATTACACAATTTTGTTAACGGTCTCTGTTTCTTTGTGGAGACTTCAACGTTACCAGGTTCGCTGCCGAAAGGTCGAACTCGATAGCTTCGCTCTCCCAATCCTGTTCGTTTAACGACTGCATCAGGGATCTCCAGTTAATCGACCTCCCGATCAATGGGAGATCCTTCACCTGGTCGAACCAGCGTTCTCCCCCTACCTTGGCCAAACTGGACCGATTCCTTGTCTCTCATTCATGGTTTCCCCAGTTCCACAGCTCTTTCGCCAAGGCCTTACCCAACCCGTCCTCCGACCACGTTCCCATCGCCCTATACTCTAATTTTCATTTCCCTCATCATCACCATTTCCGCTTCGAAAAATTGTGGCTCCAAGACTAGCTTTTTGGTCACCTGGTTGAGGAATGTCTTGCTTCTATTACTGGCTCGTCCGGTCTTGGCAACCTACTTCTTAAGCTCCATGCCATTAAACACGGCTACAAGATCTGGCATCGAGAAAGGCATTCCAATACCAACTTCCTTAAAAGTTTTCTCCTTGCTTCCATTGAAGCTTTTGATATCTTGGAAGAGCAAGGTCCACTGTCGGTGTCTGCTCGCGATGAGCGCCAAGTTTGCAAGCGTGAGTATGCCGACATCCTCCTTTAGGACCATACAAAATGGGCTCAAAGAGCCAAAGTCAAATGGCTGAAGGAAGGTGACGGCAACACCGCCTTTTTCCACAGTTTTGCGTCTCACAGACAGCGTTGTAATCACATCTCGTTGATCCATGACAACGGGGTGGACCTCCACTCTGAATCAGACATTCACCGAGCTTTCCTTTCTTTCTATAAAAATCTTATCGGTTCTTCTAAATCACGTCTGATTTCCCTCGATTGGCATCAACTCTATGGCTCCCAGTCCTTTGATCTGTCCTCTCTCGAGGCTCCTTTCTCCATGGAAGAGATCAAATCTGTTGTCTTCGCTTTAAAAAGCGACTCGGCGCCGAGACCGAACGGCTTCCCGGCCCTTTTCTTTCAAAAGTTCTGGACCTGGCTTAAGGTCGACCTGTTCAACCTGTTTAAGGACCTGCATCAGGGTTCCTTTTCCTTTGACCACATCAACTATGCGCACATTGTTCTCATCCCCAAAAAGGCAGGAGCGCATGTGTTAGCGGACTTTAGACCCATCAGCTTGATCAACACTACCTTCAAAATCATTATGAAAGTTCTAGCCGCTAGATTAAGTGCGATTATCTCGCCCCTCATTGATCCGGCGCAATCAGGTTTTATCAAAGACCGCTTTATCCTCGATAGCGTTGCGTCTGCTCAAGAGATTATCTCCCTCTACCACCATTCCAAATCTGAAGGCATCCTTCTTAAACTGAATTTTCAAAAAGCTTACGATAATGTGTGTTGGGATTTTCTTTTCGATATCCTCCTTCATCGAGGCTTCGGCCCTAAATGGATTGCTTGGATCAAATCCAGCCTTTCGCCGGTACCTCCTCTATTCTTATCAACGGCTCAGAGGGCCACACGTTTAAGACCAAATGCGGTCTTCGACAAGGAGATCCCATCTCCTCCCTTCTGTTCTCCCTGGTTGCGGACGTTTTCAGCAGGTTACTTCGCAATGCGGGTGAAGCTCAGGTCATTGATGGCCTTGGGCATTCTCAACACTTCGATGGTATTCTTAATCTACAATACGCTGATGACACTATTATCTTCACTAAACCAAACCGCTCTTCTTTGCGTAACCTTAAGCTACTGCTTTATTGTTTCGAGATGGCTTCGGGCCTCTCCATCAATTTTCAAAAGTCCTCCATGCTTTGTTTCGAGATGGCTTGGGTATTCCTCTGAGATGGGGCAAGTTGCTTAGATCGGACTGGTTCCCTCTCATTGATAAAATTGAAGCCAGACTCAATGTTTGGTCCGATAAATTACTCTCCCGAGGAGGTAGATTAGTCCTTCTTAACTCTGTTCTCTCTGCTATCCCCCTCTACATGATGTCTTTCTATTATATCCCTTCCTGGGTCCTCAAGCGATTAGACCAAATCAGAAGCAATTTCTTCTGGTCTGGTTCCCCCAGTTTTAAGCAAGGTTCTCATCTCTGCAACTGGAATCTAATCTGTTCCTCTAAAGCTAGCGGTGGCTTGGGAGTCCTTAACCTTCGGAACCATAATATTGCCCTGTTAGGCTAATGGCTATGGAGATTCCATAAAATTGATCACCTTCCTTGGGTTCAGTGTATCAAAGGGTATTTTTTCACTTCTAATCCCTGGTGGACCTTCCCTTCCTCCACCCATCGTTTAGCTTCCCCGTTCTGGAAAGGAGTTTGGAAGGCCGCTTCAGCCTTCCAATGCGGTATTTACCATATTTGCTCTGACGGTTCCAGAACCAAATTCTGGACCGATCTTTGGATAGGCAACACTAAACTTTCCTCGGCCTACCCTCATCTTTTCCGTCTAGCTTCTTCCCCGGACGCCTCAGTGGCTGAATCTTTTTCCATTATTAACTCCATCAGACATTGGTTCATCCCTTTCACAGTAGATTTGCCGCCCCCCTTAGTTTCCGATCTTTACGAGCTTATTTCTTCTCTAAATCTCTTCGCATGGCATCCTATTGAAGATGTCGCTTGGCGTTGGGGCTCGTCCGGGACCTTCTCTGTTAAATCTTTTTATAGCTTTCTTAATTTTCGAGGGATTAAATCCCCCTCCGCTACTTTCATCTGGAGCTCCTGCGTTCCCCTCAAGGTTAAGATTAATTCTTGGCTTGCTTTAAATAACAAATTGCTCACGGTCGAGGTTCTTAACAAATGGAATCTAGCGTGTGGTCAACTCTGTCCTATGTGCTCGGTAGAATCGGAAGATGGTAATCACCTTTTTGTGTGTTGTTCATTCATCTCTCCTATTTGGAAGATTGTCTCTCTGGCTTGGGAAAATTCGACCTTGCCAACCAATCTTGTCTCTTGTTGGTCTTCCCCATCTTCGCATTCTAGATTTCGCAAAGGGTGGAACCTTTCGATTCACATTATTATTTGGATTGTGTGGTTGGAAAGAAACCGTAGGCTATTCTCGCATAGCGCCTGCTCCATCTCTCGTATGATTGAAGAGTTTTTATTTCTGTTCAAATTTTGGTCTTCGAAAGTTAAGCTTGATGACAGAGAATCCTTTTATTGTTCCCGTTTAAATGATTCTTTTCATTGTCTTTCCAGTCTTAACGCTTTCTGATCCTCTATTTTTGGATGGATGCTTAGTTCGATTTTTTTCGCAGGTTTAATATGGGGGTAGGCTTCCCTATTCTCTGGTGCCTCTTGGTCCTTTTTGGCCATGTTTCTTTTGGCTTTACTTTGCTCTACGGAGCCCTTTTGCGCAGGTTTCTTAGCCTGATTATGCGCGGCCTCTAGGTGTTGGTTTTTACGGCTCTGTATGTATTAGCTGGCTTTGTTTCAGATCTGGCCTTGGGTGTCCCTTGCTGCGGTCTTCGGACCCTTGGGTTTTTGGTTTTTGAGGCCCTACTTTACTGCTGCCCTTATGCCTGTTTGTGCTCCTGGTCTGTTCTGGTTGTATAGCTTCTATTATCTATGGTTGTTGCTTCATCTTTCATGGTTTCATCTGCCATTATTTGGTTCTTGTTGTTTCGATGGCTGTTATATGCATTTAGTTGCCTGATGTTTGTTTGTTGCTTTGCTCTTTTTGTTTTCTGCCTTTATATTTGTGCTTGGAGCTCGCGTGCCCCGACCGGTCTCTTTTGCTTTTGTTATATTTGGACTGTTGGGTGGGGCGGCCTTGCTGTGTGCATAAGGCTGGTTTGGATTTTGCTGTTCTTTGCTGGTTGTGTTGCTAGCTGTGTGTTTCGTTTCTGGTTGGTTTTTTGGCTGTTTGCGCGCCTAGTGCTCTGCACCGGCTCGTCGCTCGGCTCTCCCCTCTCCCCGCTGCGGCGTTTTTTCTCCTTTGGAGGGCCCGAGTGACAGGCCTTGCCGGTTTAGTTGTGGCAAGCGGCTTCTCTCGCTGTTTGCAGCAACTGCTCGCTGTTGCTGCAATGGGCGTTATCATTGGGTGTCTCTTGTGCCGGCCTTCTCCTTCGATTTGTTGGCGGCCCGTCACCGATCCTGCTGCGCAGTGCCTGCTGCTGTGCCGGAGCCTGGAGTCATTTTTGGCCGAGGGTCACCTATCGTCGAGCCGTCTCTTCGAGGAACGTTTGCTTCTTTTCCTCCGTCGCTGTTTCGATGCTGGTCTTAGGTGTCTGTATCATGCCAGTTGTAAATTTCGTTTGTCTTCTTACTTCCGTGTGTTTGTTTCGCGCGCCTTCCGGTGTGTGTTTTACGACTTGTAAAACTTTGTTATGTACTGTCGTTATTATTTTTAATATATTTTTTGATCTGGCTGGAGTCGTCCGACTCTATCCGTTTACATCAAAAAAACAAGTTACAAGAAGGGTCTTTGGAATCAGAAGATTTAGTTTTGTAGTGTTAAACCGAGTTTTTGAATTCGGGTCTGAGATGTGCAGGCCGAAAGTGGATTTTTGAGTTTTTACAAAGCTTTGATTGAATTTTGATTTCTATTGATACTGAGACTGAATTAGACAAGATACTACTTATATACAATGATTTCTTGATACCTTTACTGATGCATACACATATATACACATACACTTGAACACATTTCTTGATATGAAGAATTCATGTAGAAAATTGCTCTTTGTGAAATTGTTGAGAGTTTGATTTAATTTATGAACTTCAGTATATTAGACAAGTTGTATTTGATCATCTCAGGGTTTTAACTTCACAAATTCATGCTTTTAAAGATTATAAACTAAAGTATCAGTTGAAAGGTGCATGAATATTAAAGCTGTTTTTTTTGGCATGATGGTCGACCACCCAAGATTTACACTTGAGATGTCGGTCAACTGTCAATTCTTTGGTTTTGGAGTTTTAGCATGTCAGTCGACCATGACATTTTGAACTAGGATGTTGGTCGACCGACAGTGGCTGTGTTGATTGTTTTTTTTTGAGTTTTTGATGTTTTTCTTGAACGATTATTTCTTCGAACTTATGGATTATTGAACTATTGTTTTATATGAAGTCGCCCCTGTCCTCTCATCGCGCCGCCCCTGTCCTCCTCCCATTTCCGATCAACGACGACAACCAGGCCCAGACCAAACCCCGCTGCTGTACATCTTCCTCAGCTCGACGTCGTTCAGTCAGCCATCGCATGACGCCGCCGCTCCTGCGATGCTCTCACCCGTCGGCGTCGACCCCCGTCGTCGCCTTCAGCCAACGATGCCGCCGTCGGTCCCCCTTGGCCTGGCTACTGTTGTAGTGCTGTCTCTTTGTGCTGTGTTTTGTTGGGTTCTCTTTGTACACATGTTTTGCACGTGTTCTATTGTGTTAGTTCGTGAGTTCGTTGCTTCGGGATTCTTATCCCGTTATTTTTTATATTCATTTTAACCGTCTAACAGGCAAGTCACCGTCCTCTTGAATTGCTAATTGTATCAAATTCAAGTTTTGTTGAAACTCTTGCAAGTAGATCTCTTTGTTATCGTATTATCCATTGTTCATCTCTTCGTTGGGTCTATTGTGAGCTTACACGAGCTAACCCCAATATTCTTGACATCGTGACACTTTTGACTCCAAAGATTGAATCTTTTATGCATTCATGTAGAATTGGTAATAGGGTTACGCATACAATCACGACACAATGAATTGATTGTAGAAAGAATTGCTAGGTTGTGTGTTTGATTGATCGTTGTTGTTTATTGATGTTAAATTAGTGTATATGTGGTTCTAACTTTATTTATCATGTTTTGACACTCATCATGTTGATTACACAATTTATTGACTAAAGAATCGATACCCATATAGTCTAATTAATTTTATTCATGAAAACTACCCTAGAACCTGTATAATGCTTGCCGACCTGTATATTGACCGCCGCTTTCGAACCAGTAAACGACCTTAAAATGAAATACTTTCTGAATATGAATTGTAGCCTTATCTTTCTAGTTTCCAGAACATCTTGAATTTTCGAATTCCGAGTTTTGTAGCAAAAGTTATTCCCATTTTACTACAGCTGTGTTTTTACTTTCAAATTTTCAGATTCTCGTACCCTTCATGTTTAAACAGTAAAAAGGTTGATCAAATAATAAAATTTTGCCCTGAAAATTTCGAGATTTTTAATTTACATGTTTAGGAATCTAATAAAATTTTTTTAATGAATTTAATATTGAGTTTTTGCTGATTCTAAAATTAAAATTAACAAGATGTCGAATTTCTGCCTGAACGTAAAACCTGTAAAAAAACCATGTGGTTGACCTAGCTACTGTTGTCGACATATGAACTTTGAATATGCATTGGAACCGTGTGGAAGTCTAGTTTCCAGGTTTTCTGACGGATTTACTTTTCGATTTCTGAGTCAGTGGGAAACTGTATTTTTGTACAGACTGCGCATGCTGTCCAGAATTTTAGATTTCACTTTTTAATAGATTAGTTATTTCTATGTTGTACTATTGCATTAATTAATGAATATATATTGCATTGCATGTTCCCAATGAGATATTATCACCATTCTACTCGCCCTATCCATGTTATCACCCTATTGTTTCCCGATTGATACTATTGCTCATTTCATGTCTTAGTTGCATATTGTATTGTTGCATTGATAAATAATTAACAACCTGGGGTTTAAGAGATTGACTAGTGTAGTTGATGATATGGGGACTGTACTCGGATGATGGCCAGTGATTATTACCGTTATCGGCATCATGTAAGAAATTACACATGTCCAGTGTTTTAACCGTTATCGGTATCGTGCAAGAAATTACACATGTCAAGTGTTATTACCGTTATCGTCATCATACCCAGTACATGAACTATAAAATCTACCACTATTGTCTAAATGAAATTGATTACATGCATCGAACCTGTGGTACGACACACATGGGACACAGTAGTACGTGCATTAGTTAAGAGTTAAAATGATTAATAGACATAAGGATTGACACGTCACCAACATTGCATATTGTTCATCATTGTTCCTATTTGTAACCGATATTGTCTAAGTATTATTGATATTAACCGTTGATTACCGTTACCAAATATTGATTTACCGTTACACCGTTGCATTAATTACCATGTTAATGATTATTACTAACGTGTCATGTTATTGATTCTTATTGATCCATTGATTCATTGTTATACCGTTATTCAATTGTTCTTTGCTTTCTCTACTTACTGTCCATGAGTTGCTTTAAGGACAATTTTTCTCCTCTTTTTAGATGAAGTGTATACATGTAATGAAGGAGAATTGCCTGCTGGAATTGGAGAACAAATATTCTGAAGATTTCTGCTTTATAAATTACTTATTACTTTAATAAACTTAATGTATTGAGACTTGTTATTATTTTGGATTGGATTATTTTGTATTGGGCTTATGTCCCAAATATTGTTATTTGTTTTTAGACGTTGGATTATCATTATATTTGGATATTTTTATTGCTTCATTTCAAGTATTATTGTTTATGAGATTATTATTATTGCCTGCACATTGTGCTATGTTGATTATATTGTTGAGTTGATCGAATAAACAGCTTATGGGTGACGTTGGTCATTTGCTGGGCCAATGTCATGTACTCGTACTCCGTATTTTTGGGAAGCGGGGCGTGACAAAAACTTATGACAAAGTTGACTGGAATTTTCTTTTTAATATCTTTCTTTAGAGATGATTTGGTCTTCGTGCGGTGGATTTCTTGGATTAAAGCTAGCCTTTATGCCAGCACAATTCTGTCATTATTAATGGAGTTGAAGGTAATAAATTCTAATGCAAAAGAGGACTTAGGCAGGGTGATCCTATCTCCTCACTTTTATTTGTTTTAGTTGCTGATGTTTTTAGTAAGGTGCTTTCTAAAGCATGGAATGCTAATATTATTTAAGGTTTAGGTGGTTTTAATGGTTTTAGAGGTGTTTTAAACCTTTAATATGGAGATGATACTATTTTTTATGCAAAAGCTAATGGTACTACTCTTCGTAATTTAAAACTTCTTTTATATTTATTTGAAAATATATATGACATGTCTATTAATTTTAACAGAACTTGTGTGATTTGGTTAGGTGGTTCTAATGGTAGGCAGATTGAAATTGCAAATTTCTTTAACTGCAAATCATCGTATTTTCCAATCACTTATTCGGGGATACCCTTGAGGTGGGGTAAACTTCATAAAGAAGATTGGTTACCCATGACTGATAAAGTTGAATCCCGTTTAAATGCTTGATCTGGTCGTCAACTTTCTAGAGGTGGTAGATTAACTTTAGTTAATTCTATTTTATCCTCTATTCCTCTTTATATGATGTCATATTTTTATATTCCATCTTGGGTTATTAAACGTATTGATAAGATAAGAAGGAACTTTTTGTGGTTTGGCTCTGCATCGACTTATTTAGGTAAACATCTTTGTAATTGGAATAGAATTTGCAAATCTAAAAAAGAAGGACGTCTTGGTATTATTAATCTTAGAAATCATAATCTTGCTCTTTTTGGCAAATGGATTTGGAAATTTCTTAAATATGATGATCTTTCATCCATTAGACTTGTTAAAAAACAAATTTCATAAAAACAAAAAAGTGTGGGATTTACATACCAAGTTGTCTAATGCTTCTTCCTTTTGGAAAGACATTTGGAAAGCCACCGAACCTTAAATGTGGTTTACAGAAAGTTTGTGGTGATGATTCTACCGTTAGATTTTGGACTGATTTCTGGATTAGCAATAAGAAACTTTATGTGCTATTCCCATCTCTTTACTCTATTGCCTCTTTTCTTAATGCCACGGTCTCTTCCTTGCTTTCTATTAATAATAATAATGAAAGAGTTTGGCATATAAGTTTCAGAAGAAACTTGTCTTTTGATCTTAATTTGGAGTATATTCGTCTCCTCGTTATTTTGGATGGTTATCAATGGCAAGCAAGACATGATATTCGATGGCGATGGTCCAATACTAGTACTTTTACTGTCAAGTCTTTTTACACTTTTCTTAACTGTGGAGGTGTGATTTCACCTTTTTATAAACATATTTGGTAAAATATTGCACCTTCGAAATCTAGAATTCTTGTTTAGTTAGCGGTTCATAATAAATTACTAAATGTTGACAATTTAAATACATGAAATTTTGCTCATGGCCAGTTATGTATTTTTTGCAACTCTCATGAAGAAATTGTTGTCATCTTTTTATTCATTGCCCTTTTATTCAACCTTTGTAGTTTATTTGTAAGAAGACTTGGAAAGTTAATGATAAGTCTGGTACCATGATGAATTGATGGAGTACCCGACGAAAAGAAGAGTTAAGAAGGTTTTTGGACTTACATGAGATTTGGCTATGATTGCTTTAATATGGATTATCTGGACTGAAGTAATAATAGAATTTTTGTTATGAAATGCAAAACTATTGATAATTTGATTGAAGATTTTTTTTTTTTTTCCCATTCATCTTTGGTTAATATTATCCATGTTAACAGACAAGCATATCTTAAACTTACTGAGTTTCATAATGTGCTTGAAGATTTGATTCAACAAGGTAGAAATATTTGATTATCTTGTTTGATCCATTCTTTTCTTGATGCTGATCTGCTCCTGATATTTCCCTGAAATTTTCTTGCTTTTGAGGACCCTCTTTGCTGAGATTTACTGGATTTCTCGTCTATCAGTTTTTTGCTTCAATTATGGGTTACTCCAAATGTTATCTTCTATATGTTTAGATACTGCTGTTTTCTGTTTCTTTTCTGTTTCTAAGTTTCTTATGTTGGTTCTGTAATATTTTGATACTATACTTTGATTACTAGTTTGTCACTGTGTTTTTTTCTCCCCCCCCCCCCCCGATAAAAAGATGACCTCTGTCATCGTTTCGTTAATGATAATTAACGAAACCAAGTAGTACAAACTTAACTCCAAAACAGGGTCCTAATGCCCCCAAAATACATTGTCCGACTTACAGTAATGGGCAGACCAAATTAATATAAAAACATCATAACAAGAAATAACATCACAAACAGTAGCTGTAGCACGCTCTCTATCGTCTAAATAAGCATGCTTCCCTTCCATGGTTTGATGCACTACTCCTCGCTCAACTTCAGTTTCTTCCTAGCTCCCACGTATCCTTGTCACTGTTGTTAGACAGCTAGTATCTCTGTTGAACTGATCTTGTTATTTTTGATTTTGTTATATATATATATATAATAAAAAACAAAGAAAGCTATCAAGTAACTCTCCTTTAATCTCCCAAATCAAAAACCCAGATCTGATCTCAAAAAACACATTGCACCCCCCCCCCCCCCCCCCCCCCCCCCCCCGGCGCGCAAAAAAAAAAAACTCCTTTATTTATTTAATTCTCTCTCTCTCTCTCTCTCTCTCTCTCTCTCTCTCTCTCTCTCTCTCTCTCTCTCTCTCTCTCTCTCTCTCTCTATATATATATATATAGAAACATGGACCTTTTTTTTACAACTAATTATTGTCATACTATTCAAACTTGAGCTACATAATTGTTGATTTACTGTTTACAAGGTTTTTCATATGTTGTATCGTTTGCCGTAGGCACGTGCCTACGGGCAAATCTAGTATATATATATATATAGTATTCGGCTGAAGCTCTATCCTTATTATCGAAAAAAAGGTAAATGTAAATATGTAGTCTTGATTATACACAGTAAAATTAGTTAACTACACAAAATTTACAAATTTGTTGCTCTTTCATTCTTTCAACTTGCCTCTCCTTCACTTTACATATATACTAATCTTTCTTCTCCAAAAAATCCAACCCCAAATATTTGTGATGAAGGCTTTGCATTGTTGGTGTTATATGTCCTGCTCTTCTTCAGAGCTCATTTGGATGGAACAAAACTATATCCTTCAGATACACAAAATTCCGTTCATTCTTTCTGGATCATAACCTGATGAAATGTCTGACCGAGCGATGCAGATGAAAAGGGTACTGGGAGCATCAATCACTCTCGGAAAAGCTTTGGGGCTTACTGCTGGCGAAAATCAACCACACGACTGTTCCAGATAAATAGAAGAATATTGATGGCGCGAATAATGATATCTGCAAAAATAGATAACAATGTCAAGATAATTTAGGCCCTTGAGATTACTCTCATCATCACCACCTAGGCTTTCCCACTAAAAATAGGACCCACAAAGATTTGATAAAGTTTCACGAAAAGTTTGATCGATGTCAAGCCTCCATATGTTAGCGCCAAATTTCTAGGCAAATAAATTATGGATGAAGAGTTCCAACCTCTCCGAAACATGAAAATATTGTTAATAGGAAGTTATTTTCATATCCCAAGGGACATGGACGGCAAATCTAAGTAAAAGAGATTCCCGTTAATTGGACTGTTGAGATGAACAGAATTACAAAATAACTATGAGATGACTTACACTCCATGAGTGTGTTGAATCAAGGAGATATCCAGTGAGAGCTACGCCGACAATTCCGGGTATTGCACCTACTGTATTTGTAATTCCCTGTTCATAAACAAATGTTTACAATTAATTTCATATTTCACGAGGCTTCTACGCATTACTACCTCTGTATTATGCCTCAGGCATCAACCTTCCAATAACAAAAGAATGGTGTGCAATAATCTAGCGGTATTGCTTTACCAGTTATCTATAGTAAATAACTAGCAAAACTTTTTATCTACAGTAAATATTATAATTAAGAAAGAAAAGCTGCTTTAGCTCTAAGATATATACTAGAATCACTGATTATGATTGGTAATGACTAAGAACAGTTGGTCTTTTAGGAAGACAATGTGATGTCGGTTTTAGCTAGGTTATGTGATTGCTTTGCTTCCTAAGTTTGCATGGAGAATAAACTTTGCAGTTGTATCTTATCCATAATTTTTTACTCTGTCCATTCAATTGTAAGATATATGAATTCAAGTTCAAAAAGTAGAAAAATGAGAAGGGTTCATGTCATCTTTTCTCCCTTACTGATGTGAATGTTCAACTCTTCCTAAAAAATAAAAGTGATATGAGAAACTCAGCATAGTCAACGAGATTAATAATTTCCCAGGTAAAAGTAAAAAAGCACACACCAAACAGAAGTCAGTTGATTAATATAATCATTGAGGTGTGAATCTCCCCCAATGCATAGTTAAAACATTTGGAGATGTAATGCTTGGAGATGTCAGTAGCATAGCAAAAAAACTGATAACATCACATCTAAAGTTCCGCTTTAATAATGTTAGTATAGGAAAATGTTTCTAATATTGCATTACTTACTAAAAGTATACTAGCATATTCAGGAGATATGTCTTGATGGGTACAATATAGTCCTGCAGCAAATTAAAAAGTTAGTTCCTGAAGTTGGAAGTCTTCAAGAAAATACAGCATCAAAGTATGGGGGGGAAAGTAATAAGATTAAACCAAACCTGATATTGCAAAGCTCGAGAGTGCTAAGCCGCTTGTAAGGATCGCTACAACTTCCCATGGGGGCAACCCTAGATCCAAAGAGGAAAGTGTCATGCAAAGTGCAGGAGACAAAAAGGCAATAGTTTGACAAAGTTTTCGTACCTACATTTAAAAAGAAAAAGAATACTGAGAGTTAGAAAATCATGAGCAAGAAGATCATGAATTTGGAGCAATGAATCCTTGTATTATGTTTTATTTTAGTGTAACTGATACCAACAGAATAGTGAATTTTCTGATATTGTAATTATCAACTAAACATAAGGGAATACCGTCCAAAGGAATTCATTCCAATAATCCGGTATTTTCTCTATCCGGTCAATAGTTGATTTTCAATTCAGAAAGCAATAGTGAGAATTAGGTACATGATACTTGAACTTTAATAGATACATATTTTAATTTTTCCAGGCACTCCAAAAATATGTTACAGTAAATTGAACTATAATAAATACTGTATTTTTCTTTAAAAAACACAAACATTAGTTTGCAGTTCAGAATTATAAACAAACATTATACACATAAACATCTAAAGTACAAGCAAAAAGGGGGAGTCTGCATGGTTAATTATCCTACTGTTGTAGGTTCAACTCCGGTGGAAATCAAATTGTCAGCAAATGGTGCTGCAATGGAAGAAACAAGTATTGAACCCAGGGAAGGGAGGATCGAGACCTGCAATGGAAATTTAATATCAGCACAAATAGTTTCAAAGTCCCTGTTCTCAAGTCAAGTAAGAAAATTTTAAAATAATAATAATAATAAAGAATTGAATCATCCAAGATAAGTAGGTAGGTGATTAATCCATTGCAAGGTAAAGTAGGACGATACCTGTGCACAGAAAATGAAGTATAACATGACATCCATTAGAGCATCCATTGTCGTTTTGGGAACCTATTCTATATTTAGCAATGAGATTTTAGCTTTTAGCAACGATCGCTGCTATCGTTATTTCTAAAATTTGATAAAGTAATGTATTGGACGGATCTTGTTCATCCGTCTAACGCTTTTTTAATTTTTTTTTTATTAAAAAATGAATGGACGGAGCTTCATCCTCCGTTTGAGAGAAAAAAAAATTATCTGAATTGTGTCGAACGGTGCTTCTTCCTCTGTCTCTCGTTGAATTATTTTTTTTTCGTTTACAACAGTATAAAAATAAATAAAAAACAAATGAACAGTGCCAGACGTCTGGCCTGTTTGTTTGTTTTTTATTTAATTTTTTTTAATATCACGTTTGAACAGTGCCAGACAAATGAACATCTAAAGTTTTTTAATGTCACTTTCACATTTAATAAATATAATTTATAAACTTTACATATTTAATATATATTATTTATTTATAAATTATAAATCGACCGAGAGAGACAGAAGATCTTCAGCCGTCTCTCAATTATTTTTTTTTATACAACCAGACGGCATATCTTCATCCGTCCCTTTCGTCAAACGGATGAACATCATCCGTCTCCTATATTTAACCATTGTCTAAAGGCGCTGCAAAGTTTAGCAGACTACTGTTCATTTCTATCCTAAATTATGGGTTTTTAGCGAACGACTGCGAGGCATATTTCTAAATCTATTTCTAATTTTTGAGTTTTTAGCCAACGACAGTGGATGCTCTTATAAGAGCATCCACAGTCGTGAAGGTAAAAAATAGCAAAATGCATAAATAAATATAGCAAAGTGGGGTTTCGTTGCAGTCATCAAATGCTATAAAATAACAAAGTTGTATAAAATTTGATCAGACGAACTTGAAGTTCCGTCCTGTTAAAAAAATTATATTTTTATATTTTTTGGGGGCTGAATTGAATATTTTAATAGTTTAAAATGAAGCAGACGAAAATTGAAGCTTCGATGGAGCGAGGGGAAAAAAATTAATTCCCCACGGACAAAATTTGAATGTAGGACGAAACTTGTAGCTTTTGGAACAATTCAAAAACATCGGACGAAACTCTAAACTCTAAGTTTCGTCCGGCATTTTTGGGCTTTTTCCCCCTTTTCTGTTAATTTTTTATTTCATAAAAGCCACTATTTCATCGGACGAACAATAAAAAAATTATATTTTATTGTGGATGAAACTTGATAATATGCTTATAGCTATTTTCTCTCATATAGAGTAGTCTCATGTAACGGTTATGGCAAATTATGCATAAATAGCATACGACTATAGCGATCAAAATGCTAAAAAAATGCATTTTATGCAAATATACCACACGACACGACTGTGGATGCTCTAAGATGATCATACACAGTATTAGCAATATTAATTTCTCATGATATATGAGTGATGAGGACATCGATTTTGATTTGTTTTGTTTTGAGATTTAGTCATATGTAGTTTGTTTGAGAGATTTGTTTTAGATTTGTTTGAGATTTGTTTTGGATTTGTTTTGAGCGTATATATAGACCTTGAGAATAATGAGTTTGTAAGCTATTATTGATTTAAAAAAATATTGTGTGTTGAGTTGTTGCTCTTCATTCTCCTCTTGTGTGTGTGAGACCATAAGAGAACATTAGGGTTTGTGAGAAATCCTAAGAAAGTATTAGGGTTTGTGAGAAGCTCCAACTACACCCCCAAATCCCTAATTTTATTTTTAAACCCTAACCCTAATACACACACACTCTCTCTCTCATCAGCCGCCACCCCCTCTCTCACCTTCTTCTTCTCTACCTTTTCCCGAAACCACCAAACCCCCCTCCATTGTCGTCGATCAAAACCCCACCACCATCGTCGACCCAAACCCCACCGCCGTTGCCTTCCCGTTTACCGTCGCCATCGAAACCCAAATCCAACCCCACCCATCAACTGCCTCATCTTCCTCCTCCATCCACTACCGAAACTCATCTCTCCCTCACCCCGAAGCACCCCGTCGACCATCACCGAACCTCTTCCAAACCCTAATCCATGAATCTCTTCACATTCAAAACCCTAATCCCTCAAACCCACTTCAATTCGAAACCCTAACCCTGTTGTTGATCGATCATGCACGCCCATCACCGACGCCATCAACTCCGCCACTGCCATCACCCAAAGCCAACGCCTCTTGCTGTTCGACGCCCTCGACCCCTTGTTGCCTTGCTACCCTCTTTGCTGTCGAGCAACAACACAACCACAAGCCACCGCTCCTTGCTGCTCTCTTTTGCTGTCGTCGACCACCCGAAGGTCCTGTCTTAATCTTCGAACATCGGTAAACTCTTTCCACTTCTCAAATATTTGTGATACTGTTTTATCATCTCTAGATTATTATCTGAATTATCTGTCGTCCATAAATATTGAGTGTGTGTTTCTACTTGCCAATTAACGTACGAATCTTTATTTAAAATGTTACTTGCTAAGAACATTTAAGTATAATTGTTGATTGTAGGCTTGAATTTTTAATTGGGCTTATTAAACTTAATTTCAATTCTTGAAAATCCATCAAACCAATTAGTAGTTTTAATTTATAACTTAATCGGCATTACATGTTGATAAACTTAATCTTTTAATATTCTTGTAAATTCTCTGTCTAGGGTTAAGTTTACATCAATGAGTTATTTAAACCGAATGTTTATCGAATGTTTTTTTTTTCTTTTATGTGGAAATAAACCTTTGTTTTGGTGATTTGATGCTTTTAGCTAAAGGACACTATAGTGAAAAACGAAAATTAAATTAGCACTTCCTGAACACTTTGTGTCTAGTTCAATAAAACTTGAGAGCTTTAAACAAAGTCTATGATTAAAATCTGACCAATACAAGCTCAAAATCCCAAAACAATTCCAACCAACCTTGAAATCAAAGCTTAGGTTACTTGCATTTATAGTGAAAATTTTCCTGGTTATATAAACTCCCAATTCAGTGCAAGGACTCCAAAACAGAAAATAAAACGTCATGTACCATACAAACCGTTGGTAAAATACTTGAACCTGAATCTCAAAATTAAATTCCGAAGATGTAAACTCTCACTTTTGAGCTGACCACTTCACTATAACATTCAAATCTATCTTTCAAAGAAGTCCTTTAGCACTTTGAGGTTGGAGTTACTGAGATATGTATGTCTATAAACAAGATGGATTATTTCATTTTGCAACAGTAGCATCTGCTGAACTCTTCTTTCTATAATTAGACCTGAGCAAAGGACCAATGCCACAATCTAAGAGGAACTGAAAGTAGTAGACTGACAACAGGCTGTGGGTTATATAACGAAGAAGGATGCTGCTAGATCAAATCAAGCCTTTGCAAGCCTAGAAACAGGATCGCCCATCAAATTATTGTAACCCTTTTTTTTCTCTCTTTTTTTTTTTTGGGGGGGGGGGGGGGGTCCACCTTGCTAATCCTTCAAGCAAGTGGTGGTTCTTTCATCAGTTAATTGTCACGGTAAAACCCGTGAAGTATTCTCATTGGGAACTGAGAGTCAGGAACTCATGATACTTGGGAAAGAAAACTGTTCATATATCAAAATTCATTTTTTAAGTAACAATAACACATTTAGGAACCGATTCTCCCAACAAAAACAGAAATAAGATGAATTGGATAACCTTCAATTTAAACTTGCAAATAAAGTGTACATTAAACATTTATATAAAATTAAACTAATTATAACTGCTCAGGCATAAATATAGAACAGATTATTGCATCACACTTTGTAATCCCTACAGTAGGTATGTAGGTAATATATTCTGTAAATCAATCTACTATTTACTTAAAACAAGTAATGCAAATTATTAGTGTTAAAATTGTATGTCAAGGTCATACCCATGCAGCTTCTGTCAAGTTTAGGTCCAGTTCCTCACTGCATCAAGAAGAAGAGAACTTGACTATTTGAAGTTTTGAACATTTGAAAGTGAGGGGGAAAAATTCAATTAATAATAAATTAATAATCAGCAGTTGTATTTTGAAAACTAAATGGTAGTTGATGACTTTCTTCATTTAGATATTTCACGAATGATGAAATTATAATTACATCGCTGAAGCATGCATTGGGTCGACGCAACAACCTAATTAATCCCAGTACTTTGTGAACGACTTCAATTTCTTTTCTTCTCCATTCTTAAATATAAGATGGGATAATTCTCCATACTAATGGAAACGGAATCCCTTTAGATAGTGGTTAAGGAATAGCTTAAACACAAAGACCTTCTCGTGTCTCATCTTCTCGTTAATTATCTCATCTTCTCGTTAATTATCAGATGAATCACCAAACCAACTTCAACAGGGGCTCATCAGACACGAACTAGCAGTCATACTGATGCTTGGTCCTATATTCCTGTCAGAATGCACACAGATCATGCATTACTTGGATAATTGGATTGACCATTATCACTGGCTTGAAACGGAAACAATTGTCTAAGGATTTAGAAATAAGGAATTGGATAAGTCTACTAAAATTCACAATATACCTTACCCTGTAAGCTCTATGCATTGTGCTAAATGATGGTATTTTTGGCAACCCCCTCACCTCACCCCACCCCACCAACTTCGCCACCACCACCACCAGAATAAATAAATTAATAAATAATATTATTGTATAAAATTGAATTATCCAACGGTATCACGGTATCAGACAGAACATAGCTACATAGCTGCCCCACCATGCCTTACGGCAAATTGGTATTCAGCACCACAGTTCACAGTATGTACTGTATTATCTCAAACAGCATGAATAAATTGACAGCATGAAATGCCTTCTTTGTCAAATAATATAATAATTACTCTAATCAAATTAGGGCTTCTTAAATATAATCAATTGGGCACAATATGCTTTCCATCATTATAAGTTAATCAAATTTAAAGGTTATGAGGTAAAGCTTCAAAAGAAACCACATACAAATATTGTTATAATATTTACCTATAGTAAAACTAATGACCAACAATGGCTATCTAAGCACTTTGGATACTTTGATAGTCGTAAGAAGGTATATGATCTTGTACGTTACCTAAAATAAGTAGGAATCCAAGACAAACAAGAGTAATGGCCCCAACTTCCACAAAAATGTGCATATATCATTGCCCACACTGCCGGGCTTTTGAAAAATGCCATCCATGGTACATCCTATTCAAGAATGAACTGATTAGATAATTATTATCTAAATTACATGATTCATATACACATCTTCCATATATAAAATTATTTCCACAAACAATTAAAAGTTGCTCAATAAACTGACAGTTTGTAAACATTAGCAGACATTTTATTATGTTCCTTCCAAAGTGCTGGCATATGCTCTTTTGCACAAATTAACATGAATTTACTTAATAACACAACGAGGTGGCATACTTTTATACATAATCATCTATTGTGACATAAATAGTTCAGTCTACAGCATTTATGTTTTACAAATTTAAAGAGAGGCGACTGATTGTCTAATATATGATAATTTATGTAATTAACCAGGATAAATGCCATTTATGTGCATTTTGGTCAATTTGTTATTCATAGTAACTTAAGCTGGATACAATTGATAGGCTAATTTTTCAGAATATACCCCTTACTTACAAAGTTTTATTGTAAAATATCACGAGTGCATGATATACAATTTCCTATCTGAAAATACCTTCAATTTTCTGTTCTTCATTGTTGATACCTTCTGTTAGTCTCATCTTCTGCCAGAGAACATCACAGACTATTCATATGTGCTCCTAACACAACCCTTTTAATTAACAGTACGACCTGCATTAGTTTTTAGTAACACTTCCCTCTCCACCATGAGAATTACAACAGTCTTTCTGTCAGATATTTCATATTCTCAATTTATTAATCAGAATGCCCTCCTCCAGAAACAGGGATGTAGGCTTACAAAGATTCAGTAAGTTTACTATTAATATACATGGTGATAAGTTCTAAAAAAAAAATTATAAAAAAAATCCATACATTTTGATCTGAAGATAGAAGTATAATTAAAGGAGGCAATTTGGTATTAGATAGGATCATGGTACATAGAAATTTCGGTAAAGAATAAAATTGACAATTAATGAAAAAATTAATCCATTTTCATCACAAAGTGGCTTCATACCTTAAGAGAATCGGTCAAATCTCTAAACGAAATATCCGATGAAGTTCTTTGAGGGTCAGATGTCATGAGAGGGCTCCTGATGCTCGCCACTCTTTGTCTTGAATCTAAAAGCAACAATAACATAAGATAATGTATTAAAGACATAATTTTTGCAACACATCGTACTTATAGGATAAGCAAAACAACGAGTCAAACGGATATGGGTGAAGCCAGAATAATTTTGTCAGGGACCAAGAAAAAATCCTATGGCTATATAAAAATATATAGGGGAGTTTTCATAACTTGGGGGCCAAACTATAAAATTTAATAGATTTAAGAAGGGTTTTAAAAAAAATTCAATGACTAAGTCCTTTAAGGGGGGTTTTAAATTTTTAGGCCCAGACCCCCACATAGCTCCGCCACTACAAACAGAAGTCTTTAAAATTTATTGGAGTCTAAGTCATTGAAATATTTCAAATATAAGACATTAAAACATCTAGAGAGCCAACATATATATATACATATATATATATATATATATACTAGATTTGCCCGTGGGCACGTGCCTACGGCACGTCTTCGGAACGATACAACACACGAAAAACTCTGTAAACAGTAAAACAACAATTATGTAGTTCAAGTTTGAATAGTATGATAATAATTAGTTGTAAATAAAAGTCCATGTTTCTATTAGTATATGTCGAAAAATAATTATAAATGAGGGTGTAAAATCCAACTTCTTAGAACTTTAAGTGTGGAAAATGATGAAATTTAACTGTTAAAGAGATATTTGCTATTTTCAATATAACATGTGCAAAAAAAAACAAAACATAAAAATTCGGAAAATTTTATAAACCTGAAATCTTAAAATCTAAATTTCTAAGTAAATAAAGAAAGAATGGGAGAGAGAGGGAGAGAGAAAGAGAGAAATATGAAAAAGTGAAGAGAGAGGAGAGAGATAGTAATAAAGTAATGAATTTTTTAGTTTTGGGGGAAAAATTTTAATTTTGGGGTTTGAAATTTTGGACAGAAAAATATATTTTGTAAGAATCAATATATACCATTGATTTTAAGTGAGATTGAATGAGAGCCACTTGATAGCTTTCTTTGTAATTTATTATATAGATATATATATATATATAGAAAGAGAGAGAGAGAGAGAAAGAGAGAGAGCAATACTCTTTTGCAAACGGGTCCTGTGCAAACGGGTATACAAACCACTTAAGCTGTTGTTCCGAATAAAACTCAAGCCGTTGTTCGGAACAATGGTTTAGTTTCAAAATAAACAAAGTCGTTGTTCCGAACAACGGCTTCAGTGGTTTGCAATGGAGCATTGTTCATATATATATATATATATATATATATATATATATATATATATATATATATATATATATATATATATCTCGAAGCGATCGGGTGAGAACCGTTCTCACGCTAAGCTTTGTGAGAACTCCATGCATATCCATCCTATGGATGATCCGAAACGTTCACATTATTTAACATCACTAAATTAGTCAATAAATATAAAATCAAGTAATTTGAGATTCATTTGTCCATGCAACATATTATAAAAAATAACGATTTTCATCCATACAATTTGCAACACTTCAATGCATGGGCAAACGAATCTCCAACAACTTGATTTCTCATCCATAGACTAATTTAGTCAAGTATATAACGGTTCGCATCTTTCAACTAATGTCCCAAACAAAAGTTCTCACGTGGTTCTCATCAAAGGAGTTCTCACTGGATCATGGCCATCTATCTCTCTCTCTCTCTCTCTCTATATATATATATAGAGAGAGAGAGAGAGCCCCCTTCCGTTGTGCACTCGGCCTTCTTGCATTCGTATTGATGATCCGAACCGTTCACATTGATCTACACATCTAAATTGGTCTAAATATGTAAAACCAAATCACTTGAAATTCATTTGCCCATCCATCATGTGACTATAAAAAACAACGATTTTTAGCCATACAATTTTGTAACACTTCAATGGATGGGCAAGTGAATTTCAAATTATTTGATTTTACATATTTAGACTAATTTAGATGTGTAGATCAATATGAACGGTTCGGATCGTCAATACGAAGACGGGAAGGCCAAGTGCACACAAGTGCACACGGAAGCATAGTGCACAACGGAAAGAGACTCTATATATAAATATATATTTATATATATATCGGAGCCCTTCAGTTGAGAACTAATTTTGGTGAGAACTCACGGAGTAGACCCCCCCATGAAAAATCTGAACCGGCCATCTCGTTCTACACGTCTTAGAAAGCACAACATAAAAATAATAAAGTAATTTGAAGTTCACTTGCCCATCCATCATTCTATTAGAATTTTCAACCATACAATTTTGCAATGATATAAATCATGGAAAAATGAACTTCAAATTACTTGATTTCTTTATGTTATGCTATCTAAGGTGTGTAGAACGAGATGGACCATTCGGATTTTTCATGGGGGGTTTACTCCGTGAGTTTTCACAGAGTTCTCACCAAATTAGTTCTCAACCGAAGGGCTCTCTCTCTATATATATATGGGCGGGATGATCATGTGAGATTCGGTCTCTCCCTTTATTTTGAGAGCTTATATCTGAGTTTATTGATATGAGTCACCAATGAAAAATCCAAACCGTTCATCTTGTTTTATATGCCTAAGATAGAGCAAGGATGTGAAATTAAGTTATTTGACATTCATTTGGCCATCTATCATGTTGCTAGACAAATAAAGAATTTTCAGCATATAATTTTGTAACATTGTAAACATAACCAAATGAACATCATATACCTTGATTTTATACCTGTAGGCTATCTTAGGCATTTCACAGGGATTTGTATCAATGGGCTCATAATGAGGTCTCAAATTAAGCGGATAGACCGTGTCTCACACGATCATCTCTCTCTCTCTCTCTCTCTCTCTCTCTGTCTCTCTCTCTCTCTCTCTCCACACACACACATATATAGGGGGATCGGCTGCGGAGACCCCCTAATTTGCAATCTCATCTATGCCATAATCTGAGAGCTGTCTAATTGAATCATTGGTCAAATGGACGGCTCACAATCTTAGGGAGTGGGAAACCTATCTAAGTCCCAACAAAATGACCTCTCTTTATATTAAACCCATAAAGGAACCATCACCACCACTGATGCCTTCTACTACGTCTTCGCCATCACCACACTGCCGTCATCACCAACATGGAAACACCACTTGCTTATTCTCCACCTCCACCGTAGTCGTATTATCAACCTCCAACACCACCTCACCACAACCCTCAATATACCGATGAGTCAAATACCCAAACGAGATGTAAACAAGTAATCAAAATAAAAAAAACACAAACAAGCGCAGCCAACAACACACAAACACGTGATATTTTTTCGAGAATCACCCAATGCAATGGCTACTTTTTCGCGCAGATCCACTAGAGAATATGAAGAAAAACAAGTTTACATTAACTCAAGATCGCACCCTAAAGGTGTAGGGTTTTCTCTCCTCTCTAATCTCTCAAGAATGACAACCCAAACTTTCATTTAGTATTGGAATAACTCTAGAATCGTACACTATACAATATATATAGGATTACATAAGTTTTGATCTCGGCAGTAGATCAAACCTTCAGTTCAGTGTCATTGCAGTCGACTGCTAAGTCAGAGAGGTTGCCTAGAAGGTCTTGGTCGACTGCCCACCTCGCAGGTGACTGCTCTTCAAGTCGAGAGTAACTGCCCCAATTGCAGCTGACTGCAATTTAATGCAGACGACTGGCAGATACTGCCTACTTGCTCCCATGTTTTTCACCTTCTTTGATCCCCTTGTTCTTGTGTATTGAATCCACAAATCCTAACATATACTATGTGGCTGACCACCTCCAGCATCTCTTCGCCGGTGATCTCTTCCCCTCTCTCACTCTGAGTCTCACTGGTGTCAATGTCGACCTTCGCCCACCATCAAGATGGCTAAAGAGAAAGCTTCGTCTCGACTATGCTAACCGAGGATGCAAGGAGAGAAGGGAGAAAGAGAGAGAGAAATAGGAGAAGAAACAACAGAGGAGGAAAAACGAGAAGGAACCCAAAATAAACAAAAAACAAAAACAACAAAAACAAAAAAACACACAAAGGAGGATACGGGGTATGAGATGCCACAAGAGGAAATTTTCTCCTTTAGCAAGCTAAAAACCCAAATCCCATCACCAAATTCATGATCCTTGCACATGTTTTTTCCACTCATCATGTGGTTGCAAAAAAGAATGGTTTTTCATCAATAGAACAAATGTGACCATTCAATTCATAGGAAAAACATGTTCAACCTCATGATACTTCATCCTTTTATGTTTGATAACTTGTAGAATACTTTGAGCAATGAGGAAAAAATACATACACCACAATCTCATTCCATCTGCTAGCTCATTAGTGCTGAATGTTTTTTGGCTTCCTAAGAGCCTCACTAGTCATTATGTTGTTCCAATGCGGATTAATTATCATCAATTCTAATCAAGGAGGGAAAATACGTGCAGTACATGGGTTACAAGACATGTCCACATGACTCCAATCCCAACTCTCTAGTTATAACAATAAATATATTTTTTTTAAAATAAAAACAGTCAGGACATTATAGGCTTTTTTGTTCATTTCTAATTTTCTACTACAATTAGACATTAAAATCCTTCTACAAACTCAGATAACTATAGGCATGTGTGCCTCTCCCTTTAATACCCCATAGATATCTAAGGCCCTTTTAGATAGCAGAGTTTTTGCTTCAGATCCATCGTCTTTACCAGGTTTCTTCCACAGTGCACTGTTAACTGATTTGTTAGAAATTAGTACTAAATCCTCAACCTCCTTATCATAATTTCAGAGTTGTCCAGTAGCAGGATCTGTAACGTAGTATCAGAGAAACCCAGGATCGAATTGCACCGGTTACACAATATTAAAAGCGAATTTTTAAAACAAAATACTGTTGTATGCACTCCAGATCTCAGCCCACAAAGATGGCTCTCATCTTGCAGAGTGGGTTAGAATATAAGTACTGTATCCTCAACCTGTACCACAAGTTTGAAATTTTTGTCTAGCGGCAGGGTCTTTCACATGATTCTGATATAATATACCAAGGAGCAGATTTGTTGAAACTTTGTAAACAAGTTGCAGCTATCATATAGTGATTTCTTACCGTATGTTCATAGTCTAATTTAATGGTCAATCACTACCTCTCCTCTGGTAGATATCATTTTGAATATTCCCATCAATTTACAGCAAATAACCATTGATCTTTGGCGTTTTTGCTACTCTTCTAACAAGTTCACATTCCTCTACTAGAAAACTCACTGTGGTAAGTTTTTTTTGTATAATTCACAAAGAACATAAAACCACAAACTTGCATAATCCTCAAAATCTGAAACTATTCTAAGAATGTTGGATTTATTGTTAGAGACATGCAACAATGGAAGACCCATTTATCATGACATTATATAGTTTGCGTTTCACTTTACAGATAACAGAAACTAGGCACCAACTGCATAGCCAGAAGACCACACACTACCACAAAGGTAAGAGCAAGCAAATATTGATAGTCACAGCAATGGGAACATGACACCGAAGAGGGACAGCAACAGAGATAAATTTGAGAAAATAAGGTGAAAATGTGGAAGTGGACTCACCAACATAGTCCCCAGCTAGTGAAAATTTCTCGTCCTTGACAAATTCAAACACCAAGCACCTTGTATCAACAACGAATACAGAGAAGTCAGGAAAAGGTGGTAAAATGATCTATACTGGAAGTATTCAATTGTTTGAAGAGCTCTGTAATTTTAAAAAACAAAATACAGAAGGCCATAAAAATGTAAAGAAAATATATCTGAAAACAGTACGAAGAGCTTGGGTGGAGATGTAGAGTCGTCGTCGGAGAACAAAATAGGATGAGCACTTGCAGGTGATATATATACACACGTGCATACAAGTGAGTGTATGGAAACGCTCCACTGGGGTAGGTTACAAAAACTAAACTTTATAGGAACATGTTGGGATCATCCCATTGATGATCCAAACCATCCATCTTGCATATTCAAGCCCAAAGTAATCTAAGGCTCTGTTACCATACTGGTTTCAATCCCATTTGCCATGCATTAGATCAACACGAAATTCTATGGCTAAATTATAATGCTTCTTAAAACAACTTGATGCACAGGAAAATGGATTTCTTATCACTATGCTGCATCCTTAAGAAAGTTAAGGCATTTACATAAAGATGTATGGTTCGGATCATATCCATGAGATGGCTCCAACATGGAATTCTTAAGAAGCTTAGTTTAGGAACCCCCTCAAGATGAGTGTATAATACATTAGACCAACTATAATCAGTATGTGTGCTTCTTTACTCACCAAATAATCCCAAGAATACCAAATGTGTAGAAAACAGATTCCCAGCCAAAAGACTCGATAATTGGAGGAGAAAAGAGAAGCCTGCAAGAAGTTTCATTGTTAGAAAGAAGATGAGGTATTTCTTCCCAACTCTCAAACAAGAGATATTGTACCTTCAACGGTGATTAGAAAGATCAGGAAATATGTGATTCAGAAACATAATTTCACGTCATGGCAACAAACTAGAGTTACAATAAAAAAATGCATCCTGGACAGATTTGAAACATAGCATTAGATAAGTAGGCATATCCTATCTCCCACTATTAATAAACTTTATGCATTCAGGCATCCCATTAACAGGTTTAAGATAATAATCTTTACTATTACAACTAGTGTTGGGATGTTGTACGTGGAGATTGGATGTGTGGCCTCATATGTTAACTGCTCATGCTTCTAATTCATATTTGTCATACTAATTTTAAGCAACACAGAGAATTAATGAAAATGATTATGCACTGAGAGTAAGAGAGGTTTTGAAAGAATAGCATTATGAAGAAAAAACTAATGCTGATTCTTAATGTGAAAGTCATCACCTCTATACTAAAATTCAGTACTAGTGATGAGAGTTGACGCTTCTCCATTTATATTTAAACCCCCCCTACAAGTTGAACGCCAGCTTTTTTTTTGTGGGCCGAGATTAGACAATGCCCATTGCAGCATTGCCCTAAATATGTGTGCCCAGTGGAACTATGCAAAAGTCTAAACCCGTACACCAAAACTCCAAAGCTCTAATGAGGGTTGAAGGTTTTCCACTTGCATCTAACACTTGAAAGGAACCACAATCTTAACAATAGGCCTTAAGCCTGAACTCTATAAGACTATGACCTAGTAATTTAAATGAATCACATGAAAAGAGTTCATCTGATTCTAGGTCTGAACATTAAGATATCCTGATTCTATGTCCAGTAAAAAAATGAATATATATATCATAAACAGCTGCATCAAAATTTTTGTTGTGGTCCAAGGGAGAATGTAAAGTGAAAATCATGTTTGCCTATCCCTTAAAAAGAATTCTGATTACTTTGAAAGTTGCATTTAGCTAGTATGCTACCCAGCATTTTAACAAAACATATGTGACCTATCCAAAAAATCTATAATGTGTCTCTTGTTAGGAAAGTTATATCGACAAATACATAAGTTTTAATTAAACTAGCATAGAAAAATTCCCCTAATTTATGTGATTAGGCAAATATGATAACCGTACAATTCACATTGCAGAGATCTTAAGTTTTAACCACCTTATACGACTCGCGAACGAATAGTATGGTGTTTTCATGTCCCTTTAAAGTTCATGGCAAAGCAAGGACAGATATGAGATAATACACCCTTTACCCACAGTTTTCCCCAAAAACATACTCTGCTATGTATAAAAATACCGGAAAATGCCAAAAAAAAAGTGCAAGCATGTTATACAGTCATAGTCAGCACCACCTGGGACTTCCACATCAAAATACAGTGAATATGATCAGTGTAAGAAAGTAACAACAAAAAACCCCAAAATCCTTTAGAGCAAGCAATTAAGAGTTTTGTTCATAGTAACTCCATACATATGATCATTGAGGGGTTCGTTTTTGGATCTTTACTTCTACCAACTGAATGTCAATGTTAAAGTGTACACATTATTTTTTCAGTGTGCATTTTTATTGAAAAATAGTATACTGAGCTATCTGCATCAAGGAAATATGGTAGCAAATACATACTACAACATTTGAGATCATACCCTAAGACACTACCGATGCTCAGGCCACCAAAAACTACTGCAACTGCCCTTGAACGTTCTTGTAATGGTATAGATCTGCATTTAAGCCAAACGGGTAGTATATCGCATAATTAATAACATGTCTTCTTCAAGAATCGAAACAAATACCTGGAGAGTAGAGTCCTCAGTTTTATATATTCAACTGGTGATATAGAATAGTTTGCATGGATAAATGTTAAAGCATGATTCAAGGTATTAAGAATACCTATATTTCCAATATTGCAGTATTTGATAAGAATGGAAATTGTCTAAACTTTTACCCGCTGTTTACTTATTGTATGATTACAAAGATTTATAGTTGAAAAGATGATTAAGATACAACAACACAATTTCTGCACCGGTGAGTTTGTAAAAGTGTGATCTGTGATGGAATCAGTTCTTGAGATTTATAATCTTCTAATGAGAAAAATCATGTTTCCAACATACTCTGAATCAATGGACACATGTTTCCCAACCAGGAGGTCACTCATCCTACTACATATCTCGCTCAAACACACTCAAGTACAAATTTTTTTGCAATATTAGCTAAGGCAAATAGGCAATTAATTTTTCAGTTTCTTGGAACTACAACATAAAAGAAAATCGTAGTGCCTATTAAAAATGAGAAAGTTCACTTTGGTGTAGGATTGTAACTTCTTTACTTTCTTCATTTATGTTAAATTTAATAACTAGGCGCATAGAGTTAAACTTATCACTAAAAACTTCTCAGACAATATCCTTATCTGGTACGGTACATAATCTCAAATTTATTTTCTGCAACATGACTCATACCATGTGAAAAACCAAAAGAACTGTAGCCCATCCTACTTCTACTACTACTCTAATTAAATAACTTGTACCACCTCTCCTCCTTCGGATAAAAAATGCTAGCTACAATAAATTCTTGAATCTATTGGAACTATATAAATGAGACCTTTCAAGTGCTTATCCACGGTAGGATGGTAATCATGGGTTAGCGTAATGACAAAACATATTACCTTATTATGATTTTAACAAGAAAAATTAAAATACATTTATAGTTCTAAACTTGTATTCCCTATCCAGAAGGATGGGGCAACCCATCCAACAATTGATTGGTAATGTACAATATTGTGTCTGATAGATCTTTGGTAGTTGTTCAATCTTAAAGTCAACATGAGTCCACTTTCTCACAGTTAACAAGGCTATTGAACAAACCGTACCTTTTGAAGACAAAGTATACTAAGCCTATATATTTTTAGGATAAACATACACGATTTAGCTTTCAAGAAAAGTCATTCGCCAAGTATCTAGTCTCTTCTCTAAGAAAAAAAAAGAGGACGTTCTCAAGGCCAAAACCTGTGTCAATCTAAACCTCGAGTAAATTGACCTCATCCTTTGGTCAAGAATTGTTTTACTTTGATGCAAAAGATTTCACATTTTTGAGATTAAGAGACAATCAGCCCTTCTACTTCTTCTAATTATGCAGTTGAATGTCATATTGGAAAGAGTTGAAGGAGGGTATGAAAGCTTAAATAGAGCCCTGTGATGTGTGTCTGTCACTCGGATTCAGATTCGGTTCAATGAGAAGTCATGGTTCTCTGATAGTCATGATGAATGCCACGTGTTGTAGTGCCCCAAGCCCCGCTCAGCTGCGCACGCGACTACACGTGCGTGCACACGCGAACAAAACAAATCCTAACAACTGCTCACCACAGGCTTGCCTCACAAAAAGGTGTTATAGCTTTCAAGTACCTAGTGATCATAGAAAAATCTATTTAAACTTTTAATTAATCACTAATCCCTCCGATGTGGGATTAAAGAATCCCACATCCCGCGCTTCTCTCGCGCGCGCCACCACAGCACAGCCACCCGGGGCCCACCTGCCACCTCCACCTTTTTTCCACGTGGACAGCAAGCACCCCGGGGGCCCAACCACCAAAGCAGCCCCTTCTTCTCTTCTCATCACCTGGCCGAAATCCCATAGGACCAAGCCCATAGAATTCCCCATAGGCCCAACTACCACCTTCTCTATTATTATTATTACACGTGTCTTCTCCCCTCCTAAAAAGTTGCATTTTTCATGTCCTTTTATAGTTTCTCCAACTTACCTAAGTAGAGAGACATTTTTATTATTTAGTTGTATTTTGAACCTCATCCGAGCGAGTGAGGAAAACAGAGAGGGATGCAATTTAGGTTGCCAACTGAGGATCTCACTTCTCAATATTGGGTGAGACAGATATGGTACTGTTACATATTTCTTGGACAAGAAGGACGCAGGAGCTCTAAGGAAAAATACAAAAGCATATAGGATCTGATGTAGCATGGATTTTCTACAATTTGAAACATAATATGAAGCTCCATAGTAAAGTTGCAGTGTTCTGGAAAGATAGTTGATGTTGCAACATTGTCTCAACTAACAAATTCCACGCTGACTAAAGTAATTAGCAAAAAAAGTAATTAGCGAAAATAGGAAGAGGATGTGCAAAATCATGTGGCACGAAATTATTCATGATGTTCAACAAAACGCGGTGCAAAGTCTAAACCATGAGTATATTTTGATGGGAAAACGAAGGTAAAACGTACTCCTCCCAATCTCTAATAGTCCCATTAATTGAGGTAGGGGCTTCTCTACCTTTGGTCCAAAATAATAATAATAATAATAATAATTTAAAAAATCTAATAATCCCATTCTGTTGGTTATTTGATGTGATTTGTTGCTTTAGAAGCTTCTTTCAGATGCTTTCCAAAAGAAAAGCTCATCCTAATTGTTTGATAGTTGTGACAGGTATCAGGTTCACCATATTATGAACCAAATTGCTAAGATTTTAACAAATTCCTCATTATTTCTTAGAGCTTTTGAAAATGCTAGGTTGTGTAATATCCCTAAATTTATCAATTATTTTATTTTGTATAACTATGTTGGTTAATAAAAATTTTATTTTTAATTAAAATATATTGTTATGATACACACATATATACATTGTTATATCTTTTTATTAAAAAAAAATGCACTAATAAGTTAAGGGTTAGCCCAACTATGTAAATTTATTCTGATCATTTATAAAGCCCAACATTCTTAGGGCCCAACATGGCTTAAGGGCTATAATTAAACATGAGGTTAATCTGGCCTTAGGTTCTAAGTGATGACTAGGCTAATCTAGAGCTTTCCACTCACTTCTACAAAACCCTACACTCCAATATGACTCCTTAGGCGGCCAGCCAACCCCCTTCATCTCCTTCTATAAGGAGGTTAAATGAAACCCTAGTTCATTTTATTGATAAAACCCTAGCCTATTTTCTACATACCAACTCTTCTTATTCTCTATATTTTCCATTTCCAAGCATCCTATATATATATATATATAATTCCTAGGAGCTACTTTATTCATAGTAAGCTAAGTGGAGAAGTAGCAAGCAAGCTAGGAGGAGCAAGCTAGGAAGAGGAGATATAGCAAGGTGGTATTGCCTACAACCAAAAAGTGAGTATTTTCCTATCCTAGTAGTTACTAGTTTAATGAATGGTTGTTGATGTGTTGATTGAACTTATTATATGCTAAGTCCATATGAAATCAACATAGCAAGAAAAAGGAACCAAATAGAATTGTTGGTATTATAGTAATTGCTTACAACTTATATTCTATTCTTTAGATAATTAATTGTTTAATTGTATGAGAAATAGTTGTAGGAAATTCTATAGAATAAAATTGCTAGTGTTGCATGCTTAGTTAGTAGTTAGTATTGTTTAGTTAACTTATAGTCATTCATCATAATTCATGTAGTAAAATAGAGAGACTACTTATAGTAGTCACTTGTAGTGTAGTAGAAGAATAATGTAGAGTTTGTGGGTATGTTAAAAGGTTTATATAATGGTAGAAGAAGGTGACTAGAATAACTCTATGTTATCTTCATATAAAATAACTCTACGTGACATTCATGTAAGATAAATACATGATGATCGTGTAAAATAAATGCATATGTTAGGTTTGAGTGTAGAATTACGCATAAAAGAATTGAATAAATAAGTATGCATGAGTAACTAGAAGTTAGTAGATTTTGTGCATAAAAGTTAATAAGAATTTAAAGCAAAAAGAATTAAGTTGCAATAAGGTATTAGTACTCATGTGCATACTTGGATGTATGCATATGGTGATGTTTAGTGCACATGGAGTGCATTAGTTGGTGTATGTATGGGTTAACTAGTAGCATAATTGGAGGCTAAGTTGAACCATGATTAGGTCAAGATGAGACTTGATAATTTGATTACATAAACTAGGATGGTTTCACTAGGTGTTCAAGTGTTCAACCATGGATTAACCTAGTTAAGTGCAATAAGTTAATCTAGTTGAGAAAAACTATCAGAAAAATAAAGCGGGATTTAGGAGCCATTAAAATCGGGTAAAGCTAGTAATTAATAAGTGAATATAGTGCATAGTGTAGTAACTTAATGATGTAAAACCAACCCTAAAATAGAGAATTTCCAAGAATTTTAATGGGTTAATTTTACCAACATGAAAGTGCGGATCTAAGTTGGAAAGTTTTAACAGTTAACAGGTTTGATGGGTTTTTTTAAGAATTGAATCAAGCGTAACAGTTCCGATTAATAATTCAACTTTAATCAATAAGTAAATCCCTACGTGTTTTAGCAAGTAAAAAGTGCAATACCGATTCGTACTCTAATCTAGCATGTGGATCGCTCAATCTCAGTATTTTGTGGTCGACAGGTAAATTAGATAATATGCTAGATAATATGGCAGTAAAACACAAATACTTAATAAGGGAACGAGTATACCGAATGCGAAGAAAATTCAGCGCAGATCTTGGAGTTGGACAGTACCCCAAGAACACAGCAAGCAGCAACGATAGACGGGCAGCAGCAACAACAGCAAGGGCTGGCCGACGGGAAGATGCGACGGCGCCGGCGTGGTGTCGTCGGCGAGGTGCGACGGTGGAGGCTGGCTTCACCGACAGTCGACGGCGGCAGGGCTCGGGGTTGCTTTTGGGGTGCAGGTCTTGATCGGGAGTGGAGGGGAAGGAGAAGGAGTTGGATTTGTTGGTAATGTCGAGGAAGAGGAAGGGATGGGGGAGAAGGGTTCGGTGCTGATGGCGTTGGCGAAGGGCGACGGCGGTTGTAGGGAGAGTTGGGGATCTGGGGCGTGGAGGTTGAAGGAGATTCGGGAGTTTTTGGGAGTTGAGTGCTTTGTGGAGATCGGTTTGGAGTGTGGGTGGGTTTCGGGTAAAGGAGAAGGAAGGGAGAAGGAGGCGGCGGTGAGTAGGGTTTCTTTTTGTTTTTTTTTTAGTTAGGGGATTAGGTTTTGGATTAGGGAATTAGGATTTGTATTGGGGATTTTTAATTTGGGATAGATTTTAGAATTAATCACTAACTCTAAAATGTATTAGGATTTATCACAAACCCTAACAATGGGAATCTCAGTTGTATCACACAAAAGAGAAGGAGGAAGAGCAAAAACTCAACACAGATTTTTTTTTTGGATCAATAATGGCCTGCTTTCTCATTAATCTCAAGGCCTTTAAATAGGCTCAAAATACATCTTGATACAAATCTCCAAAATATTCTCAAAATCTAAAAAAAATACAAAAAGATTACATATGGCTATAATTGCCAGAAATAAAAATGATAGTGAAATAAACTAAACAGGAAAGATGTCCTCATCATTCTCTCTGGGTGGGAGAGAGCTCGACCCAGTCGAGTCAAAACCAGTGATCCTGTCATCGTGCTCCAAAAAGATCTGAATCCAGTTGCGGGAGCCCCTTACGATCACTGCAAGTATCATCCGACTTCGGCTTGTTTTTCCACCTTACCAAATACTTGTGCATACCACCATCTATCATCTAAAATATTATCCAATTCTTCTGTCGGTGGGTGAATAGTATCAGGTAAAGGGGTAAATGTGGGAATCTCACCATTAGGCTGCAGGGTAGGCTCATCTATAGGAAAATTTCTAGGGTTGAATTTTGAGCCTTCATAAAGTACTAGATCCTCAATATTGAAAGTCTTACTTATGTCAAAACCTTCAGGAAGGTCAACGACATAGGTATTATCATTGATTGTATGTAGAATCTTAAATGGGCCTGCAGCACGTATGTTCAAGTTCTTAACGGGTCCAACAGGAAACCGTTCCGGATGAATCCGAACCATCACTTCGTCACCAATATCAAAAGTTACAAATTTTCTTCTAGTATCTGCTATTAACTTGTAGTTAAAATTATTCTCATTAAGTTCCTTGGAAATTTCTCTATGCAAGTCATGAATGTTATATGCAAATGTGGGTGCAGACTCTGTGACTTTGTGATGTTCTAACACAGGGGTAAAATCTATGGGTTGCCAGGTGACTTGGGAAGGAATGGGTGTCTCGGGTATACTCAATAGAGGTGACTGGATAGGCTGAATACAATTGAGATACTAGTCATCCTCTTTTTCATCAAAGTCATCACTTATATTAGGTTCATAGGTAAACTCATTGTCGGGCTCATCAGCGATGACTGCGGTACCCTCTACTATATTAATCCTACTAGGACTGGGACAGTTGCTAGCAACATGACCATATCCCTTACATTCATAGCATTTAGTGGGAGGGTCAATCTTACTATAATCTCTTTCGGTGTTCTTACCCTTATGTTCATCTCTATGTGAATTAAAATTTGAATTAGATTTGTTGGGGTAAGATTTGTTGGGGTGCTGAGAGGGAGGCTGAGGTCTAGGTGGGTCAGTAGAGGTCATTCTAGAGGAATGATCTCTCGAGTCGCTGGACCTAGAATCAGAACTAGCTTTAAGGGAATCCATGTCGAGGACTAGGGCGTAGGCTGCCGCTATTGAGTCTACGTTTCTATAGATTAGCTCGTTCCTAAGGTCAGCTCGTAGTCCAGCTCTGAACCTAGAGAAAGTTTGTTCTTCACTCTCTTTACCTAACGCATTGCACCGAATAAGGAAGTCATCGAATTTATCAACATATTCTTGTGTGGATTTACTTCCTTGATACAATTGGTTCCACGAATCTAGCAATCGGGTGTGGAACGATAACGGTACATACCTCTCAGTGAGCTTCTCTTTCATGGCCTCCCAAGTGGCTATGGGTGCCAGGCTTCGGCCTCTGCAGGCATGTTCAAGATTGGTCCAATGTTGTTGAGCTTTACCCGTTAATTTCATAGTGGCAAATTTAACTTTAAGGGATTCGCTCATGTCGAACCACACAAAGTAGTGGTCCATGGCACGGATCCAATCGAGGTAAGCTTGGGGTTCCATGTGGCCTTCAAACTGGGGAACGTCAGCCTTAAGTTCTTTTTATAATGTTCGTCAGGGTCACGTTCTTTACGTCGATCGTCATGAACATTCCCTTGAGGGATCTGACGATGGCCATGAAGCTCATGGACAATGGTTTGATTTAGCTCCACTTTCTCAAGCCTCTGATTGATATTGGCAAGAGTTGCTTGGATGGCAGCTAGGGTAGCGGAGATATCAGGGTTGTCCATTTCAGGTCTGGAAAGTCTAGGGTTCCTAATTGGGTGATTGGGAAGGGATAGGAAAGGCTCTTCAGGGTCTGTGATGGTGCTGCGAAGACGCATTCACCAAAAGTGGAAACTATGGGGTGTGTGTCCTAGTTTTTTTTTTTAATGATTCTGAAATAAACTAAAAATAATAAAATAAAATAAAATAAAAGACTACACAATCCTAAATGAATGCAAAAATGATGCCTACGATGCAAGAACTAAGGTTTTAAGAACCTTCGTTCTGATACCAAAATGATGTAAAACCAACCCTAAAATAGAGAATTTCCAAGAATTTTAATGGGTTAATTTTACCAACATGAAAGTGCGGATCTAAGTTGGAAAGTTTTAACAGTTAACAGGTTTGATGGGTTTTTTTAAGAATTGAATCAAGCGTAACAGTTCCGATTAATAATTCAACCTTAATCAATAAGTAAATCCCTACGTGTTTTAGCAAGTAAAAAGTGCAATACCGATTCGTACTCTAATCTAGCATGTGGATCGCTCAATCTCAGTATTTTGTGGTCGACAGGTAAATTAGATAATATGCTAGATAATATGGCAGTAAAACACAAATACTTAATAAGGGAACGAGTATACCGAATGCGAAGAAAATTCAGCGCAGATCTTGGAGTTGGACAGTACCCCAAGAACACAGCAAGCAGCAACGATAGACGGGCAGCAGCAACAACAACAAGGGCTGGCCGACGGGAAGATGCGACGGCGCTGGCGTGGTGTCGTCGGCGAGGTGCGACAGTGGAGGCTGGTTTCACCGACAGTCGACGGCGGCAGGGCTCGGGGTTGCTTTTGGGGTGCAGGTCTTGATCGGGAGTGGAGGGGAAGGAGAAGGAGTTGGGTTTGTTGGTAATGTCGAGGAAGAGGAAGGGATGGGGGAGAAGGGTGCGGTGCTGATGGCGTTGGCGAAGGGCGACGGCGGTTGTAGGGAGGGTTGGGGATCTGGGGCGTGGAGGTTGAAGGAGATTCGGGAGTTTTTGGGAGTTGAGTGCTTTGTGGAGATCGGTTTGGAGTGTGGGTGGGTTTCGGGTAAAGGAGAAGGAAGGGAGAAGAAGGAGGCGGCGGTGAGTAGGGTTTCTTTTTGTTTTTTTTTTAGTTAGGGGATTAGGTTTTGGATTAGGGAATTAGGATTTGTATTGGGGATTTTTAATTTGGGATAGATTTTAGAATTAATCACTAACTCTAAAATGTATTAGGATTTATCACAAACCCTAACAATGGGAATCTCAGTTGTATCACACAAAAGAGAAGGAGGAAGAGCAAAAACTCAACACAGATTTTTTTTTGGATCAATAATGGCCTGCTTTCTCATTAATCTCAAGGCCTTTAAATAGGCTCAAAATACATCTTGATACAAATCTCCAAAATATTCTCAAAATCTAAAAAAAATACAAAAAGATTACATATGGCTATAATTGCCAGAAATAAAAATGGTAGTGAAATAAACTAAACAGGAAAGATGTCATCATCACTTAAGGTCGTGCAATTGCTGACATAAGGACAAGCACTAGTCGGGAGTGTACTCACCTGTCAACGGGGCGCTTGTAGCATGGTCTCGACTGTTAATTTATGAGATCTAGTGATAAGAATTGAGAATGGAGGGAGTTAGGGGATGGATCTCTACATAACCACCTAAGTGTCTATGTTGTTTAATGCGAATAGAGAGCAAGAGCAGGGCTCTAGGACTCTCGGTGGAGCAGGTGTGACCTACAAGATCACCTTTATGTTCATAACAACTTTTGAGTGAGGTCTGGGAGTGGCGTAGGACCACAGGGCCGGGCGGAGTATGACCGGGGGGTGGCGGAGTATGACCGGGGGGTCTCGGCATACATAATGACATGATCAATGATTTTCGACTACAGAGTCGGAACTAGACTGAGCTACTGCAACCTCACTAGTCACTATATGAATGTCAGAAACAGGATAAGAGCACAAGAGTAGGTTTGCATTGTGAGGGATCGAACCCTATAAACAGAAGTACATTCCAGCTTGATTGAGAAGTATATAGTATGGGATGTATATGTTTCCAATCAAGCATGCATTAGAATAGAACATCGTGTGCGTTAATGTCATGCATTAGATTTAGGCCATGGCATACACTGACACTTTCTATTTCTTTATTTCCACATTTCTTTCCGCATTAATGTTGTTTGTCGAGGATTTTGGGAAATTACAGTTTTCATCCGTTTGCGCCAGTTGCTTTCAACTGACGTACCCACATTTATTAGATTGCAGAACTACCAATCGGGGGAACTGGGAGTTTAAGCTGTGCGGAGCATCTATATCCAAAAGGAAGCAGTAAGGTTAGGTAAGTAAGAAGTTTTAACTTCCTGAGATTTTTCCCTGTGTTGTGTACTCATTGAAGTCAAGATTCTGAGTATGTGTCACGAGTTCCAGGACACGGAATTTGGGGCACTACAGGTTGTATGCTCATATTCCTTGATAAAGGAAGCTATAAATTACAGAAATAATTCAGAGGTACCGACAATAAAATAGACTATAAGCAAAGAAATATTTTTCACAGTTGTAAAATGAATACATTTGAAAAAACAAATTAATAGTTTGTTACTTGCCTGGCAATCAGATCAGTTGCTGCAGATGGAGAAACCCCTTCCCCTATACCGACCTGGAGATTGGGAAATAAAAAACCTGCTCATTGTTAATAACAAATGTTTAATATTATCATGTAAAAATTTGTGCAACACAGAAAGTATGAGATAACATCATCGCTACTAAAACACCTTATGGCCTACAAGCTGACCTGAAATCAACAATAGATATATATTGATGAGGACATCAATTCTGACTAGTTTATTTTGAAATTTAGCCATATGTAGTAGTTTTACAATATGCACCCTTTTCTTTTATGCATTAGAATATTTTTGAGATTTTAGAATATCTTTAGATTTGTATCAAGATTTGTTTTGAGCCTTGTTAGATATTATAGTCCCATATTAGGTATAAGGCTAATTTTGTTTTTGGCTCACTCCTATATATAGGAGATATTGTACTCAGTTATTTCTCAATTCAATATTCAGTATTGTTTTCATCTCTCTGATTTATCTTAACATGGTATCAGAGCCAATTATCCAAATTTTCCCTTCTTAAATTTCCTTATCAAAAATTCTTCAATTCCAACAATCGCCAAAAAAAAAATAAACAAATCTGCCCCAACAACACCCATCCCCTTATCCGTTCGTCTTCTCCGGTGAATCCCCAACTCGACGACCATACCCCGTCGCCACCCTACTCCCGTCGACGCCCTACACAGCCGCCACCACAGCCAGGCCGCGACCCCCTGTCCTCCTCCCTCTTCTGCCAGCACTACGCCTCCCCAAACTCCCGAACCCCACTTCCGGCGACCCAAACCCACCATCCTCTACCCACCAAATCCATCATCCCTGTTGACCCATCCCAAAATCAACATCAAAACCGTTGTTTTATCTTCAATTCTTCAAACCCATATCCTATTTCCAATTCCAAACCTGAAACCCAAAACCCTATAAACCCAAACCCAAATCACCTTATACCCGACCCACAACCCCAATAACCCATTTCTTTTTCTTCTCTTTCCTGTTTTTCAAAAAAAATACAGGTACTACCACTACCACTTGATGGAATCTCGGTCTCTTCCACATATTTCCGCCTCCACCGACGTCTCCGCTGCAACCGCCTCTCGTTCCTCCTCCAGATTTAAACAGTAGCAGCACCACCTTGAGTCTGCCTCCGGCCTCCTACCTTCTCCCAACATCATTCCTCACCCTACCCTACTTCCACTTCTGCCACCGGTAGCTCCGCCCTACTCCCTACCCCGATCCAGACACCAGCAGCATCTCCTCCACATTGTGCTCTCAGTCACAGCAGCACTAGTCTTAATTCACCTCGCAGTGCTTCTTCCCTCACATTCTCGGCCATGCCTGTCACTCTAGCCTTCCCGTCTCCTGCTGATTGGGCTAATCTTCAGCAACGCCTCACTCAGCTGGAACTACAGCTCATGGGTCAGTCTGTCAATGCTGGCTCCTCTGCTCCTGCACTTTCTGCCACTCCCGGTATGAATTCGTTCTGAATTTTAGATTCTGGTGGATCACATCATCTTACTAGTAATCAGACACTGTTCACCACCTGCACAGCACTTCCCTCTCACTCTCCATCTCTACACACAGCTGATGGCTCGCCACTTCTTAATACACACTCAGGAACAATTAGCTCTCCCACTCTCACATTACCTTATGTTCTTTATGCTCCCTATTTATCAATAAACCTTATTTCTATTAGTGCGTTGTGCGATAGTGGTCTTGTCGTTACTTTTTAATCTTTAGGTTATTCTATTAATGATTCCTCTACCGGTGAGGAGTTTGGGCATGCTAGTCGTCAGGATCGTCTATATTATCTAGATTTTCTTCATGCACATCACTCTCCTTCTAGTTTTGCCGGTATTGTTTCCTCTGATGCTAATCTGCGGCACAGGCGTTTAGGTCATATTAGCGCATCACGACTCCAGACTATAGCTCGCAGTGGTGTCCTTGGTTCTCACTTTTAAACATTTAATTGATTGTTAGGGTTGTCATTTGGCCAAACACATTGCCTACCCTTTAGTCACAAAAAGAACTTCTGAAACCACTCATCCTTTTCAACTTGTTCATTCTGACTTATGGGGCCCATCTCCCGTACCTTCGTGGAAAGGCTATCTCTATTATGTTACCTTTATCGATGACTTCACTAGACATACATGGGTTTTTCTTATGCGTCAGCGATCTAAGATACCTGATATTTACCGGTTCTTTACAACTATAATTCACACTCAGTTCGGTGTGCGCATTAGGAATTTTCGATCAGACGGTGCACGTGAGTACACTTCCACCACTATGAGATCGATCCTTCAGTCTCACGGTACCTTTTTTCAGCAATCATGCCCTCACACACATAAGCAGAATGGTGTAGCTGAACGCAAGCATCATCACATCCTTGAGACGGCTCGCACTCTTTTACTCTCATTTTCCGCTCCTCATTCTTTCTGGGCTGAAACTATCATAACCTCTGTTAGTCTCATCAACATTACTCCCTCATCTGCCCTAGCTAGTACGACGCCTTATGAGGCTTTATCACTCACCTCCCGACTACAGTATGCTCCGTACCTTTGGGTGACCTGTTACGTCCTTCCCCCTCCTACTGAGCGCATGAAGCTCTCCGCTCGTGTTGCTAAGTGCGTTCACCTAGGTCGCAGTCCTGAACACAAAGGTTATTGTTGTTTTGATCCATCAGCGGGTCGTGTCAGCATTTCTCGACATGTAACCTTTGTGGAAGACTCCCTTTACAACCTAACTCCCCCCGAGGATACTAGATTTCTCGATTCCCCAGTTGTTGCTAGCCCCCCGACTTCATCTTCCTGCATTCCTTTTGATCCCACTCCTCTGGCTCCATTCCCATCTCCTGCCGTCCTTACACCTGTTGTTCCCCCTACCAAAACACCACCTGCATCCCCACAGCAGCCAACACCCACCTCACCTACTTACTCACCGACACATGCACCTACTCCACCGTCCTCACCCCCACACCCTGTCAGTCCACCACCTTTTCGTCAGTCTACCCGTTTCACTTCTGGTATTCCTCCGGCACGTTATACACCTGATGCCACTGGTCCTTCTGACCAGTTTGGTTTTGCCACCCTAACTTCCTACTCACACAGTTTCATGCATATCTCACTACTATACACTCTACACGTAAGCCCAGAACCTATCAAGACGCAATTCAATATCCTGAATGGAGTAAAGCTATTGCAGAGGAATTCAGTACATTTAATCAGACTGGCACTTGGGATATCGTTCCTCTCCCAGAGGGCATTCAGCTTATTAGCTGCAAGTGGATCTTCAAGGTCAAATATCAACCTAATGGATATATTGAGCGGCACAGGACTCGTCTAGTAGCCTGAGGATTTACTCAGGAATATGGCATTGATTATGATGAAACCTTTGCTCCCGTTGCACAGATGACTACTGTTCGCACTCTTCTTGCTGTTGCAGCCATTCGCCAATGGCCGTTATATCAGATGGACGTGAAGAACGCTTTTCTTCATGGTACCTTATCTGAGGTGGTTTATATGGATCCTCCTCCTGGCCTCCCTACTCCTCGTTATGTTTGCTGGTTGTGTCGGGCTATATATAGTTTGAAGCAGGCCCCTCGAGCCTGGTTTGAGTGTTTTCGCCTTGTCATTACCAAGGCTGGTTTTAGTCCGAGTTCTCAGGATCATTCTATATTTATGTGGTCATTACCACAGGGGATGGTACTTCTACTACTTTATGTTGACGATATGATCATTACTGGGGATGACTGCGGGCATTACATCCACCCAAAAATACCTTCATCAGCAGTTCCATATGAAAGACCTTGGCAGACTACGTTATTTTCTGGGCCTAGAGATTGCTCATGGATCTCGGGGGATACTCATCTCTCAGCAAAAATACACATCAGATATTTTCTTCGCTGCATGCCTTTCTGACAGTCGATCAGCCAATACACCCTTAGAGCTTCATGTGAAGCTTCGTCCCACTGATGGTGAGCTCCTTCCTGATCCCACTAGTTACAGACAGATTGTCGAACAGCTTGTCTACTTATGCATGACCAGACCCGATATTGCTCACGCAATCAGTGCTGTCAGTCAGTTTGTTTCTGCTCCGACATCAGTTCACGACTGCGCCCTTCTTCGAATTTTCAGATATCTTCGGAGCACTATTACTCGCTCATTATTCATGCCTGCTACATCCAAACTAGAGCTGAGTGCATATTCTGATTCAGATTGGGCAGGTGATCCTACTACCAGACGGTCTACCACCGGTTTCTGTCCATTTCTTGGTGATTCGCTGATCTCATGACGAAATAAGAAACAGGCAGGTACTGCATGTTCTTCGACTGAAGCTGAGTACAGAGCAATGGCAGCTACTACTAGAGAGATTGTTCATGTTCGTTGGCTTTTATTAGATATGGGTCACTCATTCAGAACCTACTCCCCTTCATTATGATAACCGGAGAGCACTACACATTGCAAGCAACCCAGTCATTCATGAGCGAACGAAGCATATAGAAATTAATTGTCATTATGTTCGTAAGCGTTTTGAAGCAGGGACCATTTCTCTTCATTCTATTACCTCATCACAGCAGACGGCAGACTTCTTCACCAAATCTCATACTATTCAGAGATTTCGATATTTAGTAGGCAAACTCACTCTGTTTGACCCACTGAGTTTGCGAGGGGGTGTTAGATATTATAGTCCCATATTGGGTATTGGGCTAATTTTGTTTTTGGCTCACTCCTATATATAGAAGATATTGTACTCAGTTATTTCTCAATTCAATATTCAGTATTGTTTTCATCTTTCTGATTTATCTTAACAAGCCTATATATAGGCCATTAGGCCTTGAGATTAATGAGAAGTTCTGCTATTCTTGATTAACAAAATTATTGTGTTGAGTTATTGCTCTTCATCCATCTTCTTTTGTGTGATACAATTGAGAGAATTATTAGGGTTTGTGATAAATCCTAATAAAATTTTAGGGTTTGTAATAAACTCTAAAACTACCCCCCAAATCCCCAAATCCACTTCAATTCCTAAACCATAATCCACAAATTAATTAAACCCTAACCCCAACCTAATCTTTCTCTCTCTTCTCCCTCTTCCCTGTCGAATCCTGAAACCCATCGAAACCCCCACACCACGCCAACTCCTCACCCCGACCTCTTTACTGAAACCCATCCCCGACACCGCTCACCTCCAACCCCCATCTCATCCTCGTCGCCGTCCACATCGGCGCCCCTCCTTCATCATCCCCCCGTGCTGCCTCCCCTTCACCACCGTTGAAACCCTACTTTCCCCCCAAATCCTTCAACCTCGAGGCCCACTATCCTGACGCCAGAGCCACCACAATCTACCCCACGACCTCCCTCGACTCCACACCGCCACTACGCCCACTAACAGCCTCCGTCCAAGCCGTGTTTCCCCCACCGACGGCCGATCAATCCTCTCCGACTACCATCCATCCTCTACTACGACTTTTCGATGCCACCTTACTGCCGATCCCGACACCCGCTGCCCTTTGCAGCTCGTGGTCGCAACCCCTAGTCACCTTGTTGCCGCTACCTTCATTACCAACTATACACAATCTGCAACCTCGGTAAACTCTTTCCACTTCTCAAATATTTGTATTATTGCTCTATCATCTCTGTCATATTATTTGATTTAACTGTCGTTCATAAATATTGAGAGTGAGTGTTCTACTTGCCTAATTAGAATACAAATCAATATTGCATCTTTTACGTGCTAAGAACGCTTACGGATATAATTATTGATCGTTAGAACTGAATCGTTAATTGGACCTGTTAAACTTATTTCAATTCTTGAAAATCCATCGAACCGATTAATTGTTTTAATTCTAACTTGATCTGCATTACATATTGGTAAAATTAATCCTTTAAAATTCTTGGAAATTCTCTATTTAGGATTACGTTTTACATCATATATATATATATGAGTCCCCTTCGGTTGCACACTACTTTTGGTGAGCACTCCGTGAGCACTCATGAAATAAAGACCCTATAAAAAATCCGAACTGCTCATATTGTTCTATATGCCTAAGATAGCCTAACAATAAAAAACCAAGTAATTTGAAGTTCATTTGCCTATCCATCATGCTATTAGAATTTTCGGCCATACAATTTTGTGATGATGTAAATCATGGACAAATGAATTTCAAATTAATTGATTTTTTATTGTTAGACTATCTTAGGTATATAGAACAATATGAGCGGTTCGGATTTTTCATAGGATCTTTATTTCGTGAGTGCTTACGGAGTGCTCACCAAAGTAGTATGCAATCAAAGATTTCTCTCTCTCTCTCTCTCTATATATAGAGAGAGAGAGAGAAATGTTCCTTTGTGCACTAGGCCTCCGTGTGCACTTGGCCTTTCCGCCTTCGTATCGACGATCTGAACCGTTCACATTGATATACACGTCTAAATTAGTCTAAATATGTAATTTCAAATTATCTGAAATTTATTTGCTCATCCATCATGTGAATATAAAAAAGAACGATTTTCAGCTATACAATTTTGTAACACTTCAGTGGATGGGCAAAATGAATTTGAAATGATTTGATTTTACATATTTAGACTAATTTAGATGTGTAGATCAATATGAACGGTTCGGATCGTCGATACGAAGGCAGGAAGGCCGAGTGCACACGAGTGGACACCGAGGCCTAGTGCACAACGGAACATTAATATATATATATATATAGAGAGAGAGAGAGAAGGGTTCTCACGATAAGCTTCGTGAGAACTCCACGCCTATCCATCCTATGGATGATCTGAACCGTTCACATTGTTTAACATGACCAAATTAATCTAGAATATAAAGTCACGTCATTTGAAATTCATTTGTTCATGCATCATGTCATTATAAAAAATAACGATTTTTTAGCCATACAATTTGTAACACTTCAATGTATGGGCAAACGAATCTCAAATGACTTGATTTCTCATTCACGAACTAATTTAGTCATATATATCAACATGAACGGTTCGGAACTTTCAACTAATGTCCCAAACAAAAGTTCTCACATGGTTCTCACCAAAAGAGTTCTAACATATATCTATATAATAAAATACAAAGAAAGCTATCAAGTGGCTCTCCTTCAATTCCCTCAAAAATCAAAGGTCCAGATCTAACCTCACAAAACATATTTTCCCTCCAAAAGTTTTCCCCCAAAACTCAAATTCAAATCCCCCACTCAAAAAAACTCATATATTTATTTAATTTTTTTTCTCTCTTTCCCTCCCTTTTCTATTTAAAAAATAAAGAAAATAAAAATTTTAAAATTTTTTAAAAATTTAAAAATTTAAAAACCAAAAAGAATTAAAAAAATTAAAAACTTCGAAAATGATTCAAAAAATTCAAAAAAATTATATAATATGTTTTTTGCCGGACCTCCAAAAATTTCTCATATAATATGTTTGTTACTTCAATTAATTTGCTGGACCTCCAAAACTATTTTATATGATCAAACAAAGTGCACCGTTCCGAAGACGTGTCGTAGGCACGTGTCAACGGGCAAACCTAGTATATATATATATCAACAACAACAACAAAGCTTTTTTTTCCAATTAGTTGGGATCGGCTACATGAATCCTAGTTTTCCATTCTGCTCGGTTTAGCGCATTATCATCTGTAAGGCCACAAGCTATCATATATTTTCTCGCCGTTTCCATCCAAGTAAGTTTAGGTCTTTCCCTACCCCTAACTCTACCCTCAATACTTAATAAATCATTCTTTCTAACGGGGGCATTACTAGGTCTACGTGTGACATGTCCAAACCACCTAAGGTGATTCTCTCTTAATTTATCTTCGATGGGAGTTATCTTTACCATGTCTCGTATATACTTGTTTCTAATTCTATCCTTTCTAGTTTTACCATGCATCCTCATCTCCGCTACACTCATTTTTTTGACATGTTTCTTTGTTGTCCAACACTCTGCTCTATACATCATTGATAGTTTAACATTCGTCCTATAAAAAATTCTTCAACTACAAAGGTATACGTTTGTCACACAAAACACCACTGTCACTTCTCCACTTAAGCCACCATGCTTGGATCATATGTATAACATCTTCACAAATCTCTCCATCTCTTTGTATAATTGAGCCTAAATATCGGAAACGATCTCTTTTAGGTATCTCTTGACCATCAAACTGCACTACTTCCTCATTTGTGTTCCGAATATCACTAAAATTACACTTCATATACTCTTATTTAGTTCTGCTTATTCTAAAGTCTCTAGCTTCCAAAGTTTCTCTCCACGATTCTAATTTAGCATTGATTGCTGCTCTAGTCTCATCTACTAAGACAACGTCATCGGCAAAAAGCATACATCAAGGCACCTCATCTTGTATTTCTCACGTCAATTCATCCATAACCAAAGCAAAGAGATAGAGGTTTAAAGTCGAACCTTGGTGTAAATCCAGTATAATAGAAAAATCACTGGTCTTTCATATGGTTGTTTTAATTGTGGTATTTGCCCCTTCATACATATCTTTAATTACCTCAATATACTGAATAGTTGCTCATTAATTATTTAACGTCCACCATACTATGTCTCTAGGGACTTTATCATATGCTTTTTCTAGATCTATAAACACCATATGTAGATCTTTCTTATTATCCCTATATTTTTTCACAAGTATTTTCAGTACATAAATTGCTTCCATTGTAGACCTTCCAGACATAAATCCAAACTGATTCTCACACACTGTGGTTTCTAGTCTTAGTCTATGTTCGATCACACTCTCCCAAATTTTCATCTTATGGCTCATTAATTTAATCCATTGGTAGTTGAAACAACTTTGTATATCTCCTTTATTTTTATATATAGGTACTAAAATACTCTTCCTCCATTCATCGGGCATCTTCTTAGTCCTCAAAATCTCATTAAATAATCTTGTTAGCCAACCCACTCCTACATCCCCAAGACACTTCCAAACTTTAATGGGTATACCATCTGATCCTAAAGCTTTTCCTATTTTCATCATTCCTAAAGCATTTCGAACCTCAAAGGTCCTAATTCTACGGTTGCCCACAACCTTTTCATTTAATAACTTTTCAAAGTAATTTCGCCATATTTCCTTAATTTTCTCATCTTTTACTAAGACTCTTGAATAGTTGAATCATCGCTCTTAATGCACCTAATTTTATCCAAATCTTTTATTTTCCTATCCCTTTGTTTAGCAAGCTTATAGATATTATTGTTCCCTTCTTTTGTTCCTAATTTTGTGTATAAATCATCATAAGCTTTTCATTTTTGCATCTGTTACCGCTTTCTTAACTTCTTTTCTAACGGTCTTATATCTCTCCAAATCTTCTTCATTTCTACACTTTCGCCATATATATAGGTCGAACAGTAAAAACGTGAAGGTTCCAACTTACAGTTAAGATGATAACAACGATAAAAACATGTATTTGTTTACAAAAATTTTCATTAAATGTCCCACCAAACGTTTGGGCAAGTTTGGTTTGGAAGTAAGTGCAAGAGAAATTTTAAATGGAACTACTTTTTGAGTCAATTACCAAAATGTCCTCTATCCATTGGAGGGAAATAGTGGTTGTAACTTGTAACATGCGAAATTTAAATTCTCACTGGCATTTTCATTCAAACAATACAGACTTTAAGACTCGGAGTAACTTGGGAAAGTTTCTATCATTTGATGCACTTTTCAGAAACAATAACATGCACCATTCAAAAGTTTCCTAATCCCTGAGAACAGGTTACCTCCTGGTTGATAGTAAATAAGAACATGCCACTGAGAGACTTTTAGTAGATATTTTGGTGGTCACGGATTTCTGCTGGCTGGTGTATTTTGAAATGTAGATCATACTAGGTCATGGTCAAGTTTAATTAGTGGGATGTAATTGAAATTAGTCCTCCCAAATTAATGAACACAAAATTTTCATAAAGTATTTTTTACCACAATATTTGTTTTATCTATTCCAACAATTTAGCTTTTGTGATCATCATTAATTTTTTTTAAAGTTTTGGCACCTCTTTAGCTATTTACATAATTTATAATTTATGTCACAAACTCAACCTTAGCCTGTATCTGTTAACATATATCTAGCAACATGAAAAATCGATTAGTTAGACAGTAGCCTACTACATGCATGGCTAGTAGTGAATGCTTCCAAAAGAAATTCAACAGAACATAAATGGTGGATTCATTCAAATGTATATAATAATTGATGAAAAAGGATAGTGTGATCAAATATATAATTAACTTTAAGGATAAATAATATCAAGAAGGAACAGTTTCTGCTTGAAAAAGGATAAATAAAAAGTAAACAGAAGTAGATAGTAGGTTAATAGGTAGGAGAGAACACAAAACATACCAGAATTCTCGATAAAACCAATCCAGGCATAAATCCAGCAACAAATGGGACAAGCATTGTCGCGATTGACCAGGCCAGCACCCCAAATTTAAGGACTTTGCTGTAGTGCCAAGATGACTGGTCAGCACAGAACTGTAATTGATTATTAATGTTAAGATTCCTATTGTATATGGCAATCAGAACCATTCTAAACAAGACAGTATTTGGAAAGAAAAAAGAGGAAGGGCATAAATCCAAAACAAAAGAATTTTGAAAGTTGTTACTGTAATGTAAGATTGATTTAATTTCACATTAAACATGAAATGTTGTGGTCAGTACTAACCTTCCACCAAATAACTTAGATAGCCATCCACCGGGCAATTGACTCAGGGCATAGCCCCAAAAGAAGGAAGATTGAACTAGGCCAGCAGTTGATGAGTTCCATCCAAACTGATGCGACATGGGAATGATCGCAATACTCAAGTTGACCTGAGATATGAAAGGATTATCAATCATCTTAACGGAATTAAAGATGACTAATTTGCAGAGACTCTAAGATAATATAACAATCTAGACAATCAAACAAGCGATAGAGGTTAAGAAAAGTAGTGAAGACCAGCAATTGATGCAAAAGAATGGGAAGAATACAGATCATATAAATAAGCTGCATAACCTTTATCATGTTCAGGATGGCTCGGTGTGGCTCAATATGGAATGATTACTTACAAGCCTTTGTTTTACAGTTTCCATATTTGCAACTTTTTTACGAACAGAGAGAATTTGTCTACTATGGACTGTAATGAGATACTAAGAATCACAGCGATATGAAGATTTGTATATTTAAGTTCATGCTTCATAAGTAGACTAACCAACTCAACAGTAATCCCCATTATGCAGATTTGCAAATTTGAAGTTTAGATTGATAGCATTTGTAAATGCACTTGTTTCTTTCCTTGATAATGTTTGTTTTTAAGGGGGCGTTTAGTATGCGGTAATATATAAGGGAATCTAGGATTATCGTCTGGAATACCTATTTCGGTCAGATATGATTATAGTTTTGGAAGGATTTTTAAATTCCCATGGGAATCAAAATCCTTAGTTGGGAATGATATACATTACTCTTTCAAAATGTGGGATTTGTGGATTCCTTCACATAAAAAATAACTGAGATTATCACGTTACCAAATCACCCTCCAGATTTTTTATAATATTTTTGTCTTACCATATTGCCGCTTTGTGTTTCCTCCAACAAATTTGTTGCTCTGTCTTATTAGGGTGAGATTTGTATATATCTATATAATAAATTACAAAGAAAGCTATCAAGTGGCTCTCATTCAATCTCCCTTAAAACTAATGGCCTAGATTGATTCTCACAAAACATATTTTTCCGCCCAAAATTTCAAACCCCAAAATTAATTTTTTTCCCCAAACTAAAAAACTCATTACTTGTAATATCTCTCTCCTCTTTTCACTTTTTCATATTTCTCTCTCTCCCTCTCTTTCTCCCATTCTTTCTTTATTTACTTAGAAATTTAGATTTTAAGATTTCAGGTTTGTAAAATTTTCAGATTTTTATGCTTTTTTTTATTGCACATGTTATATTGAAAATAGCAAATATCTCTTCAACTGTTAAATTTCATCATTTTCCACACTTAAAGTTCTAAGAAGTTGGATTTTACACCCTCATTTATAATTATTTTTCAACATATAATAATAGAAACATGGACTTTTATTTACAACTAATTATTATCTTACTATTCAAACTTGAACTACATAATTGTTGTTTTATTGTTTACAGGGCTTTTCGTGTGTTGTATCGTTCCGAAAACGTGTCGTAGGCACGTGCCCACGGGTAAATCTAGTTTATATATAAAGAGGAACATCCGATTAAAGACTTAAAGTATTATATAAGTATGATATATGTTTCAGTATAATGTATCAATTATAACAATAGTACCCACCATTAGTAATAAAAAAAATTGAATGGGAAACCCTCTGTCTACTAATTAAGTCATAAACAAAATATTTCATCGATAATTATAATCCATGTATGCCTAAGATCATGTGTTTGTACTACGTGCATTTCATTATTTTCCTTTTTGTTATGTTTTTTATCTAACTGGTTGAAATAAATCAGAATCATTATGTAACTTTTTGAGTCATCTATTTGTTATTGTATTCAGGTTTTATAAGATATATATCAATATTAGTTTTGCACATGTCACGCGTATACATTGATTACTAAAGTAGATAACATTTATATTGGTTTCTTTTTTAAAATAAAGCCAAAAGGATATTTTCGGTAATGTCTACTATATCGAATGATTGATGGAAACAAATTGGTCTATATCAAACACAGTACTAAAATATTCCATGAAATGCAATATCATGTACCAAACACAGTATTGTAATATTCCTGAAATTCATGATTTCTACCCTTACATTCCCGGAAATTCACCCGTTCCAAAGAATTCTCCAATCCGCAGACCAAACACCCCCTAAGAAGCTTGTTTGTTTCCTTGAGGGCACAATAACCATTCTCAATCAGGAAAGCTACTTAAAACTGTCTACTATACATCCAAACTTTTTATCTCAGCTCTGTACATTATTTCGACTGACAAAAGCAAGGGAACTACCTTATCCATGTTGCAGATGACAAAAGCAAGGGAAGTGGTGGCGATGATCTTGTATCTGGCCGGCAAATTCTTCCAATTCAACAACAACGACAACCCTTGATCATCTTCACTGTCCTTGGTCTCATCAACCACCACCAAACCCTTCAAATCCCTTGCTCCTTCTTCTTCATCGCTAACCACACCCTTACCGCCCGCTTCCGACCCATCGAGCTTCACTCTGGTAGCAATAGTTCCCTTTCTTGGTGGATTCCGAACCCTAGAGTGGAGGAATCGAGGGGAGGAGGACGAAGATGGGAGAAGGCGGCGAGAGAAGACGCGGTGATTAGATCGGAGCGGGAACATCGCCGTCAGGCGGCGAGAGAAGACGCGGTGATTAGATCGGAGCGAGAACATCGCCGTCGCCGTAGTCATCGCCATTGGCGAACGAAGAGAGAAAGAGGATCTTCTTGATTTCAAGGGTTTTGCTTTTTTGGTGCTGGTATTAACAATGGAGGGAAGGGAAGGGAGTGTGTGGGGGGTTTGAAAGGAGCTGAGCGAGCCACGAGATATGGGGGAGAAAAGACGACTGTGAGGGAGAGTGTAGGGTTAGGAGGAGACGTTAACCGCCACACAAATTGAATTCTACAATAGAGTGGTTTTTTTCCCGAAATAGGCCACTTTTTTAAACATTTTCAAAATAGACGACTTTTAAAACTAATTTCGAGAATAGAACAGTTCTCATAGGCCACACTATCGAACTGCGACATTTTTGATTTCGTGGCCGCAGTTCACAACTGCAGCCCAAGTATATATCATACATAGCTGATAGGCTCGGAGACTTGAAAAAACATTGCCCGTATGTAAAATGTGAAAAATAGGAGGCCGCAGTTAAGTATTGCAACCTCGATACTACATAGGCTGCAATACGGAAATGCGGCCTCTTCGATTTTGTGGCCGCAATTCACAACTACGTAGGGGTGGCAACTGGGCCGGGTCAACCGGCGACCCACCCGCGACCCGGCCCACGAACCCGGCCCGGTTAAAGCTTTCGCGGGTTCGGGTCGAACCCGGTGAACAGTACCGGGTCGACCCGGGTCGCTTTTTTTGCGAATTGGATTCGCGAAACCCGGCCCACGAACCCGGTCAACCCGCGAATTGGACCCGCCAACCCGCGGGTCGACCCGCGAATTTCGATCTCCGACCCGTGAATATAACCCGCGAATTGAACCCGCGGGTCGCCAAGTTGGGTTTGGTGCCGTTGGGGTTTTCAGCCGTTGGATTCCATCCGTTGGGTTTGGGCCGTTGGGCACGGCAGCAGAAGCAAACGGCTCTTAGAGCCGTTGCTTGCTGCTGGTGCTCTTTTTTTTTTTTTTTTTTTTTTTGTTTTGATCCCAATTCTAAGCCTATAAATAGCCCCCAAAAATCTCCAAAAAAATCACACATCTCTCTCTTACTCTCTCTACTATTATACATCAAAAAAAAAAAAATTTGAACAATTGTAGTAATCATCAAACAAGTGTACAAAGAGGCGTATACACGATCAAATTTCGGTCGTATCGGAGAACAAAATTCAACGTCTTCACTCTCTTCAACTCTCTTCAACCATCGACTCAAATCTACTTCAACTCTTCAATTGTGAAACCGGCAAAGCGCTCCGTCATCTTTTCTATTATATTCTAATTTTCACGGTTTTTTTTTATACGCGTATTCCACTGTGAACGGTATCAAAATATCTCTATCTCTCTTGTTTTTTTTTTTCGTTGTAGTTAAAATTATTGTTTGTTTTTTGAACTTCTCTATCTCAACCCTCTTGTTTTGTAGTTTTTTTTTGTATAATTCACCGCTTCTACACTGTAGATTTTATTTACATACCACATTACTACACTATGTCTAGATCACGCGGTAGTGGTCGTAGCGGACAAGATTCTTCCTCATCTTCACGTAGGCCACCAATTGTCCCAATTATTGAGCCCACCCAAGATTACATTGATCCTACTATGGAACAATGGGGTACACACGACATGGATGTTGTAGGTAACATTCAAGTAGAAGAAGAAGAACAACAACAACAACCCGAAACCACACAACCCCGTAGTAGTAGGAAAAGTAGAGGAGAAACTAGCGATTGGCACAAGTTTTATGAGTATATCCCGGACGAAAATATTCCGGGTGTAGGTTTGAAAGTGTGTAAAACATGTAGCAAAACATACAAATTCAAGAGGGGTGACGGCACCGGTACAATTAGTAGACACATACAACATAATCACAAAGAACTCCTTGATCAAATACAAGGCCAACAAAAAATAAACCCTAGGACCGGTCAAGTAGATAGCCACCCTTATGATCCCGAACTCGTTCGTCGGGAAATGGCCCGATTAGTCATTAAGGAAGAGTTGCCATTTTCCTATCCCGAGAGTAGGAACTTGGAAAATTTTAATCAAACGGCCTTAAACCCTCATTTTAGAAGAATTCCGAGAAATACTTGCAAATCGGATTGTTTTAAAATGTACGTTGAAATGAAGGACGCGTTGATTGCAATTTTATGGAGTTTAACTTGTAGGGTTAGTTTAACTTCGGATTGTTGGACGGGTGTCAACAATATTCCAACGATGGGAATAACCTGTCATTGGATCGACAATGATTGGATTCTTCAAAAAAGAATCATATCACTTGCGGCGTTGCCATATCCCCATAGTGGCTCTGAAATAGCAAACCGTATTATAGAAATTTGTGATGTTTTTCATATTCGCGATAAAATTATGGCTATTAGTTTTGATAATGCATCTAACAACAATGTAGCAATTACTACTTTAAAATCTGTATTAAACCCTCCAGCTGACAATATTTTTCATGTTAGATGTGCATGTCATATTATAAATTTATGTGTTCAAGATGCATTAAAAATAGCTGATCCATATATAATTAAAATTAGAAATTGTGTACATTTCATTGCATTAAGTCCAAGCATTTTACAAGAATGGAAAGCTTGGTGTAGGGTTAGAAATGTTCCTTTTAGAAAATTTCCAAAGGATGTTAGACACCGATGGAATTCTACTTTTGATTTATTGAATGTTGTCACCGATTATAAAGCAGTTGTAAATAATTTTTGTATCGCAAAAAATATGCACAATTTTGAAATGACTCCGCCCGATTGGTATTTTGCCGAAGCTTTATTGAAATTTTTAGAACCTTTTAAAACCGCAACTTTAAAGTTTTCAAAAACATATGAATCTACTTCTAGTAGCATTTTTGTTGAATTAGTTAGCATGATGCAAATATTTAACGAAATGTTAAATGATCCCTATATTAGTGACATTGTAATACCTGCATTTCAAAAATTTTTGAAATATTATTTTCCTCCTCCTATGTTGATTTGTGTTGCTACTGTTATGGATCCTCGTATCAAATTAGAAGGTACGAAGAATTTGATAGAAATGTTTTTTGCATGTTTAGATGACAATGTAGAATTAACAATTGATTGCGCTACTTTTTTAGTTCAGTTTGAATCTACATTAAATAACTTGTATGATTATTATGATAGACGTTTTGCTTCTAGTAGTACAACTTCTGCAGTTAGTTCTTCTTCTGGTAGTTCTAAAGGTAAAAGTAAAATTGGTGATAGAACATTTAGTCTACTTGAACAAATTCAGTCTAAAAAACCTAGGACTAATCAACCAAATGAATTAAATTGGTATAACCAACAGGATACTGAGCCTACTCTTTCCCCACTAGATATTTTACAATGGTGGAAAGAACATGAACACACATTTAGTATTCTGTCTATTATGGCTAAAGATTTGCTAACTCCTCCTGTCTCTACAGTTGCTTCTGAGAGTGCATTTTCTACAAGTGGCAGGGTTCTATCTGATTACAGAAACCGGTTGAAGCCCGAGGCGTTGGAGATGCTCGTTTGCACAGAAGACTGGCTGAAGGCTGAAGATAGGACGCAAGGGAAAGCACTATCAAGTTCTACAAGTGGGAGCAACTCGCCCGAAGAACAACAGCAACAACAACAATAGCTTTTCATCTTATGTTAAATTAGAAAAATTGTAGTCAATTCAAATTGTACATAAGAAATATGTTATTGTATAAAACTTATTTGTGAATTGAATTTTTCATTTCATTTCGTTATAAATTGTTCAAACTGTATCACTTAAATTCGTATGAATAAAATTTCAAAATTTGTTGTCAATTTCACTCTTCCAATCTTATTATTATTATTGTCACGATTTTTTTTGTTTATTAGTATTATTACTTACTTAGTATTATAACTAAACATTATTTGGGGATATTTGATTCAATTTGAAGAATTGTAGTATTATTACTTACTAGTATTATTACAAAATTTAGTGAATTACATACTTAGTATTATAATTAAACATCATTTGGCCCGATATTTGAAGAATTGTAGTATTATTACTTATTAGTAGTAATGTAGTATTACTTATTTACTTACTTAGTATTATAATTTTAAACTACCAAAAAAAATTACTTACTTAGTATTACTTACTTACTTACTTACTTAGTATTACTTACTAAGTATTACTTACTTAGTATTACTTATTTACTAAGTATTACTTACTTACTACTTAGTATTACTTACTTACTTAGTATTATAATTTTGAAGAATTGTAGTATTATTATCACTTATTAGTAGTAATTACTTACTTAGTATTACTTACTTACTAAGTATTACATACTTAGTATTACTTACTTACTTAGTGTTATAATTTTGAAGAATTGTAGTATTATTATTACTTATTAGTAGTAATGTAGTATTACTTAGTAATGTAGTATTACTCACTTAGTATTATACTATTATTATTAGTAGTAATGTAGTATTACTTAGTATTACTTCAATTTAAGCTACCACAAAAAATAAAATAAAATAAAATAAAATAAAATAAAATAAAATATATATATTATTAAACGGGCCAACCCGCGGGTCGACCCGGCCCAACCCGGGTTGAGCCCTAAAGGGTTCACGGGTTGGGCGGGCCACCCAATTAAGATTCTGACCCGGCCCGGCCCGGCCCGTATAATACCCCAACCCGGCCCGGCCCGCCTACCCAAGTGTGCCAACCCTCATGGGTTGGGCCCGGCCCGGCCCGGTCGACCCATCTGCCACCCCTGCAACTACGGCCTCAATTATATGGTCGATAGTGTCCAGTTCTTAAAACCTTCTAATACGCATTCAACCATATAACTGAGGCCACAATTGTGAATTATGGCCTTTGTAGTATCGATGCCACAGTACCCAACTGCGACAGCCTATTTTTCACATTTTACACTTGGATAATTTTTCCCAAGCATTCGAGCCTATTAGTCAAATATGTATGTGATGCGGTTTGTTTTTGGTCGCAGTGTGGATGCACCAGGTGTGAGTTCGGACTCAATTTGTAATGAGGGAAGAGTGCGGCACGGGACGACGAGCGGGAGGCTCGCTTCGGCGCTTGAGGATCGGCTCGGATCACCTCGCCTCGAGTACCTGTAGACGGTCCTGAAACACCGGGGTTTATCCCGGCGACGGACCCTCCGACGATCTAGTCAGTCTCTGTGAGAGAGTAACAATAACTAGGGAAATTTGGGTGGCAAAGATTGATTACCTGAAAAGGTGGGTGAGGGTCTGGTATTTATAGGGAATTCCAACCGGGTTTGGATCCGCTTGGGGGCCGGGTCTGAACCCGAAAGCCCATGGGCCTGACGTGGCAGGAGGCCCAGGGGGTTTAGGGCTGACGTGGCAGTGCCAAGAGTGGTATAGGGCTGACGTGGCAAAGCCCTAGGTGGTATTTGGAGCTGACATGGCTGATCATGGGGCTCCTGTGCCTCTGGGGGGAATCGGATGGCCTAGGTTGTGCCAGGTCATCCTCATTCCTCGCCAGACTGGGCGGACGGCCCGTAGGGCTGTCGCGGATCGGAGGCTGAGGGCCATCGTGGCTCGTCGGATACGAGGAGACCAGTTTTGTGGGGGTGAACTTGTGGTTCGGCGCCGACCCTGTAGTGGTTCAAAGCCGAGCCAGATTGTTGTTTTTCCCATTTTTGAGCGAGAGCTGTCCTGGGCCCTGGTTGGGCCCCGGGCCATTTTTACCCTACCACACAAGCTCCCCACTCCTGCGGGGGTGCGGGAGCTAGCCGTGGAGGAGTGTTTATGGTTGTGGAAATGGGATGGCGAATCGCTGGGCCTTCATGAGGGGGCTGCCCTGAAGCTAGAACGAAACTCGAGCTGGCGAGGGTTTATGAGCCGGCAAGGGTGATGGCCTGTCGTTGAGACTTCCTGAGAAGATTATCCTGGTGCTAGACCGAACCTCGGGCTGGCGAGGGATTATGGGTCGGCCAGGGTGATGGCGAGCCGTTGAGCCTTCCTGAGAAGACTACCCTGGTGCTAGACCGAACCTCGAGCTGGCAAGGGATTATGGGCCGGCAAGGGTGATGGCGAGCCGTTGAGCCTTTCTGAGAAGACTACCCTGGTGCCAGACCGGACCTCGAGCTGGCGAGGGATTATGGGCCCGCAAGGGTGATGGCGAGCCGTTGAGCCTTCCTGAGAAGACTACCCTGGTGCTAGACCGAACCTCGAACTGGCAAGGGATTACGGGTCAGCAAGGGTGATGGCGAGCCGTTGAGCCTTCCTGAGAAGACTACCCTGGTGCTAGACCGAACCTCGAGCTGGCGAGGGATTACGGGCCGGCAAGGGTGATGGCGAGCCGTTGAGCCTTCCTGAGAAGACTACCCTGGTGCTAGACCGAACCTCGAGCTGGCGAGGGATTACGGGCCGGCAAGGGTGATGGCGAGCCGTTGAGCCTTCCTGAGAAAACTACACTGGTGCTAGACCGAACCTCGGGCTGGCGAGGGATTATGGGCCAGCAAGGGTGATGGCGAGCCGTTGAGCCTTCCTGAGAAGACTACCCTGGTGCTAGACCGAACCTCGAGCTGGCGAGGGATTGCGGGCCGGCAAGGGTGATGACGAGCCGTTGAGCCTTCCTGAGAAGACTACCCTGGTGCTAGACCGAACCTCGAGCTGGCGAGGGATTATGGGTCGGCAAGGGTGATGGCGATCCGTTGAGCCTTCCTAAGAAGACTACCCTGGTGCTAGACCGAACCTCGAGCTGGCGAGGGATTACGGGCCGGCAAGGGTGATAGCGAGCCGTTGAGCCTTCCTGAGAAGACTATCCTGGTGCTAGACCGAACCTCGAGCTGGCGAGGGATTACGGGCCGGCAAGGGTGATGGCGAGCCGTTGAGCCTTCCTGAGAAGACTACCCTGGTGCTAGACCGAACCTCGAGCTGGCGATGGATTATGGGTCGGCAAGGGTGATGGCGAGCCGTTGAGCCTTCCTGAGAAGACTACCCTGGTGCCAGACCGGACCTCGAGCCGGCGAGGGATTATGGGTCGGCAAGGGTGATGGCGAGCCGTGGTGCCTTATAAGGTTTGAGCGAGGTGGTCCGCCGTCTTTGCGGAGCATTGAAGGCGCTCCGGGATCTGTGCAATGTTCCAATTTCCTAGGGGCATTAATGGCGCCGCCTAATAAATGCATGGCGCATGGGCTTCCGTCGATTGGCTTTCCCAATGTCATAATGGTCGGTCTATGGGGGAGGCTATAAATACCCCTCCCCCCACAGCGGGTTTGATCACAGCAAGGGTGGTCCATTGGCCATCAGAGGTGTCTGCTTCGGCGGACGTCTATCTATTGCAAAATTTTAACCCTGGTCATGTCGGAGAGGTGGTTACTCTGCCGCCCGGATCTTCTCTTGGATCTGATGGCCCTGATACGGTAGCCAGATCTAGGGGAGATCAGGGCGAGAGGGGTAACGACCGAAATCCGGACCGGTAGATAAGGAGCCTCGGATTGGTGGTGACTTTGCCGTCTGGATCCTTTTTCGGGTCAAACGTCCCTGACACGGTTGTTTGGCCTGAGAGAGATCCAGACGGGAGGGGTATCAACCGAATTCCGAACCTGGGGCTGAAGAGCCTCGGACATGTGGGTCGATCCGCTTTCCGATAGGGCTCCAGGCGATGGTGGCTTCTGTCCCACCCTCGAACAGTTCGGGGTTTCGGCTGCCGAGGCCGTAAGCCTCGGGCTGCTCGCGGGTGAGAGGGGAGCCGACCGAGCTCTGGAGCCCGGGGCGCTTGTCTAAGGACGGTGCCTTAAATCTTAAGTAAAAAATTTTCTCCGCCGAACAGTTCATCCAAACCGACCTCTGTGTGGTCTCCAACTGGCGCTAGGTGACGTCAGCAGCGCCAGTTTCGAGGATGACGTGGCGTGATTCCATTGGTGGCAGACGCGCGATATTCGAGGAACAGTAACGCGAAAAATGAGGCGTCGCTTCTCTCTATAAATATCTCCCCCCTTTCTCTATTCTGCTTACTTCTCTTCTGCTGTCTTCTTAAAAAGAAATCAAACACTTCAGCGCTCGGCTTAGACTGTTTTAGCGGGACCGGCTCGTCAGTCCGAGGCATTCAAAAGGTTAGTTTGTAAGTTTCTTTTGTTAGGCACAGATGGACAGGGCTCAGTCTGGCTCGTCAGCGTCGACGTCGAGGGCGGAAGGGAAACACGCCTCAAAATCGACTTCATGGAAGGAGCTCGTGCTCGAGGGGGAGTCTGTACATGATGTGGAGCCTTCCGATTCGACTTCGTGGGAGGAGCCGGTGTATGATGTGAGGCCGTTACGCTCCCGGAAACCTTTCGTGGTGGAGAGTAGCGAATCTGAGGAGGCAAGCGATAGCTCGGACGAAGTCCAGGTTCTAGAGTTGGCTTTCGAAGAGGAGGGTGGCCCGGAGGAGGGTGAAGCCGAAGGGGCTCGGATAGGAGGTGCGGGGGGGAGATCCACAGGTCAGGGTGTGGGCTCGAGCTCCGCTCCGACCGGTCTAGGGCGATTGTCTACCCCCTCGCCGGAAGGAACCAAGAAGAAGAGGGCTCCGAAGAAGAAGGGGTCGAGGGTCGGTGGCTCGAGCCAGGCGCCTGTTTACCGTAACTTAAGGACAGGGTCGCCCGTACAACCGAAGTCGTTCCGTCGGTACCCCGACGACCTTTCTGATAAGGAGCTTTTTGGGGTCCAGCCATCGTCGCCGAGCCGGAAGAGGGTGAAGATGGACACACTTCCGTCCGTTTTGGAGGCTGGTGACTTGGAGGCTTTGCAGTTGGCGTACCACATAGGGTCCAGCTACGAGCTCATGTTGCCGAGCTCTACCCTTCACCCGACCGACCCCCTGCCTGATTGGTATTGCGTCTTCCCCGTGGACGCCTTCATCTCCGGACTGAGGCTGCCAGTCCACCCGGTTGTTCGGGAGGTGTTGAACTGGGCGTCCTTGGTGCCGATGCAGTACGGGCCGAACTCCTGGAAGCAGATCATCTGCTTCGTGCTGATGTGCGAGGAGCAGAAGGTACCCCTACGGTTGAATGTGTTCCGAGCGATGTTGATGATCAGCTCGTCGGCTGAGGGTGTTTACTACATTTTGCCCCGGAGTAATGGGAAGGTCGTCCACGGTCACCCGGACTCCATCAAGGAGTGGAAGAAAAAATATCTGGTGATCCGGAGTGAGGAGCCTTGGAACATCCCTACTCGATGGAACCACTTTAAGCCGAGCTACAAAGCGCCGAGGCCGAGGGACCTGACGGCCGAGGAGTGGGGGTTTGTTGAGCGTCTCCGTCTGTCGCACAGTATCAGTTGGACGAAGGTGACGGAGGGTCACTTGGCGAGCGTCGGACTGAGCCCGGCCGTTATTTGTATGTAGTTGTTTCTTTTCTCTTGGTCTTGTTGTTCTTTTGCGCTCATTGTTCTTAATGGATCTTTTTGCAGGCATGGATCCCGAATCAATCAAGGCAAAGAGGCTCGCCATGAAGAAGGAGAAGGCCGAGAAGAAGGGGGACGCGATGAAGACGAGGGGGTCGTCCCAGGTGGTCTCCGAGGCCCCTATTCAGCCGAGGGCCAAAAGGACTCGCTCGGAGACGGGCAAGGACGTGGCGGTTCAGGGCGGCCCGGACCAGGGCAAGGCAGCCGATCTTGATAAGGGGAAGGGTCCTCTGGTGGATCCAGAGGTAGAGGAGAGGCTTCGGCGACCGTGGGTGCCGAGTTAGTCGATCCGCGAGGGTGACTGCCTGACCCGAGGGCGCCAGGCCGTCGAGGTGGCGAGTAAGCTGGCGACCCCCCAGGATCGTTCGGAGATGAATGCCGAGACCCTGGAGGAGGCGTACACTCGCCTTGCACAGGCCAATGTGCTGGTAATTCTGCCGACCCCTCTTTCCATGTAATTATGTTGTAGAGGAGGCTTTCTTAGTTGTGCTCGGTGACTGCAGGCGACCGTGCAGGGGGCCCACGTGAGGGGCCTTTATGAGGCGGCCTTGAAGCGGGAGCGAGATCGGGCTGACAAGGCCGTGCAGGAGATGAAGGAGATGAAGATAGAGCTCGAAGGCTCTCACAAGAGGGAGCATGAGATGAAGACGGCGTTCGACAAGGAGAAGGAGGAATGGGCGAAGAAGATGGCGGCTCAGAAGAAGAAGTTCGCCAAGGAGAGGGAAGAGCTGACGGAGACGGGTCAGCTCCTGGTGATCAAAGCTCAGGACGAGTGCTATGCAAAGGCCCTCAGTCATGTGAGGCACTTCTACCCGACCCTCGACCTGTCCAACTTCGATTATGACATGGAGATCGAGGGGACACCGAAGACCCCCAATGAAGAAGGGCCCGTTGATGACCCGGCTGCCGACCTCCCTGTGAACCCGGCCGATGTTGAGGTGGGAAAACAAGTTGTACAGTTTTGTCTTTCTTTTTCCCTTTCTCGATTGTATTTGCCTTCCGCAGACTGGCCACCGCATTTTTTGTACGAAGTGATTCCGTTTATAAAAAGGATTTTTTACTGGCCAAGTGTTTTGACCTCGGATATTTCCGAACATCCTTGCTTATGTGTTTTGAGCTGGCTGGTTCTCTTGTAGGTTGCGGCTCCCCTTCCCGAGGTGGACCCCCGTCGTTCCGACGTGGCGTGGCTCCGGAGCAAAGTTGAGGCCCTGGAGGACACGTTGGTTCGCTACCGAAAGGGGGCTCGTGACACTGATGCGGCCTTTAACTATTATCGGAATAAGTCTGAAGCCTTAAGTGAGGAGGCGACCCGGCTGAGGAGGGCGATGGTGGATCGGAACCTCGGCAGTGTTGGTCTCGGATATACCATGTCGAGTGCATCGGTGCAGAGGCCCTCCTCTGAGAGGTTACTTCGCGAGGTCATTGGGGAGAAGGAGATGGAGATACACCGTTACAAGACGATGCTAGGTGTCTCGGCATCCTCCTCGGTGGGTCGGCGAGCGGAGGGGGTTCCCTCTGCGTTGCTGCTGCTGGAGCGTGTGCGACCAGTTGATGCCCAGAGCTCGGTGGCTAGTGTGTCGACCGTGGCTGAGCCTAAGGACCATCATGACGAGGAGAGGGCTCCTAGTTGCTCGGTCGGAGTGGTCCCGCCCTTCGTCGGACCCGGGGGGCCCTAGGATGGCGACTTCCTCCAGTTTGAGATGAGTGGAGTGGTCCTGTAACGGTCTTTGTTTGTTTTTTCTGGACTAATAAGGGAATATGAATAAAGAATTCTTTTCATTCTTTGCTCTGGCCAATAGTGTAGTGGACGATGGCGGAGGTGAGGTTCGGCCCCGTTGATCCGTGAGGGATCGGCGCGGGGCGTTAGGAAGACTCCCTGGCCTGAAGCCGGGTTGGACCTACCGAGACGTTTGGGGACGATACCGGAGTGAGGACTCGGGTGCCGATCCCATTGCCCGGTGTTAGGTCGCGGCCGCCGAGGCGTTTGGAGTTTGACAAAAAAGAGATTTCTTTCATATATGATAGGGAGGGTCGCAAAAACGGCCCTTTACACATGACAGCTTACAAAAATATCATTTACATTAGCCAAGATAGAACCTATGTTCGCTCTTCTAGGAACTTCATTAGGTGCTCGGCGTTCCAGGGTCGGCTGATCAGCCTGCCATCCATGTCTGCCAGTCGGTATGTACCAGGGCGTACAGCCTCGACTACACAGTCTGGGCCTTCCCAGTTGGGAGCCAATTTCCTCTTCTTGGTTGGATCAGAGACAGATAGTTTTCGTAACACGAGGTCCCCCGCCTTGATGTTTGTGGGGCGGACCTTCTTGTTGTAAAACTTCTCGATCCGTTGTTGGTAGATGCTTCTCCGGATTGAAGACTTCTCTCTGACCTCGGCGACGAGGTCCAGGTTGGCCCTCAGGCCGGACGAGTTGTCAGCTTCATCGAAGGCTATGATCCGGGGAGAAGGCAGGCCGACCTCGACGGGGATAATTGCCTCCGTCCCGTAGGTCAAGCTGAACGGCGTCTCTCCTGTGGGGATCCTCTTGGTGGTTCGGTGCGCCCACAGCACGCTAGGCAGTTCTTCGACCCACAGTCCTTTGGGGGAGCTGTCAAGGTGCCTTTTGAGGCCGTCGAGGATTTGCCTGTTCGCGTTCTCCGCTTGGCCGTTGGATTGAGGGTGGCATATAGCGGAGAAACGCTGCTGGATGCCGATGTCTGTGCAGAAAGTTTGGAAGTTCTGACCTTGGAATTGGGTTCCGTTGTCCGTGACGAGGACCCGAGGGTGATGCTGACGCTCGGTGATGCTGGACAGAGGCTCGGCTTCGAGCCACTTGGTGAAGTAGTCGATGGCGACTATCAGGAATTTCTTTTGCCCTACCGCCACGGGGAAGGGGCCCATGAGGTCCATGCCCCACATGGCGAATGGCGTAGGGCTAGCCAGGGATCGGAGATTGGCTTGAGGAAGCCTCTTGATAGGGGAGAACCTTTGGCATGGGCCGCATCTCTTGACTAGGTCTTGCGAGTCTTGGAGCATGGTCGGCCAATAGTACCCCTGATTCAGGGCCTTCCGAGCGAGCGTCCTGCTCTCCATGTGGCATCCGCCGATCCCCTCATGAAGATCTTTCAGCGCGTAGCTGGCCTCGTCGCTGGTGAGACAGCGGAGGTACGGCTTGTCGTCGGCCAAGGTGTATGAGCGTTTAAAGAGGATGTCATCAATCATGACGAACCTTTCAGCTCGGACCCTGACTCGTCTAGCTTCGGTTCGGTCTTCAGGAAGCTCGGCACTGACTAAGAATCTCCGGATGGGAGTGGTCCAGTCGTCTGGACTGGCACCGTCTTGGACACACATTGCCTCCTGGTCTTGATCGTTGATACTTGGCTTTAGGAGGATTTCTATGAGCACCGTCTGGTCGAGACCCTCGAAGGAGGAAGAGGCGAGTTTGGACAACGCGTCTGCTTGAGCGTTCTGCTCCCTAGGGACTCTGATAACCGCGGAGTGGCAGAAAGACGCTAGGAGACGTCGGACCACTGCCAAATACCTCATCATCCGATCGTCGCGAGCCTCGTATTCCCCGATGATCTGGTTGACCACGAGTTGAGAATCGCTGTAGGCTCGAATTTGCTGGGCACCGGCTCGGTGGGCTAGGGTTAGTCCGGCGATCATGGCCTCGTATTCCGCCTCGTTGTTGGAGGCCGGAAAGTTGAGGCGAAGGGAGTATTGAAGTAGGAATTGGTCGGGGCCCCGAAGGATGATGCCAGCTCCACTCCTCGTTTCACATGATGATCCATCGACAAAGACCTCCTAGGTCGGATCCGAGCCTTCGATGCTGGGCTGTTCAGAGACGGTGCACTCAGTTATGAATTCGGCGAGGGCTTGCCCTTTGATGGCAGTCCTCGGCTGATAGCTGATGTCGAACTGACTCAGCTCAATTGACCACTTGACTAAGCGGCTGGAGTTTTCGGGCTTGTGAAGGACAGTCTTCAGTGGCTGGTCGGTCAGTACTTGGACGGAGTGGGCCTGGAAGTAAGGACGAAGCTTCCGGGCTGCCATGATCAAGGCATAGGCCACCTTCTCCATCTTTGCCTACCTCGTCTCGGCGGGGAGCAGAACTTTGCTCACATAGTACAATGGCCTCTGGACCCCATCTTCCTCTCGGACGAGGACGGCGCTGAGTGCGCTATCCGAGGCGGACAGGTAGAGCCATCGTGGTTCGCCCAGCTCGGGCTTGCTGAGGAGAGGAGGGTTGGCGAGGTACTGCTTCAGCTGTTCGAAGGCCTCTTGTTGATGGGTACCCCACTCGAAGCCCCCCTTCCTGCGTAGAGCCTTGAAGAAGGGGAGAGATTTCTCTCCTGACTTGGAGAGGAAACGGCCGATTGCAGCCAACCGGCCCGTAAGCCTCTGAACCTCCTTGACATTCCGGGGTGGGGCCATGTCAATAATAGCTTGGATTTTCTCGGGGTTCGCCTCGATGCCGCGCTGGCTGACGATGAACCCCAGGAATTTCCCAGTGGAGACGCCGAAGGCGCATTTAGCCGGGTTGAGCCTCATGTTGTGATGCCGGAGGACTCCGAAGGCTTTCTCGAGGTCGGCGACGTGGTCCGGCCCGGCCCGGCTCTTGACGAGCATGTCGTCGACATAGACTTCCACGTTGCGGCCGATCAGGTCTTTGAAGATTCTGTTGACGAGCCGTTGGTACGTGGCTCCGGCGTTCTTTAGCCTGAAAGGCATAACGCGGTAGCAGAAAAGACCCTGGTCGATGACAAACGAGGTCTTGGAGATGTCCGGTGGAAACATCCGGATCTGGTTGTACCCTGAGAATGCGTCCATGAAGGACAGTAGCTCATGCCCCGAGGTTGCGTCGATTAAGGCGTCGATGCGGGGGAGGGGGAAAGGATCTTTTGGACATGCTTTATTTAGATCCGTGAAGTCGATGCAGATCCGCCAGCCCCCGGTTGCCTTCTTCACCATGACGACATTAGCCAACCACTCGGGGTAGTTGACTTCCTGAATAAATCGAGCCGACAAGAGCTTGTCGACCTCTGTCTTCACAATTTGTTGCCTCTCCGGAGCGACTTTGCGTCTCTTTTGGACGACCAGCTTAGAGTCTGGGATGACGCTCAGCCGATGCATAATCAAGTCTTTGGAGATTCCGGGCATGTCGGAGGGCTTCCAGGCGAAGAGATCAACGTTGCGGCAGATGCAGGCGATTATACCTGGCTTCAAGTCCTCGGGGAGCGAGCGGCTCACCCGGAACCATTTCGATTCATCCTCGGTGCCGAACGGGACCTCCTCTAGCTCGTCACAGGCTCTGGAGCGGGGCCGTCCCTCTCGGGTTCGAGCTCAACGGCGTCGAGGGGGAACACACCCCCTCCGACGGCTGTCATGTAGCACGACCGTGCTGCTTCTTGGCTACCTCGGACGATGCCGACCCCTTGCGGGGTGGAAAATTTAAGTTTCAGATGGTAGGCCAAGGTACCGCTTAGAGGGAGCACAGTCCGGGTCGGCCGAGTATGGCGTTGTAAGCTGCTTTGATGTTTACCACCATGAAGTCCATGGACTCGGTCCTCTTGATAGGGGTCGATCCCGCGGTGACGTCGAGAGTAACAATCCCTTCTATCATGACAGGGATGCCAGAGAACCCATGCAAGGTGTATCCGGCTAGCTTGAGCTTGCCTCTGGGTAGTTTGAGATTCTCGAAGGCCTCGAGGAAGAGAATATTTACCGAGCTGCCGTTGTCGACGAGAATTCGTCGAACCTCACAATTAGCCATGTGGAGGCCAATGACGAGGGCGTCGCAATGAGGGAGGCGAACGCCTTCGAGGTCCTCTCCGGAGAAGGAGACAGACACCGGTTGCAACTTGGGCGAGGGGTTGTCTTGGACAGCATTCACCTCTCGGATGAAGGCTTTTCGGGAAGTATTTGACTCTCCCCCCATTGGCCCCCCGTGGACACAGTGCAAGATGAATGGCGTATCCGCGGCTCCCTCGAGTTCGGGATCCCGACCCTGGATGCGGTTCGGAGTAGGGTTCGGAGGCGAAGGCCTCCGGTTCCTAGCATCTCGCCGATCCCGTGGGCCTTCCCTGGTGAATTCTCGGAGGTACCCTCGTGAGATGAGTTCCTCAATTTCGTCTTTCAGGGCCCGACATTGGTCGATTTCGTGCCCATGATCTCTGTGGAAACGGCAGTAGAAGCGCTGATCTCGCTTCTTGTTGTTATTTGATCGGGGAGGTAGTTGGACAATTACCTTATCCACGATTTCTAAGAGAATGGCGGACACGTTATGTGTCAAGAGAGTGTACCTTTCGAAGCGAGGGACCGGAGGTGCCCTCTTCGCGCCGACCCCTTCCTTTGCTGTTTTCTTGGTAGGCTCGGCCTCATCGACCCTGCGCTTGCCCTTCCCCACGACTTCTTTGCTGCCCTCTAGGTTCAGAGCTTCTTCAGCTCGTATGTACTTCTCGACCCGGTTGAGAAGGTCAGGGAAGTCCAGAGGTGGCCTCTTTGCTAAGGAGACCTTTAGCTGGTTGTGGCGGACATTGTGTCGGAAAGCTGCCGAGGCGACCCCCGTGTCGAGGGCAGAGACGGATCTGGCCTCGGTTGTGAACCTCTTGACGAAGTTACGGAGCGACTCCCCCTCCCTCTGACTGAGGTCGAGCAGGGAAGCACTCGTCCTTTTGCTCTTCCGGCTGGTGATGAAGTGGGCCAGGAAGCTGGCTTCCAACTGGTCGAACGAGAAGATCGAGCCAGGGGAGAGTTTGGAGAACCACTCCCTGGCCGGACCCCGGAGGGTGGCCGGGAAGGCTCGGCACAGCAGGGGATCCGAGGCATTGTGAATCATCATGAGGGTTTTGAAGCCCTCCATGTGATCAGCTGGATCACCCTCGCCGTTGTAAGTTCGAATTGCGAAGGCCGGAAGTTTCGGGGGATCTCCGCCTCTATGATGTTGATGGAAAATGGAGGTCGAGAAGGCCTCCGTCCTTGGATTAGGTTGGGATTCCTGTCGCCGATGCGCTCGATTCGATTCTCCATCTCTAGGAGGCGTCGGAGCACCTCGTCTGTGCGCTCCGGCGGGGGAGTCGGCGCACGAGTGTGGCTTCTCCCTTCGCTCATTTGAGGGGCTCGGCCATAGGTCGCGGACCTCGGTGGTCCATGGAGGGCCTCCATGATAAGAGCATCGAGGTGACCCATTTGTGCCGCGTCATATCCGACAGCGCCGAGTACCCCGGTTTGGCGAAACTTCCCCGATTCAAAGTGATTGTAAAGGATGACACGTTGAAGGACCGGATCGTCGAACTGGAGGAAGAGGTTGCTCGGCTCAAACCTCAGCCAGTGAGGGCTAACGTCCGGAGCACGTCATGCACTCGCGAAGAGATTGAACGAGGGATCACGTTCTATCAAGCCGCGAGCCGAACCCCCATTATAGGTAGGTCAGCGGCCGACGCCCAAAGCGGGGTAGCGGTGTCTTCAAGTGGTGCTTCGGTTGGAGCGACTGTCAGGGTCAGTGGCGAGGGGGCATCTCGGTTCGTCGGTCTAGAGACGAGTTCGGAGGTCAAGAAGCGCCGACCCAAGGTGTCGCTGAACCGGAGCGTCCCCCTTCCTCGGAGGCAGTGAACGGGTCATGTCTTGTCTTCAGACTTGCGAATTGTGTTTTGTTGTAATCTTTTTTGTAAATTTAACCAAGTCAATAATAAAATTGGAGTTGATTTATCCGAACTGTCCTTTGCCGGCTTCTTGTTAAACTGTAATTGCGCTAGCTAGGGTAGGCTCGACATGAACCGCGAGGCGAGTGTTCACTTCGTCGAGCATCTTGGCCTCGAAACCCACATTTTTGCCGCGGTCCTGAATCTTGCTCGGCGCCTTCAGGTGCGGCTCGGTGCGGCCGCTAAGATACAGCTGTTTCGCAGCTGCGGCCACGCGGCCTGATTAGGAATGCGGGTCCTTGGACGTCCGAGCGTGGTTCTGAAAAGATGGGATCAGTCCCCTAATAGCATTAATGGTGCTCCGGGATCCGTGGGGGCGTTTCACCTTCCCAAGGGCGTTGAGAACGGTGCCCCTTAATTAATACGCAGCGCTTCAGCTCCCTAGGCGCGACTTTTGGACTCCCGAGGGTCATAATGACAGTCTTTTGGGGGAAGGCTATAAATCCCACACCCCCCTTATAGTTTTTGTCATAGCAGTCTTGAACTCTAGCGGCATCGATGGTGTCTGCCCTTGGGCGGATGCCAGCTTTGTGAAAAATTTTGATCTCGAGAGGTCCGGAGGGTGGTCACTCTTCTGTCTTGTTCTTTTCCCATTCATGACAGTAACGATGTGGGTGTCAGGGGCGGGGGAGGACAAGGCAGAAGAGTTGGCGACTGTAGTCCGGACCCGAGGGAAAGGTTCTTCGGAAGGACGGGTGGTCGTTCTTCCACCATGGTCTTCTCCCGATTCTGACTGCTCCGATGTGGATGTCAGGGTCGGGGAAGATCATGGTAGAAGAGGTGACGACCAAAGTTCGGACTCGGGGGATCGTGTGTTTTGGAAGGACGGGTGGTCGTTCTTCCACCATGATCTTCACCCGATTCTGACTGCTCCGATGTGGATGTCAGGGTCGGGGAAGATCATGGTAGAAGAGTTGATGACCCAGGTCCGAATCCGAGGAAGGAGTTTGATTCGGGAGGACGGGTGGTCATTCTTCCACCGTGATCTTCTCCCGATTCTGACTGCCCCTGATGTGGGTGTCTGGGTCGGGGAAGATCATGGTAGAAGAGGTGATGACCCAAGTCCGGAACCGAGGGGAAAGTCCCCTAAACCTTAACCCAAACTTTTCTTTCGAGGCTCAGCTGGATACTTGCTCGGCACGGGTCGGCTGTGCTTTCGTAGCTTGATAACCGAAGTGACTTTTGCCGAAGGTTGGTTCTGGTTGTCTGTCGCTCGGCGTTTGGTGCTGAGCGAAGTGAAGTGATCAGAGCCGTTAGATGGTTGCACGAATCTTGAGGCGGGTCCAGTTCCCAAGAAAACGTTATCTTGTCATTTTGTGGACACGTGGCTGAATCAGATCCGTTCATCACATTCTAGCACACATTTTGAGACGATCTGACGGTGGTTTCGCCTCGGAAGGTTTTTTCGCCATATACGAGGGTCGGTACCTCGTCTGCTCGGCTCGATGGTCGTGGGGGTAGTTTGGAATGACCATCTTCCCCCGGCCCGCTCGAGGGCGAGCCGGTGAAGTAAGGACGAGCCATTGGACCCCGATCATCGTTAGGTTAGTTCAAGGGTTGTGGGAGCAGTTCCGAATGGCGAACTACTTCTGGTTTGCTTAGGAGCGAACTTACGAAGTAGAGTCGAGCCAAGTGTTGGACTCCAAACTATTCAACGGCTGTGGGAGCAATTCCGAACGGCGATCTACTTCTGGCTCGCCTATGGGCGAGCCGGAGAAGTAAAGTCGAGCCGAGTGTTGGACTCCGAACCATCGTTAGATTAGTTCAAGGGTTGTGGGAGCAGTTCCGAATGGCAAACTACTTCTAGCTCGCTTAGGAGCGAACTTGCGAAGTAGAGTCGAGCCAAGTGTCGGACTCCGAACCATTCAACGACTGTGGGAGCAATTCCGAATGGCGATCTACTTCTGGCTCGCCTATGGGCAAGCCGGGGAAGTAAAATCGAGCGGAGTGTTGGACTCCGAACCATCGTTAGATTAGTTCCAGGGTTGTGGGAGCAGTTCCGAATGGCGAACTACTTCTAGCTCGCTTAGGAACGAACTTGCGAAGTAGAGTCGAGCCAAGTGTTGGACTCCGAACCATTCAACGGCTGTGGGAGCAATTCTGAACGGCGATCTACTTCTGGCTCGCCTATGGGCGAGCCGGGGAAGTAAAGTCGAGCCGAGTGTTGGACTCCGAACCATCGTTAGATTAGTTCAAAGGTTGTGGGAGCAGTTCCGAATGGCGAACTACTTCTAGCTCGCTTAGGAGAGAACTTGCGAAGTAGAGTCGAGCCAAGTGTTGGACTCTGAACCATTCAACGGCTGTAGGAGCAATTCCGAACGGTGATCTACTTCTGGCTCGCCTATGGGCGAGCCGGGGAAGTAAAGTTGAGCCGAGTGTTGGACTCCGAACCATCGTTAGATTGAAGAGTTAAATGCAGAGAGATGTAACAGTATCAAAAATATGAAAAACTTTATTTATTAATATCCGATGATCGGCTGCTTCTAAAGTTGCTAGCCGTTATTACAAGGAAAAATAAAAGAAAAGTACTACAAGTAACAGGAAAGGAACGGTTCGACATCTCGAATTACTCAGAGAGGCGTTGTTGCTCTCTCTTGGTATTTTAAGAGATGGTCGGCATTCCAAGTCCGGAGAATCTCCCTGCCTTCGAGATCTTCCAGTCTGTATGTGCTGGGGCGAATTTCTTTAGAAATCTTGTAAGGTCCCTCCCAGTTCGGGGCCAATTTGCTTTTCTGACTAGGGAACGAGATGGCCAACTTTCGGAGGACCAGGTCCCCTTCTCTGAGGTCCGTTGGGCGGACCCTTTTGTTGTACGCTAGCTCGATCCTTCTTCCGTAAGTTTGCTGGCGTATGGCAGCTCTCTCTCGGATTTCGTCTATCAAATCTAGACTTGCTCTGAGCTCCTTAGCATTCTGTTCTTCTTCATAAGCTATCAGGCGAGGAGATGGTAACCGACTTCCAGGGGGATGATGGCCTCGGACCCGTAGGTGAGATTGAATGGGCTCTCGCCTATTGGGGTCCGCTTCGTGGTGCGGTAATTCCAAAGCACGTTGGGCAGCTGATCGACCCACAGTCCTTTGGAGCACTTGTCTAACCTCTTCTTAATGCCTGAAAGGATCTGCCGGTTGGCATTCTCGGCCTGGCCGTTGGACTGAGGATGAGAGACGGAGGAGAATCGGTGTTGTATGGCGAGGTCTTCACATAAGGCTCGGAAGGCAGCCCCAGTGAACTGCGTTCCGTTATCGGTAATTAGGACCCTGGGGATGCCAAATCGGTAGATCACGCTCTTCCAGAAGAATTGAACAACCTTGTTTTCGGTAATCGTGGCCAGGGGCTCGGCCTCTAACCATTTCGAGAAATAGTCGATTGCCACGACTAGGAACTTGAGCTGTCCAGGGGCTGGTGGAAACGGCCCTAATAAATCCATCCCCCACATTGCGAAGGTGATCGGACTTGATAGGGAAGCGAGTGGTGCTTGTGGAAGGCGTCGGATGTCGGAGTGCTTCTGACAGGAGCTGCATTGCCGAACGTGTCGTTCGGCGTCCCGTAGTACCCATAGTTCAACACTTTGCGTGCCAGGGCTCTGGAGCCAGAATGGGCCCCGCCGATGCCCTCATGAAGTTCTTAAAGGGCGTAGTCAGCTTGCCTGGGGGAGAGGCACCTCAGGTAGGGCCGTCCGTTCACCTGGGTGAAGGAGCGTTTGTACAGGATGCCTCCGATTAGTGTGTAACGCTCGGCTCGGGTCCTTACTCTTCGTGCTTCCTTCGGATCCTCGGGAAGGAGTTGTCCCTTAAAAATTCGACAAGGGGTTTCATTCAATTGTCTTCGAGGAGGACAGGAAATGTTTCAACGGAGTCAAGTATATCGTCCTCTATGCTCGGCTTCAGGAGGACTTCTATCAAAACAGTCTGTTCGAGGCCTTGAAGGGAAGAGGAGGCTAATTTGGATAGGGCGTCGGCCTGAGCATTTTCTTCTCTGGGGATCCTTTGGATGAGGGCCTCTTCAAACAGTGCCATAAGACTTTTGACTTTAGCCAAGTATTTAACCATCCTATCATCGCGGGCTTCATACTCGCCGAGGACTTGATTGATGACCAACTGAGAGTCGTTGAAGATCCGCAAGCATTGTGCCCCTGCATTTCGGGCCATTCCAAGACCGGCTATTAGCGCCTCGTATTCCGCTTCGTTGTTCGAGGCTTTGAAGTTTATACGGAGGGAGTATTGAAGGATGAAGTCATCTGGACCTGCCAGAATGACCCCTGCCCCGCTTCCCTCATTGCACGAGGATCCGTCTACATAAACCGACCAGACGGGTGGTCCCTTCACTGTTTGGTTGGACTCAGGGATAGTAGTCTCAACTATGAATTCGGCTAGCGCCTGAGCCTTGATCGCGGTCCGAGGCTGATAAGTTATATCGTGTTGGCTCAGCTCGATCGACCACTTCATAAGGCGACCCGAAGTCTCGGGCTTGTGAAGAACCTGTTTCAGCGGCTGGTCGGTAAGAACGACCACCTAATGGGACTAGAAGTACGGGCGAAGCCTTCTCGCGGCCATCACCAGGGCATAAGCCATCTTCTCTATCTTCGGGTACCGGAGCTCGGCGTCCCAAAGCACTTTGCTGACATAGTAGATGGGCTTCTGAGTTCGCTCTTCTTCCCTCACTAAGACTGCGCTGAGGGTCTGCTCGGAGGCTGCCAGGTAGAGGTAAAGGGGTTCGCCAGGGATCGGTTTGCTGAGGAGAGGGGGATTGACGAAGTAAGCCTTGAGCTGGTCGAGGGACTCCTGTTGCTGCTGCCCCCATTCGAATCCTTTAGCCCCCCTGAGGGCCTTGAAGAAGGGGAGGCATTTTTCCCCGGACTTTGAGAGAAAGCGCCCTATGGCGGCGAGGCGGCCCGTTAATCTCTGAACTTCTTTAACATTTCTAGGAGGGGCCATGTCCAATATGGCCTTGATCTTCTCCGGGTTTGCTTCAATTCCTCGTTGGCTAACCATGAAGCCGAGGAACTTTCCTGATGAGACGCCGAACACACACTTGTTCGGGTTGAGTCTCATATTGTGCTTTCTCAGAACGTCAAATGCTTCTTGGAGGTCGGTCACATGATCAATGCCTCGGATACTTTTCACAAGCATGACGTCAACATACACCTCCATGTTCCGGCCGATCTGAGCCTGGAAAACCTTGTTGACGAGACGTTGGTATGTTGCACCCGCATTCTTTAGACCGAACGGCATGACTCTGTAGCAATAGAGGCCTTGGTCGGTCACAAACGAAGTCTTCGGGATATCCAGGGGGGAACATCCGGATCTGATTGTAGCCTGAAAAGGCGTCCATGAAGCTGAGGAGCTCATGTCCCGAGGTTGCATCGATCAGGGTGTCTATGCTCGGAAGAGGGAATGGGTCCTTGGGGCAGGCTTTGTTGAGGTCGGTGAAATCAATGCAAATCCTCCAAGTCCTATTGGACTTCTTCACCAATACTACATTCGATAACCACTCAGGATAGTTCACCTCCTGTATGAACCGGGCCTTCAAGAGCTTGTCTACCTCCTCTTTAATAGCGAGCTGACGCTCGGGGGCGAACTTGCGCCTCTTCTGCTGAATCGGTTTGGACCCCGGATCAACACTTAGGCGGTGGACTAAGAGCTCTTCGGAGATACCGGGCATATCTGCGGCTGACCAAGCGAAGAGGTCTTGATTCCTTCGGATGCATTGTACAATGTCTGAGTACAGGGCGGACGGGAGGGTCTTGCTGACCAAGAACTTGCGGGCTGGCTCCTGCTCAGAGAAGAGCACTTCCTCCAACTCGTCCACCGGCTCGGATGTTGGTCGAGCAACATCTTGGGGGATTTCCAGAGTTTCTAAGGAGAGGACGGGTCCGAGGGTAAAGGTCATATAGCATTTGCGCGCCTGCTCCTGATTGCCCCTTACTTCCCCTACTCCGGCCCGAGTGGGAAATTTCATTTTGAGATGATAGGCAGAAAGGACGGCTTCCAGGGCGACCAGGCCGGGCCGACCCAAAATAACATTGTAGGCTGCTGGGACATCTACGACCATGAAGTCCATTGACTCCGTTCGGGTAGTAGGAGTTTTGCCAGCGGTTACGTCGAGGGTAATTACCCCTTCAATAGTCACTGGCACTCTCGTGAACCCATGGAGCGTGTAGCCGACGGGCTTGAGTCTGTCTCGGGAGAGCTTTAGGCCTTTGAAAGCGGCGAGAAAGAGGATGTTTACGGAACTGCCATTATCCACAAGTATCCTCTCCACTTTGAAGTTCGCCATGTGGAGGTTGATGACGAGTGCGTCACAATGTGGGGTGCGAACCCCTTCTAGATCTTCATCTGAGAAGGTGATAGGCACTCCGAGGCCTTTGGGAGGAGGGGTCGTTTGGACCGAGTTGACTTCTCTTATAAATGCCTTCCGAGAGGAGTTTGAGGAGCCCCCTATTGGGCCCCCATGAATGAGGTGGAGGACTCGCTCTTCCTCAAAGTCGGGCGTCTCTTCTCGTTCCGGACGCTTGTTAGCCCCTCGAGGCGGGGGAGGAAGTTCGGCTCGGTCCTTTCTTACAAACCTGGTCAGTTGCCCCCTTTGAATAAGGGCTTCAATCTCGTTCTTTAAGGCGCGACAATCGTTGGTGTCATGCCTGTGGTACCGGTGATAAGACACCATTTTTCTTTATCTCTCCTCTTGGCGAGGGTATTCATCCTCGGAGCAGGAGGTATTATCCCTTCCTTTTTGACTTCCATCAGAATAGTTGAAATGTTAGTGGTGAGGGGAGTGAACTTCTCGAATCTGGGGGGAGGTCGGCGCTGGCCGGCGTTATCCTTCTGGAGCTTCTTGGCTCCTTCCTTTTATGTTCCCTTTCTCTTAAACCCGGAGGAAGATCCCTCCCAGTTGGGTCGCTGCTCGGCCTCTTCGGCCCGGATGTACTTTTCACTGCGAAGGAGGAGGTCGGAAAAGTTCTGTGGAGGCTTCTTGGCGAGGGAGGAGTGGAGGTTGGAATTGAGGATGTTAGATTGAAATGCTGCCGTAGCGACCGACTGGTCGAGGGATGCTATGGACCTGGCTTCTGCGGTGAACCTCTTCACATAGTCTCTTAATTTCTCCCCCTTCTTCTGGTGGAGGTGTAATAGGGAGATACTGGTCTTCTCAGCCCTACGGCTGCTAACGAAATGGGTCTCGAACTGCTCGAAGGAAAATATTGAGGAGGGGGCAAGGCGAGAGTACCATTCTCGAGCTGGGCCCTTGAGAGTTACGGGGAAGGTTTTGCAGAGGAGAGCATCGGAAGCTTGATGGAGGAGCATCAAGGTCTTAAAGCTTTCGATGTGGTCGACTGGGTCGGTCTCCCCGGTGTAAGTCTCAAATTGGGGAGGTTTGAAGCCGAACGGCACAGGTGCATCCACAATGTTTCGGGAGAAAGGGGGTCGGCTAGGACGTAGGGTCCTCCCCCTAAGCTCCTCTTCTCGGTCTATCTGACCCAGGCGCCTCTCTACAACATGAAGACGGCGGTACATGGTGTTGTCCCTCCGACGGTAATCAGCCGAGCCTCTAGACTCGTCTTCGTACGAGGGAGAGCGAGGGCTACGGCGATGGTAACTTCGGGAGCGACGAGGACTTGGGGTACGCCGGGAGTTGCTAGGAGCAGGACGAGGAGATGGGGACAGTCGGCGAGGGCTTCGGACCGAAGGAGGAGATGGAACCTTGGGTGCATTGGTGTTGGGACGGAGATTGAGAGCTTGTAGGACGGTCGCTTGGAACTGCTGGAACTCGGCACGTGTGATGGGTGCCTCATTGTTCCTGGGCTGTTGCCGACCTGCAGGGGAGTGTGGCCTTCTTCGGTAGTGCTCGGGGGATTCTTTCCGACCCCTTCGGTTGGGGGACCTTCTATACTCCTGGTGGCGAGGGTACCGCTCGTCCGGACGCTGTTGGCGGGAGGTTCCCTCTCGGGCCCGCTTCTTATCCAGATGGCGGCGAAGGTCGTCATCTTTCTGGTGGTTGAGGGCGGTATTATGGCGACCAGAGGCTCGGGGATGATGGGAGGCCATAGCATCAGTAGAGGCGTTGTGGATGGAGACGTGTTCTTGGTGAAGAGGCTGTTTCTGAGGGTTAGGACCCTTTGGAGGTGGCTGATTTGGAGGAGGAAGGTCCTGTTGGAGTGGGTCCTCTGCTTGAGGAGGAAGCTGTCCCTGCTGCTGGGTAGGCTGGACGGGAATTTCTTGCTGCTGATCGGGGTTGGGTCCTCTGTTGGACCCTCTTGATCTGACTTTCCTGGGAGGCATGGCAGGAGAAGATCTGTATACCAGGAAGAGGAGAGGTTTCTATTCGTTAGTTTCCCACAGACGGCACCAATCTGTTGCCGCTAATTTTGGTGTGGGGGCAAACAGATAGAATTTGTGGATTCTTAGGGAAACTGAATAGTAAACCTCTATACCTGTTCCGCCGGGGTTTGATCGTCGCTCCCGCCGTGCACCTGCAAAAAGTGCGAGACACCGGGGTTGTTCCCGGCGACGCACCCTCCGACGCTCAAGTCAGTAATCTGGAAGACTATGAAAGAGCGCAAAAACTGGTGAAAGATTGATTACCTCTTAATGAAGATGGATGGGGGGTATTTATAGGCGTCCCCGGGAACAGATTAGGCATGTAATTCCTGTGTATAGATAAGGAATGTAATCCCTAATCCCTAGTGAAGGGATAGATATGAATCAGGGCCGTTGATTAATATTAATCAGAAACCCTGATTCTATCCTGCTGGACCGGGTTTGTTGCGGGTTGAAGCCCGCACCCAGCTGTGGTGGATCCGTTTGCGGGTTATGGGATCTGTGAGAAGGAGACCCAGTACCCGCTTCAGACCCGTTTGTAGGTGAAATTACTATTTTACCCCTGGGCTTCAGGTTCATGTCCAATTTGGGCGGTCTCGATTAAACCCCTATTTTTAGCCACATCAGGGGCCTACCCACAATTACTCATATGATATGGGGTACGTCAAAGTGCCTAGGGTTCTGAGGACCTCGCTCAGTACTGATCTGCTCTTGTGACACTCTAGGAAACGGTGATTTATCGTTTCCAGGGCAGTACTGCAAAAGCCACAGCTGGTCTTAACTTGTGGTTGTCTTCTCACTAGATTTTCGCTAGTTAAAATAGCATCGTTTAAACTAACCACAAAAAGTCTATGACCTTCAATGGGGACTTCATTTTCTAAAGAATTGACGACCAACTCAGTATACATCCCCTAAAGTGGATGAAGTTATAGAGGGCGTGGACCGTGAAGGATCCAGAATTGTCCAAACCCCAAACTTTTCAATGCGGGCCTTGCGAACATCTCACTTCCGACAAAGTGAGGTATTCTTGCAGTGTTAATAAGTGCAATTGGGATTCCAGTGTCAGGCGGGGTCTGAAAGAGGGTCTCCACAAACCCCTTTTTCCAAATCTTGGCCACAAATACATGAGGTTGAGTAGCTTTCTCATAGAGGTATGGGAACAGGTCACGTAAGGCATAAGTTCCACACCATTTATCCCATCAGAATTTAGTCGACAGGTCATTGCCGATGAAAGATGTAACCTTATAATTGAAAGGTTTATAAGCTTTGAAATTCTTTTTCAAAACCACAAGACTCTGGGGCCTACCTTGAAGCCCCTTATTGCGTGAACCATTTCCTTGAAAATATGACTGGACGAAATCCTCCCAACCTTCATTATTCGAGTGATAAGTTTTCTGCCACCATTTACCAACCAGGGTTAGATTCATATCTCTCAGATCAATAACCCCAAACCCGCCATGAATTTTCTTCACACGGATCTTCTCCCACTTGATTATACGGTACCCCCCTCCATCATCATCAGCTCCTCTCCAGAGGATTCTCTACCAAACTCAGTCAATCCTCTGGATGACTAATTTTGGCAATTCAATGACATGTAGTAGTAGGTTGGGAGATTGGATAAGACCAAGTGGATGTGTGTGACTCTCCCTTCGAGAGAGGGATTTTCCTTTCCAACCCGACTGTCTGGATTCAACTCTGTCGATGATCAGTAACCAATTCGACTATTTTCAGTCTACATGGACAAATAGGTAATCCCAGGTATTTGAATGGGAACCTATCAAGATGGCAATTCAGGATGAATGCATGCATTTACGCCTCCTAATCTGACATAACATTAAGGATAAGAGCACTCTTATGAAAGTTCACCCACATTTCGGACCATGTCTTAAAGCAGCAAGAGCACTCTTATGAAAGTTCACCCGCAGGCCGGACCATGCCCCAAAGCAGTAAGAGCACTTTTATGAAAGTTCACCAGCAGGCCGGACCATACCTCAAAACAGTACAGAGTTCCATAATCAGTTAAATTTAAATGAAACAATGTTGGATATGATTCTTATGCAGTCAGGGAGTCCGGTAACAAGCCAACAAGGCATAAGGGGATAATGCAGCGGTTGTTAACTCGTTGAATTGAATGCAACAGAGTTTGATGTCCTTACCATCAATGTTTGCAGATTGTGTGGTCAAAATACAAATCAATACTTTCAATTTTCATTGTGATGCTGCTAGTTCTTGGGTGTGGGGGCAACATGTGTGAGTTATTGTAATCTGTGAAGTGGAAGGCACAACACTGACGTTGGTCTGATTCCCGGTTATAGGACCGGCTTGGGAGTAGCAGGAGAGAGGTTGAGGCTTGTAGCTCGACTCGGATGTTGGGAGATCGGCTCGGATCTTCGGACCTGCATAATGCCTAGAAATCCCGGGAGAGTTCCCGCAGACAGGCCCTTCGACGATATAGTCAGTCACTGAAAAAGCAACAATAGCTAGGGTTCAGGTGGAGAAAGATTGATTACCTTTGAAAGTGAGGAGGTGGTCAGGTATTTATAGGCAAGGGTAAACGGGTCTGAGATCCTAACGGGCCGGGTTGGATCCGTTTGCCCATGGGCCTGAGCTAGTTGAAGCCCGTTGGGTTTGTTTGAAATAATGATCATAGAAGAGTAGAATTTGAGGAGATCTGAGGGCCCAGATGGGGCCACATAATTTATACCATATCACAAGCCCCCCACTCCTGGAGGGTTGTGTAACCCAGCCGTGTAGGAGTATTCTGTCTCTGTAGGAAGAGAGAAGGGGAGTATTTTGCGAAGATTTGTTGCTCTGAATCCCTGGGGGGTGTTTTTGGAACTGGCCACAATTTGGGTCGAAGAACGAGGGACGACTTCGTTCGACAGGCACCGAGCACTCCGAGAGGGGAGCTTAGGGAGAGGAGCCAGGTGGGTGCTCGCTGTCACTGCCGAGCTCCGAGTTTGGAGGATCGGCTTGAAGAGCTTCGAGTGAGGCAACTTCAGTAAGAAGATGAGTGGGTGCTCAAAGTCACAACCGAGCTCTGAGCTTGGAGGGTCAGCTCGGAGAGCTTCGAGTGAGGCAACTTTAGTGACAAGCTGAGTGGGTGCTCAAAGTCACTACCGAGCTCCGAGCTTGGAGGGTCGGCTCGGAGTGCTTCGAGTGAGACAACTTCAGTGAGAAGCTGAGTAGGTGCTCGAAGTCACTACCGAGCTCTGAGCTTGGAGGGTTGGCTCGGAGATCTTCGAGTGAAGCAACTTCAGTGAGAAGCTGAGTGGGTGCTCGAAGCCACTATCGAATTCCGAGCCTGGTGGGTCAGCTCAGAGAGCTTCGAGTGAGGTAACATCGGTGAGAAGCTAAATGGGTGCTCGAAGTTACTACCGAGCTCCGAGCTTGGAGGGTCGGCTCGGAGAGCTTCGAGTGAGGCAACTTCAGTGAGAAGCTGAGTGGGTGATCGAATTCACTACCGACCTTCGAGCTTAGAGGGTCGGCTCGGAGAGCTTTGAGTGAGGCAACTTCAGTGAGAAGCTGAGTTGGTACTCCAAGTCACTGCCGAGCCGCGAACCTCAAGGGGCAGCTTTGTTGGGAAAAGTTAGGTGGGTGCTCGCAGTACTTGCCGAGCGCCAAATCCCCATACTTGGGAGGTAGCTTTGTTGGAAAAAGCTAGGTGGGTGCTCGCAGTACTTGTCGAGCGCCAAGCCCCCATACTTGGGAGGTAGCTTTGTATGAAAAAGCTAGGTGGGTGTTCGTAGTACTTGCCGAGCGCTAAGCCCCCCAACTTGGTAGGTAGCTTTGTTAGAAAAAGCTATGTGGGTGTTCGCAGTACTTGCCGAGCGCCGAGCACCCATACTTGAGAGGTAGCTTTGTTGAAAAAAGCTAGGTGGGTGCTTGCAGTACTTGCCGAGCGCCGAGCCCTCCATACTTCGGAGGTACCTTTGTTGGAAAAAGCTAGGTGGGTGCTCGCAGTACTCGCCGAGCGCCGAGCCCCCATACTTGAGAGGTAGCTTTGTTGGAAAAAGCTAGGTGGGTGCTCGCAGTACTTTCCGAGCGCCGAGCCCCCCATACTTGGGAGGTAGCTTTGTTGGAAAAAGCTAGGTGGGTGCGCTCGGTACTTGTCAAGCACCGAGCCCCCCATACTTGGGAGGTAGTTTTGTTGGAAAAAGATAGGTGGGTGCTCGTAGTATTTTTCGAGAGCTGAGCCCCTATACTTGGGAGATATCTTTGTTGGAAAAAGCTAGGAGGGTGCTCGCAGTACTTACCGAGTGCCGAACCCCCATACTTGAGAGGTAGCTTTGTTGGAAAAAGCTAGGTGGGTGCTCGCAGTACTTATCGAGCGCCAAGCCTCTATACTTGGGAGGTAGCTTTGTTGGAAAAAGCTAGGTGGGTGTTCGCAATACTTGCCGAGCGCCGAACCCCCATACTTGGGAGGTATCTTTGTTAGAAAAAGCTAGGTGGGTGCTTGCAGTACTTGCCGAGCGCCAAGCCCCCATACTTGGGAGGTAGCTTTGTTGGAAAAAGTTCGGTGGGTGCTCGCAGTACTTGCCGAGCGTCGAGCCCCCCATACTTGGGAGGTAGCTTTGTTGGAAAAAGCTAGGTGGGTGCTTGCAGTACTTGCCGAGCGTCGGGCCCCCATACTTGAGAGGTAGCTTTGTTGGAAAAAGGAAGGTGGGTGCGCGCAGTACTTGCCGAGCGCCGAGCCCCCCAAACTTGGAAGGTAGATTTGTTAGAAAAGGCTAGGTGGGTGCTCGCAGTACTTGCCGAGCGCCGAGCCCCCCATACTTGGGAGGTAGCTTTGTTAGAAAAAGCTAGTTGGGTGCTCACAGTACTTGCCGAGCACCGAGCCCCCCATATTTGGCCTTTATGAGGCCATCCCTAGCCTAGAAGTGTGGTTCGCCGTTTGGTGTGTCCGAGGTGTTAGTCGAGCTTCCAGTGTGAGGGCCATGGGAATTCGGACGGTCTATGGTCCAATAGGGTGGTGACATGTGGAAATGATGATGTCATTTTTTTCGCGAAATTCGAGGAGTTGCCTTTCACGCTATATATCGTCCACCCCTCCCTCATTTCTCGCATTTGCTTTCTTCTTTCAAGTTCCCAAATCTTCCTTTCTAGTGCATTTCAGTCACCGGCAGCATGTTTTCCGGTACCCCTCACCGTTCTTCGAACAGGTTAGATAATTTTATTTTTGAGTATGTCGTAAACTCAGTCCGGTTTGTCCGCCACTTCCTCGGGTCAAGACGAGGGTCCTCGTGCCTCCAACTCAACGTCATGGGAGTCAGAGACACAAGTCTACGATGTCGCACCGCTACGTAGTAGGAGGCCCTTCGTGGTTGAGTCGAGTGACTCAGAACGGGACGTACCCTCGGCCGAGGGTGAGGAGGAGGTCAAGGTGATCGAAGGGGGCGGAGAACATATCGCAGTGGCCGAGGGGGGTGAAGGAAAGGTTGAAGTGTTGAGGGGAGTGTAACTCCTGTTTCCCCGTATTTGTACTTTTATACTGTATTTTTCTCAATTGTACTCTTTCATCTATTTGAGATCCTGTATTTTGTTTCAGATTGAATAAAATCATTATTTCGCCTCGACTCAAATTTTTTTTTGTCCTTTTACCGAATTCATTTGTGTGCACTTTGTGTCATTCTTCATGAAGGAATGGCTATTTCTTCTCATTTATCTCTTTATCCCCCATTTTATTGTATTTTGACCAATTCTCCTGTTGGGCCCTATTCAATTCGGGTACCCTAATACCCATTAAACCGAAACCACACTATTTAAACCCTAACCCTAGTTTACTGTTAAACCCCCCCTAATCAAACCGCCGCCTCCCTTCCTCCTCACCCGTCTCCTTCTCCATCGTCCCCACTCCCGTTTCCTTCTCCCTTCGATCCAAAACCCTACCCAATCCTCGTCGCTCTCTCCTCGTAACCACCGTCGCATCGTCACCCTCTCATCCTCCATCGGCCACCGCCAATCTGATCACCGTCTTCCTCACCTCGTCCAACTCCCGAACCCACTTCACCATCTCCATCATCTTCGCCATCGACCTCCATTAATCATCGCCAGTCACCACCCCCATTGCCTAGTCATCTCCTTGCCGCGTCGCCCTCACCCTCTCACCCTCTGTCGTGTCGCCACACACCCCGAACCCAACTCCTCCATTACCTAAACTCTCGACCTCCACCATTCGACCTTTACCCAATCGCCACTACCTCGCCAGTCATCGCCTCATCTCCCCCTCATCACCACGACCTCCATCCACGCCGCTAACACCCCGAACCCACTCCTTTGATCGCCCCTCTGTTTCGTAGCGAAACAGAGCCGCCATCGTCGCCGCGTCGCTCCTTAACATCGCGTCGCCACAGTTGCGCCAGGCATTGCCGCCTCGCCGCTAAGCCATCGCAGCCGCCTCGCTTCGCCGTCTCTCTCCCTCTCTCTCGCTCTTTGTTTCGACGAAGAAGAAGAGCAACGTTGGGCGAGAATTGATCCCAGGCATTGGATCGCATCAAGATCTGTGCAACTGGGTCTGATCTGATCGCTGTTCGGCGTTCGGCCATAGCAGATCCCCCGTTCGTTGTTTCCTGTTTGGCCGATCCGCTGTGCTAGATCGCAATCTGATTGGCTGGATTCCGTGTTCGCTGTTTTGCCGCGCCGGATCGAGGTTGCTGTCCGCTGTTCTGGGCTGATCTGGTGTGGGGAAATTTGCCCTACTGTTGAATTTTTGCATGTGCTTTTGGGAGACTTCGCCCGGAATTTTTCGATCCCATTTCCTTCAACAATCGGATCTAATCGTCGTCAATCAAGGCAAGTATTCTTCTTGTACACATTTTTGTTCTAGTACAAACATCCCTTGAAAAATACTACAAATAGTTAGAAACTGTGACTCCTCCTTGACTATCGTTGTTGATCAAATATTAAACATCCGCAATTTCATAATCTTAAGAGTCACAATAAATTCATTGTATTATATTACAACTACTTGGACTCATCTTATCCCCTGAACACATGGACACATGAAATTAAGGAGCCCTAGATTTGTAGACACGTGTTATATCTTACATTTGATGAACTTGCACCCATTTGACTTGAAAAACAATCATTACTTGCTGTTTTGACAGTCATTTTCTTGTATTTATATCACACATTAATCTAGACGCCTAATAACCAATTTTCATGTAACCTATACTAGTAAGATATTCTCACATGTTGTTGTCCTGAATCTTGTTATGCTGTTTTTACCCCTTTAACATCGGAATTTGAACCAGAGACCTCAATAGAAAATGTAGCTCTGGATGTCTAGATGTCGATAGCCTCTGGAATTTTCAAATTTGAAGTTACGGTCTAGGAGTTATTGCAGTTTTACTGTAGCTGTGTCGGTAGACGCAGATTCGCAAAACTGCTGCACACCTCCACTTGTGAATTAATTTAACTATGTTAACAGCAAGTATTTGACTTGAAATTTTATATGCGGTTGTTGGACACCCTATAGGCCATCCCCAATTTTTCTTAGAATTAATTAACGATATTTTGACCCTGTTTCACATGTTTAAACTTCGATTCATAAATTATGCCTCAACACATTAACTATGTAATTCGCTGGACACATGTTCCCACCACTTTCTCGTACCTTGTTTCACACTCCTGCATGCTTGCTTGATAAGAATTAATAAATGTAATAAGCCGGGGTTTAAGGGAAAGATCATAGTAGTGGACAATATAGGTAAGTGTACTCGGAAGGGGGCCGTGTTTTCCAGTACTCGGTTCATAAACTTGTTGCACTTGATGTATTCATGGAGTCAGTTACTTGGCTCATGAACTTATTGTATTCATGAACCCACTGTGTGGTTCTTGAACTTGTTAGTATTCACGGGCTCGCTTCGTGAACTTGTTATTTGTTTTCGTATTCATGAACCATGCTTGCTTGATACTTGATACCTGAGTATGCCGCCCTATAAAATCCATTACTAGGTCTAAACGAAATTGCATTGACTGTAGCAACCATGTAGTAAAAAGATGGATGCATGAAGTGCTACCTAGATAGTAATAACTATAAGACTTGATACATGAAACTTGAACTTGATACATGCTTACACGATACTTGACTACATGATACATGAGACTTGATACTTGAATTTAATACTTGATACTTGCAACTCAATACTTGCTCACTTGATACTTGTATTTTACATTTGACTTGAGACTTGATACTTGACACTAAACTTGATACTTGTTACTTGACACTAGACTTGAGACTTGTCACTTGAGGTTAGATACCCCTACGTGTTCACTTGTCATGTGTTTTACCGTTGGCATTTGTTATCCAGCCTGTTTACTAAGATGTCCCTCTTGCTAGCTAGTTCTTGGTTTATCCACTACTCGTTATATCCCTGTTACATTCTTGATTCCGATTCCCCATTACTGGTACTCGTTTTTACTATTTGTGGCCCAAACTTGCACTAAGGGCATTTTCTCTTATTTTTCCTACTTTTTCCTTTTTTTATATTTATTAAGCAGACTTTGGAGACGTGCTACCTGCTGGAATCGGTGAGCAGACGTTCTAATCCTTGCTTGGGAAAAGCTTTCTTTAATCATTTCATTTTGTATTTGAGTTATTTCATTTGATGTTACTTAAGACTTGTAACGGGCTACGTTCCCGAGTTTTACATTTGATGCAAACTTGAAAACTATGTGGACATTATTATTTGTTTTCAATTATTTTCTGTTGCTTAACAAATTACTCATGCATGCATGGCTGTATATATATTCGTGATATTCTTGTTATGATGCTGAGTCGATCCTACAGCTTATGGATGATGTTAAAATCATTCGCTGGGCTTCGTCACGCGCTCGTATTCCATATTTTTGGTAAGCGGGGCGTGACAGGGAGAGGCAGAGCGGGCTGTAACGGCCGAAGTGGGTGAAGGAGAGGTTGAAGTGGATGAGGGAGAGGCAAAGCGGGTTGTAACGGTCGAGGAGGGTGAAGATGGAGGAGAAAATAGCTCGTCTGAGGAAAATGGTTTGAGCCCCATGGCGATGCCATCTCCTCCGAAGGGCCCTCAAGTTCGACGTAGGAAGACGATGTGGGTTCACCCGGACAGTCCAGACGAGACGGTCCCTGTTGTTAACCTTGAGGTCCGTTTGAAGCCCAGTCGCGCTCTATCGAATAAATCTAGACGATGTTAAGGAAACAAGGGAGGTGCTGACGAGGATGTGGAAGCTTCCTCGCCCAGTAGGCAGAAAATTGCTATGGACAAGGTCCCGACCGTCCTTACAGCGAATGACCTTCTCATCATTCGTGCAAATTATTTCATTGGTGAGGAGTATGAGCTGCTAATCCCCAGCCCCTGGTTCCGGCCGATGGACAAATTGGCACCCCACTTCTGTATGTTCCCGGTTGATGCCTTCTGCTCTGGTTTGCGGCTGCTGATCCACCCATTCATTGCCGAAGTGTTGAATTGGGTGTCCCTTAGCCCAATGCAGTATGGGCCCAACTCCTGGAAGAAGATAGTGTGTTTCATGTTGCTCTGCGTGGAGCGGGGTGTTCGGCCGAAGCTGAAGTACTTCCGAGCGATTCTCGATTTCCGCTCATCCGACGAGTACGAGGGGATCTATTATATTTCGCCGAGACGGAAAAGGAGGGTCATGCATTGGCACCCGGACTCCATCAAAGGGTGGAAAAGGAGGTATTTCATTGTCCAGAACCTGACTCCATGGGTGATACCCACGGCTTGGAGGTTTTACAAGCCCAATCTAAAGAGTCCTCGCAAGTCGGATATGACGGCCAAGGAATGGGCGGATGTTGAAAAGATATCTTCGGGCAATAACATTGGTTGGCCGAACGTGAAGGAAAGACACTTGGCTCGAATCGGACTGAGCCCCACTCATATCAGTATGTTTTTTTTATCTAGTTTTCTTTCAAGTATTTTTGCTCGTCTTACATGATTTTCCCCTGTGCAGGTATAAATGATGATGCGATTGCTGCAAGGAGGGCGCTGCTGAAGAAGCAGGAGACCGAGAAGGCCGACCAACCTCGTCACAAGAAGCATGGTAGAACCCCTCCCAAGGAGGTTGCGAAGGAGTCCCCTCTCCCGTCGTCGAAGAAGCACAATAGCTTGAAATCGCACCCCAGCTCCAGCAGCCAGAAGGTCGCCTCTGTAATGAAGGCGGGCCTTCCTCCAGTCGCTCCAACAGCCGACTAGATTGTCGGCGAGGTAGGTCTGTGGCCCTGGGCACCGGATTGGGGAGTTAAGGCCGGGGATACCATCTCGGATGCGCAGGTGGCCATCGAGATTGTTGAGAAGATCGCGCCACCTCGAGATCCGAAGGCCTGGGAGTGCGACACCGTCGAGTCCTCGTACATGAAGTGGGCTCTGGTGAGTTTGTAGGTAAAATGATGGTTGATTATGATGAAGTAATTCACATTTTCTTAAATTAGTTTCCGCCAGTTGTAGGCCTACATAGAGGGGGCTCAGCTGATGAAGCTGCAGAAGAAGGAGCTGGTGAATGAGTTGAGGAATACCCAGCACTGGGAGCGGGAGGCTAAGAACCTCAAGCTAGAGAAGACGGCGCTCGAGGGCCAAATCTAGGCTCACCGGGCGGAGTTGGCGAATTAGAAGGATGCTTATATGAAGAAAATGGCCGACCTGAGGAAGGACGGCGATGAGTGGGTGCAGGAGATGGGGACGGTCGGGATGGACAAGGTGTTAGAGGCCCAGGACGTGGTCTATGCCAGGGCGATCTCGTATGTCAAGCACTTTCATCTGGAGCTGGACTTGAGCAGCTTTCATTATGACTTGGACGTGCCTGAGCTCCCACTAACTCCCGAGGGTGGTGGTGATGTTGTGAACGATGAGCCCCACCCTAAACAGCAGGTCGAGGAAGAGCTGGGACATAAGTAGCCCTTGTTATTTCTTTTCCTCCGTTCATTTTTTTTGTACTTTTTTGTAAACGCCGAAAGCGGACTGGCCACCACACTTTTTGTAAAATTACCCTTTTTAAGCAATGAAAAGTGTTTTGGCCGAACCTCTTGACTTGGATGAATTTGGATTTTCCGGCTTGATTTTTTAGCCAAGTGTTTTTAGCTCAGAGTGATATTCGTCTGTTTTTGGCAGATGACAGTGCCCCTAGCAGGGGACCTTGTGGGCTTGGAGGTGAACCAATTGAAAGGTAAGATCTCGGCTATGGAGTTTGCTTTGGCTCAATACCGTAAGAAGGCTCGTGACCGTGAGATTGCCGTCAAGTACATTATGGACAAGTCCAAGGGGCTCAGCATAAAGCTGGCGCAATTCAAGAAGTTGTTGTCCGACCGTGACCTAGACCCCATTGGAGCTCTGTTTTCGATGGCTAGTACCTCTGCTCAGTGGCCTTCATCTGAATCTTTCCTTTGCAAGGTTATAGTAGAGAAGAAATTGAAGGTTCAGCGATACAAGATAATACTTGGGATGTCTGGGTCCTGGTCTGTTTTGTTCACTGGCCCTTGTCCTCCTGATGGTGCTTCGTTGCCGAACCCAAGGATTGGTCTGGCGAGGCCTTGTGAGGCACAGAGCTTCATTGCCAGCGTGTCCACCTTGGCGAGACCGGGAGACCCGGCGAAGGAGCCGACTCGGTCAGCCGGACTAGAGTCCGTCTGCTTTGACCCTGTGGTTACGACATAGGAGCCCTAGGATAGGTTTTACCAATGTAACAAAGTTCCTCTTTATAACGATGTAATTTCCTTTGATGAAATAATATGAGAAGATGATTGTCTTGCCTTGGCTGTTTTTCTGTCTAGTGATTAATATTTCTAGGGGAGATGCTTGGCGTTTGAGCCGAGCGAGGGATTCAATCCGAAGATTGTAACGAGGGTGAGGGATAGTGAAAGCTTGTCAACAGAGGACGTTTCGTCTTCCGAGAACATTAAGGTAATATCCCGGTTGGATATTGTAACACCCCACTTTTTATTTTAATTTTATTTTTTTGCACGTATGATGCACGTGCAAATTTTTATTCTCATTTTTATTACTCTCATTATCTATTTTTAGCATGCATAACTTATTTAGACTTTTTAATTAATCCATGGACTAAAAGATTAGAATCTAGCCCATTAAGAGAAGAGCCCACTAGGTAATTAAACTAATTAATTAATTGTTGAGCCCATTAAGCTAGCCCACTAATAAAATCACATTTTTAGTTAACCATGTACTAATACATGACAAGTAACAAATGTTATTATACATTTAGAGTTATAGAAATGTATGCATATTTGTTTATGCATGTGTGCATGCATAGACTTATGAACTTGGACCATAATGTGGGACAAGGGGAGGCCGGTTTTCATACAAGGGAGAGAGAGAGGATGAGTTAGTGTTCATGAAGAGTGGAGAGATGAAGGGTTGTAGGTTTTAGGAGTTAGGAAAATATATGAATTAATTTGAAGAGTTATTAGGGTGGATTTTATGCATAAAGAACCCTCCCAAATGTTGATTCTTGATTTTGATGATTACAACACAATGCACAGTTGTTGTGCTACCTCTCATATATTGCAGGTTGTATCAAAGTTTATCATATATGATACACAAAGGCCTCAAAACAAATTGATCAAGCAAGTTGTTCTGAAGCTGAAGAATAATCAAACAAAGCTTCATACAAGGACAATGGCTAAAGCTTCTCTCAAGACTAAAGACTCAAGTCAAGATCAAAGCTTCAATGTCTTATATTTTGTGTCTTGTAAAAACAGATATAATCTTCTTTTGTTGAGTCTTAGATTGATGTAAAAGTCTTGTCGCACACACACTCACATATAATTTTATAACTGTGTGGTTTTCAAAAATAAAGGTCAAAGCAGTTTGAACTAGGTCAGTTGTTGAGTACCAGTCGACTGCCATTAAGGACCAGTCGACTGTACCTGTACAAAACTGTCTGAACTTCTTCAAACTCTGGCCAGTCGACTCATAACGGCAACCCAGTCGACTGTTCACGCTGTTTTGACAGATTTCTGATTTCAAATTTTGATTTTTTGATTTCAAAAAAATATATCCGTTTGTAAACAGTTGTAAGAACTGTTTTTACAACTTCCAGGGATTCTACTCTATAAATAGAGGCTTAGAATCACCATGGAAGGGTTCCCAAGCCTTTTGAGAAAAAGTTTAAGTGTTCTTACTTTCAAAGAGAAAAAGTTTCTTTTCAAACACTCTAATTCTTAAGACTTGGTTCTCTGAGTTCAATCCAACATAACATTGAATTCGTTTTGGATTGAATTCAGAAGTTGACCGAATAGCCACATATAAAATCACAATCACAACAAGGCTATAGGTTGATTGTAAACAATTTTATTGTTTTCTTTTCCTCTCGGTTGGAGAGTAGGACTCTAGGGTGTAGAGTCAGGTTTTCACTCTTGGTGGAAGAGTGGGTTGCTCTCTCTAGTGGTGAGAGAGGACTACGGGTTGTACAAGTTTGTTGTCTAACGCCGTAGGGTATTCTTGTACATTTTTCAAGAATAGTGGAAAATCTCAAGTGGGTTGCTTGGGGACTGGATGTAGGTCGGAAGGACCGAACCAGGATACATCGTGTGTACTCTGTGGTTGGAATTTCTGTGGTTGTATCTCTTGAACCTTTTATTATTTGCATTTCAATTCTCTCAAAACCGTTCTGGTAAGTCGATTGTTCCCGTCTTAAGTCTACTCTGACGCCTCAGTCGACTGAACTTCTTTTTACATTCGACTGAACTGAAGATAATTTTTAAATTCCGCAATTAAGTTTTATAAAACACTATTCACCCCCCATCTAGTGTTTCTTGCCTTACCTACAGGATCCAACACCAAAATCCTATAAATAGAGCCGTAATCTCTACTCTTCTCTTGCACCAAAAATATAATCAAAAGAGAATGAAAAGAAAAAGAAAGAGAAAGAAAAGAAAGAAAAAGAAAGAAAGAGAGTGAGAGTTCTCTTGCTTGGAGGCTTTGCTAGGAGGAGAAGCCATAGCTAGGAGAGGAAGCTTGCTAGGAGCAAGGAGATGCTTGTGAAGCTAGGAGCAAAAAGGAACCCTTTCCATGTAGTTTTCAACCTTCAAAATTAAGGTGGGTGTTCTTATGCTTTCCAAGTAGGATTTGCATACTAGTAGTTTAATGAGTAGTGAAAAATGGAATGAGTTATTGTGAATAAGAATCCATGCTAGTATCTCATGTAATGATTTTATTGATACCATGCTAGTAGAGTATAAAAAATTGAATGTGATATGCGAAGATAAAATGCTAGTATAACATGCAATGACTTTGTTGAAATTTAGTAATTGAAAGTGAAGAAATAATCACAGAGACCATGGTAGAATAACTGCAAATTCTTGTTTGACAAATGCATGATGAGTATGAATGATTGTTGAAGAATATTTTATTATGACATGTTTAGAAATATAAAGCTTGAAAGAAGAAAGAGGAAAAAAATAAATTTTTATTTTTTGGCTTGTCGACATATGAAAAGGATGATAGTTCTCGCATAAAGAAATACTTGTGATGTCCAAAGTTGATTTTAGAGATACAGTTGGTTTTAGTAACAAGAATTTTATTTTTGTAAGATGATGGAATTTCTTAAACTAACCATGATTTCTACAATTTCGAATTTTATTGAAAAATGCAAATTTTATAAAGTGAAGAGAAAATAATAGGAGTGACTTATCTAAATAATAAGTTAAACTTGTCTTCTTGTATTTTTGATTCATTTCAGTCCTAAAAGAAAATTTTCTCTATTAATCTTAAAAGATAGAATCATTAGAAAAATGAATTTTTCGAAAAAGAATTATATGTCAGAATAGTGTAAACAAAAGAGCACTAGTGAAATTTCTAAAACAGAAAATATACTTGGTCTTACTGGTTAGCCAGTGCAATATAGAACTTGATAGCTGCTTTTATATAAATTTTGTTTAAAATCCCGAGACTGAAAGAGTATTTATAAGAAATCCGAAATGTATTTAAGACACAAAATCCACTTGGACTTTATGGTCAGAGCGGGGGAGGCTTGGGCTCTATGCTGGTTTTGGCCTAGGTTCAGGGGTTCGCCTTTGTTTTCCATTTTTTTTTCTTGTTTTCCCATCTTTTGAGTTTTCATGAAGAAGACTTTTAATTAAATCTCATTTTTCTTCCTATAAAATTGAAGTGATAATTATTAGAGTAAGTTATCAGATTTTATGGTATATTTTGAGGAAATAAAAATGAACTATAAGTTGTCTAATGAGTTCTAACTCCAAAAATTATTATCAATCTTTTGAAGGAAAAATGGGTAACAAGTATAGATCTCTCTTTTAAATAAACACTCATGTTGAGGATGTGGATTTGTTTAAATTGCTTGTAGAATGTTTATAATGTGGAATCTTTGTTCAAGAAAGGAATTATTGGTTCTTTGTTTATGCACGAATAAATACTAAGTTGGAACATGATTATTTGTCTAAGAATAAGTTGGAGACATAGGCATGATTATGGAAGGGTATGAATACCCATGATTCTTGTACATGAGAAATTTTGATTTAGAGTTAGTAAGACCTCGTATACCGACAATTTTAAATGAAATTATTATTATATTTTGAGATTTGTTATGGAGCCATCTCGGTGGATGTTGATTAAGTCCGGTAGTAGGTAATACCAATTCTAGGCTTGAAAGATTATTCATGTCTTGAACATTATGAGTTAGGCCCTTAAGATAAGTGTAGTAAACATGGGAAAACGTAAGTGGGGCACTCTATATAGTCGGGCGATGTACTTCGGGACTATAGACCCAGTTGAGCAGTGTACTCTGGGACTGTGGTTGCTCCGATGGGGACGAGTTTATTTTGAAATTCGGGATTATAATAATTGAACGGCAGTGTACTTCGGGATCATGAATAGTCGGGCGGATAGTTTGTCGTTCCCCAGTGTATATACGTATACCGGGGCTAGAGTGGCACTTGCGGGGGATTCGCACGACGAGGAGTCTGTATAACAGTCGGGCAGTATACTCAGGGACTGGAATCTGAACAAGTGTGCATTAGTGTCATCCTAGTATAAAATTGTGTGCATTAAGCATTAAGGCATGGCATACACTTACATATTTAGCATGGTCACACTAACATTTTAATATTCATTCAACTGTTGTGTTTTATTAAAGTAATGAGATCGTTATATGTACAACATAGAGAGGATAGCCGAGTATAACATTTCGTCAGTTGTAAGTAACTGACGTGCCCACAGATTAACATGCAGGTAATGGACTATTCTTGAAGGAGTAAAGCTGATATGATGCAATCGATAATTTATTTGATATTGTTGTACAAGTTGTCCTTGTTTTCAAATGTTGTAATTCTTTAATCTTCCGCTGTGTAAAACCAAGTTGTATTTGAACTCTGATGTTATTGAAAAAATTTTAAATTTCCTTGTAAAATTGTACGAAGTGAAGTAAAGATCCTGTGAAATTTCGAATTCATCCTTATTTGGAATTCAGGGCATTACAGATATTATATTTTCATTATTATTATTTTTAAAATTAATATATTTTTATGGAAATTTATTGGTTTTATTAATAAAAACTTATCCGTATATATATACTAGTAAGTATATATATGTATTGCATCGGTTTTGTGCACTTGTATAAAATCCTGTAAGATGCGCTTTTGAGAAATTGCCTGTAAAATCTCGGGCTGGGATTAAAAAATATTTTTTTTCCCATAACTGAAATATTTTTGGTGGATATTACCCGGTTTTGTTAATAAACATTATTTATATATATACCAGTCTGTATACATCTGTATTGTATCAAATTGGTACTGTAATCTTCCAAGCCGGAAATAAAATTATTTTTATTATTATTTCTGAATTAAAATATTTTAGGTAGAGATTATTCATTTTAACTAATAAAAATTATCTGTATAGACAAATATATGTACGTATATTTACCGTATCGATTTCGTACGCTTGTACGAAATTATGTAATATGTGATTTTGGAAAAATACCTCTTATTTTTTATCAATCATGATCAGAATGGAGGGTAGGGATTAAGTAGGGTGTTGATTGCAATATTAATTCCCAAATGTTTTGAGCCACAAATAAGAAGAACACTTGGGTTCTTTTCAACCACAAACTCACCTATAACTCCCCCCCCCCTTCGGCCGGCCAAACCCAAAGGGCAAAGCCCATTTTTGATTTGTTTCTTCATTTCCATCTATTTCCTTCTACTTCTTATACTTGTTTTAAATTTTAGAAAAAAATTGAGAAAATAAACATAGAAAAGAAAGAAAGAATCAAAAGAAAACGAGTGGGTTTCATTATGGGTTCTCTTTTCATGGGTTGTTTTTGAAGAGGAGCAAGAACAAGGAGCAAGGAGGAGAAGAAAGAAAGCAAGTTCTTCCAACCGTTTTCTTTGGGTGGGGATTCTCAACTCATTTATTATTGTTTTGTATTTTATTTTGCTTGATTATGTGAACAACTTGGACAAATTTCATGCGCATATAAATGTTTATGGACTAGAATAATTGGCATATAAAGCTTGAAGTGGTAAAACACAAAAAATAAAGCATAAAGATTCAATCTATGTAGTTTTAGGATTAGAATTAATTACCTATGCTAAAGGTGGAATCTTGAGCCCAAATTAATTTCAGAGGCTCTCCTATGTGTTGTTACTATGATCTAATTTTTATATAATTTTATGGGTTAATTTACTAGGTTAAATAGACATTTTCCCCAAAATAGCGAGTTTCAAAGCAAGAACAGCAAACTGCTGTTTTGGGGTTAACATTGACATGTGTTCAAGGAGCTGTATTTTGATTTCTATAAGGAATTTGGAAAAGTGATCAACTAGAGAGTTAGTTGTTCCCACCTTTTCAAAATGTCCTATTTCGTTAGATTCCGATAAGTAGAGCAAAAGTTACAAGATTTAGAAGTTTCAGCTTTTCTGTTGAAAATCTGCAGTTTGGTTAACTTTTGCGTGTGTTCAAGTGACCGGATTTTGAGATCCTTACGGAATCTGAGAAAGTGGTCAACTAGAAAGTTGTAGTAGATGTTCCCACCTTTTCAAAATTTCCTTTTTTGTTAGATTCCGATAAGTAGAGCAAAAGTTATAAGCTTTAAAAGTTTCAGATTTTCTGTTGAAAATCGGCAGTTTGGTTAACTTTTGCATGTGTTCAAGTGACCGGATTTTGAGATCGTTTTAGTAGATGTTCCCACCTTTTCAAAATATCATATTTCGTTAGATTTCGATAAGTAGAGCAAAAGTTACAAACTTTAGAAGTTTTAGCTTTACTTTTGAAAATCTGCAGTTTGGTTAACTGTTGCGTTTGTTCAAGTGACCAGATTTTGAGATCCTTACGGAATCTGAGAAAGTGGTCAACTAGAAAGTTGTAGTAGATGGTCTCACCTTTTCAAAATTTCTAGTTTCGTTAGATTTCGACAAGTAGAGCAAAAGTTATGAGCTTTCAAAGTTTCAGCTTTTTTGTTAAGAAATCTGTTGTTGGTTAATTTTTGCGTGTGTTCAACGGACCAAAATTTGAATTCCTTAGTGAATCTGAAAAACTGTTCAACTAAAGAGTTGTAGTTGATGTTCTCCCCTTTTCAAATATCCAGTTTTGTTAGATTCTGATAAGTAGAGCAAAAGTTACAAGCTTTAGAAGTTTTAGCTTTGCTATAACTTTGAGCTACCTTTTGTTGTCTTGTATTGTGTTCAAAGGACCAAATTTTGAGTTCCTTACGGAATTTGAAAAAGTGATCAACTAGGAAGTTGTAGTAGATGTTCTCACCTTTTCAAAATGTCCTATTTCGTTAAATTCTGATAAGTACAGCAAAAGTTATGAGCTTGGAAAGTTTCAGCTTTTGGCTGTATTATTATTGTTTGAAATGGTGTTTAACGGACCGGATTTTGAATTCCTTACTGGATCTGAAAAGGTGTTCAACTAGAAAGTTGTAGTATATGTTCTCACCTTTTTAAAAAGTCTAATTTTGTCAAAGCGCAACACTGTTTGCTTCTAGGTTGTTAGAAGGCTTTTTATGTCTCTTTTGTGTATTCATTAGTAGTATGCTTATATTAGGCTGTTAGAAGATTCTTCTGTTGCTTCTAATAATTAAAAGACTAAGTTTTACTAGTGATCATGTTACTTTGCTTCTAGGTTGTTAGAAGACTTTATGTTGCTTCTATGTGATTCATTTGTCTCGTATGTAGCTTATTTGGCTCGTAGATATGTGGTTGTCTCGTACGCAGCTCACCTGGCTCGTACGTAGTTGTTGGTTTCATACGCAGCTCGTTTAGTTCATATGCATTTCGTTTACTCGTATATAGCTTATTAGCTAGTACGCAGTTTGTTGTGCTCGTTTAGGGTGATATCATTCTCGTAGGGGCCATCGACCATCAAGACATGTATTTGTTTTACTCCTAAGGGACTGTGGACGAGTCACTCCTCGTGTACCGTCAGATCTTAACCGGTGTAGGTTGATCGCGAACCGGAGCGTAGGAGAAATCCAAGTTCAGGCTAGTAGCATGCGAATATGTTCGTATTACCGAGGTCTTGGATGGGTAGGCTATGAACAGGATTCTTTGGGATTCTGGTAAGTCTAGGTTGAACACCTAGTAAAGTTATCTTGTGAAGTCTAACTTAAGACCTAGCATGTTGTGTTAGTACTATTATCATCCCTCAGATTGTTTAGGGTTAGTGACATCATTAGGGTAGTAACTTATGGCTATTACTGCTTAACCTTTATTTATTATCATTTTCGCCGAAAGGGAAAAGTTGGTATTAAGGGTGATACCTTATGATCCGACCTATTCTATAGGCCAACAATAGGTGGTGTTATTAGTGTACCCTTCCTGTCAAAGGGATACGGTCTGTAGCTTTTTACGAGTTGGGAGCACAAGATCCGTATCTCGTCTGTTAATTTCTGAAGTGCCATGATAAGGGCGGGAGAGATTCCTGTTAGAGCTAGGGGATGGACCCCCGGAACTCCATCATGCTCTATATCAAGGAAGGCGAACAAGCCATAGACTACAGTTTATCTGCTAATGGGGGTACAGGAGATGCTTCGAGCTAATCTGTGTTGCGGATACCGACCCTAGGTTCGTCAGATTTTTGAGTGAGGTCTGATACACCAGGCATTAGTGGCAAACAGAGATACCACTATATGAATGCGAATGGCGGGATTAGACCGTTTCAGAGCACCCTCATCAGTCATCCTGTATCTTCAGAAACAGGTTAAGTACAAGAGTAGAATTATGGCACAGATTCAAATCCTGATATATGAAGATACAGCTTGTTATGGGCATATGTGGTATGGGTTCAAATCCCTATACTGTTCCGGAGACTCGCTTGCATTAGAATAAGAGCATCCTTGCATTAGTTAATCTTGCATTAGAGTCTAAGTCATAGCATACACTGACACATCAATTATATATACATGTTTCTCTTTTCATTAATCTATTTATTTAAAGGTGAGAATTGCTGCTAGTCATCAGCCTTAAAGCATCAGTCTATGTACTGACGTCCCCATTTCAATAGGTACTGAATTGCAAAACTATAGGTACAGGATTCAGGAGGACTCAAGGCAAGAGAAGCAAAGTGTTGATTTCAATTATAATATATGTTGGTTACCATTGTAACATCTGTTGTTGGTTACCATTGTAACATCTGTTGTAATTTATATATATTGAGAAGCATCAAAGTGAAGTACCAAGTGTTATTCATTGTACTCTAATGTAATTTTTATTGAAAGTTGTAACACTTTGGCTTGTATGGCATTACTGCAATACTGATGTAATGTATTGCAGTTTTGTAACATTCGGACTTGTAATACAATTGTGTTGAATTCAAAAGTTTTAAATTTTCCTGTTTTTCTGTGTGTTGTAGGTAATTGAAGGAAAAGATTCTGGCTTATGTCACGGTTTCCCAATGTATGGAAATTGGGGTGTTACAATTAATGTCCATCTTTCACGTTTCGACTTCCCAAGTCATAAATGCGCCCCGCTGAGGGCTATATAACCCCCACCCCTTCATTCGTTTATTTCCTACTTCACTATGAGTCCTCGCCGCCGGTGGCTCTCCTACCACTAATTGACAATTCGGGATAACGACGGTGGCCACCGGATTATCCCTAGTTGTGAGCGGGTGGAAGGGGGGTCGATCCCGGGGGGCAGGACTCGGGGCGTTTGCCCTAGGCGAGCGCCCCCACATCAATCTTTTGTTTGGGAGTCCTAGCCGGTGGCTCGCCTGCCCTCCTCTGACAATTGGGGTAATGACTATGAGCATTGCTTACCCCCCGTTGTCAGCGGATGGAAGGCGGGTCGCTTCGTGGTTTGGGGCCCGGTGTCTCTCGTTGTGGACGACGGCCGTAAATCCAAGCAGAAATTTTGTGTCGTGGGGTCAGCCGAAGTCCTGGCTGACGGTTTAGAACGTGGTAAATTTTGATGAAACCCTAGTTAGTGCTCCTAGGGATTAGGGAAACGTAAGCGTGTGACATCCGAGCCGAGGGGCCAGGAGTTGTGGGATTATGGATTCCCCCGTGGGCGCTCGAGGTGGGTATGACGTCCGAGTTGAAGGTCCAAGCTTGTGAGAAAGCTGGTGCCTTGCTCGAGATACATGCCGAGCGTCGGGCGTCCAAGCTTGTGAGAAAGTTGGTGCCTTGCTCGAGATACATGCCGAGCATCGGGCGTCCAAGCTTGTGAGAAAGCTGGTGCCTTGCTTAAGATACATACTGAGCATCGGGCATCCAAGATTGTAAGAAAGCTGGTACCTTGCTCGAGATACATGCCGAGCATCGGGCGTCCAAGCTTGTGAGAAGGCTAGTGCCTTGCTCGAGATACATGCCAAGGGTCGAGCGTCCAAGCTTGTGGGAAAGCTGGTGCCTTGCTCGAGATACATGTCGAGCATCGGGCATCCAAGCTTGTGGAAAAGCTGGTGCCTTGCTCGAGATACATGCAGAGCGTCAGGCGTCCAAGCTTGTGAGAAAGCTGGTGCCTTGCTCGAGATACATGCCGAGCGTCGGACGCCTAAGCTTGTGAGAAGGCTGGTGCCTTGCTCGAGATACATGTCGAGCGTCGGGCTTCCAAGCATGTGAGAAAGCTAGTGCCTTGCTCGAGATACATGCCGACCATCGGGCGTCCAAGCTTATGGGAAAGCTGGTGCCTTGGTCGAGATACATGCCGAGCGTCGGACGTCCAAGCTTGTGAGAAAGCTGGTGCCTTGCTTGGGATACACGCCGAGCGTTGGGCGTCCAAGCTTGTGAGAAAGATGGTGCCTTGCTCGAGATACATGCCAAGCATCGGGCGTCCAAGCTTGTGAGAAAGCTGGTGCCTTGCTCGAGATACATGCCGAGCGTAGGGCATTCAATCTTGTGAGTAGGCTGGTGCCTTGCTCGAGATACATGCCGAGCATCGGGCATCCAAGCTTCTGAGAAAGCTGGTGCTTTGCTCGAGATACATGCCGAGTGTCGGGCGTCCAAGCTTGCTGGAAATCTGGTGCCTTGATCGAGATACATGCCAAGCGTCGGGCATCCAAGCTTGTGAGAAAGCCGGTATGATATGTACGAACTTTGAATCAACAAAAGATGTGCTGCTTTTATACCATGACAGTTTGCATACAAGAGAATTGGCACGTAGCGCTTACAACAGTGGACTCTCCCTCACTTTCCCTCTAGAAATTTGATGAGGTGTTCCGCGTTCCAGGGCCTCTTAACCATATTGCCCCCCAGGTCTTCGAGGCGGTACGTGCCAGGACGAACCACCTGGGAGACTTTATAGGGTCCCTACCAGTTGAGGGCGTGCTTGCCTCTGGTTGCGGGCTGGGAGATTGCTAGCTTTCGGAGCACGAGGTCCCCTTCCTTGATGTTGGTTGGGCAAACTTTGTTTTTGTAGAGCCTCTCGACCCGTTGTTGGTAAATGGCCCGTCGGAAGCTGGATCTTTCCCGTGCCTCGCAACAAGGTCCAAGTTGGCCCTGAGGTCCCTTGAGTTTGATTCTTTGTTGAAGCCCATGTATCTCGGCGATGGGAGGCTGACTTCCAGAGGGATGACCGCCTCGGTCCCATATGTCAGATTGAAAGGGAACTCGCCAGTTGGAATTCTCTTGGTAGTTCGATGTGAGCAGAGGACGCTCGGCAATTCTTCGACCCACAGACCCTTGGGAGATTGACCCAGATGCTTTTTCTGACTATCAAGAATTTGACAGTTGGTGTTTTTGGCTTGGCCGTTCGATTGGGGATGAGAGATTAACGAGAAGCATTGTTGAATGTTGAGGTCATCGCAAAACTTCCGAAAGTTTATGCTGGCGAATTGTGTTCCGTTATCGGTGATTAGCACGTGCGGAATCCGGATCGACAGACTATGTGTTTCCAAAAAAAATTGTTGAGCCTGATGCTCGATGATGGTTGCCAAGGGATTCGCCTCTATCCACTTGGTGAAGTAACGGTGAGGAATCGCCTCTGGCCGGTCACCGGTGGGAAGGGGCCGACCAGGTCCATTCCCCACACGGTGAAGGGAGTAGGACTAACAAGGGACTTCAGCTCGGCCTGGGGCGAGTGTTTAACGGGGAAGAACCTCTGACTGGGACCACAACTTCAGACGAGATTTTTAGCATCTTGCAGCATAATTGGCCAATAGTAGCCATGGATTAGTGCTTTTCGGGCCAGTGACCTGCTGCCCATATGGCACCCTCTGATCCCTTCGTGTAGTTCTTCTGGGGCGTACTTAGCCTCGTTTGGTGTTAGGCAGCGAAGATAGGGTCTCCCGTCCGACTCGGTGTAGGAGCTTTTAAAGAGCACTCCCCTAATTAAGGTGAATCTTTCAGACCGCACCCGAATGCTTCGTGCTAAAGCCAGGTCTAGTGGAAGCTCGCCAGTTGTCAGGAACCTATGTGTGGGGCTCATCCATGTCTCAGTGGAATCGTTGCTGGCGAGGCAGAAGACTCCTGGTTCTTCAATGGTTGGCTTAAGAAGGACATCGACTAGGACGGTGCGGTCTAATCCTCCTAGAGAAGATGATGCAAGTTTAGACAAGGAGTCGGCGTGACAGTTTTGTTCTCTTTGGATCTGATGGACATCTGCCTTCACAAAGAGCTGCAGGAGCTGCTTGGCTCGTGCCAAGTATTGGGTCATTCGGTGGTCACGAGACTTGTACTCTCCGGTGATCTGTTTGACCACGAGTTGTGAGACGCTAAAGACTTGTATTTGCCTTGCGCCCGCCCGGTAGGCCAGTGTAAGTCCCATGACCAGAGCTTCATATTCTGCCTCGTTGTTTATGGCTGAAAAATTGAGCCAAAGAGAATAGTGAAGGATAAAGTCGTTGGGGCCTCTGAGGATGACGCCTGCCCTCGCTCCCTTCCTCGCAGGACAAACCGTCGATGTAGACGTCCCATGCCAGGGCATCCTGCTGAATTTTCGGGGACTCAGGGATGGTGCATTCAGTAATAAATTCCGCGATCGTCCAGACTTTGATTGTTGTCCGAGGGTGGTAGCTGATGTCGTGCTGACTGAGTTCGATTGACCATTTGATGAAGTGACCGGAATTTTCGGGCTTGTCCAGGACTGTCTTGAGAGGCTGATCTGTGAGAACGCGGACAGAGTGGGCCTGAAAGTAGGGACATAGTTTCTGTGTTGCCGTTACCAGTGCATAGGCGATTTTCTCCGTCCTCGGGTATCTGACCTCCGTGTCATGCAGGACTTTGCTAACATAGTAGAGGGGCTTCTGCGATCCGTCCTCCTCTCTGACCAACACGACGCTGAGCGCGTGTTCGGTGGCGGCTAGGTAAAGGATCGGGGGTTTGCCTAGCTCTAGCTAGCTGAGGAGCGGTGGGTTAGCGAGGTATGCCTTCAGCTGGTCGAATGCCTCCTGCTGGAAGGTTGCCCACTCGAAGCTTTTTGCCCCTCTGAAGGCTTTGAAGAATGGGAGCGACTTCTCTCCAGATTTGGAGAGGAAACAGCCGATGGCCGCCAATCGTCTTGTGAGCCTTTGCACTTCTTTGGTGTTTCTTGGGGGAGCCATATCGAGGATGGCTCGAATCTTTTCAGGATTTGCTTCGATGCCGCAGTGGCTCACAAAGAATTCGAGGAACTTTCCCGAGGAGACGCCGAAGGCGCACTTGGAGGGGTTGAGCCTCATATTGTGAGATCGTAGGACCCCGAAATCTTCTTCGAGGTTGGCCACATTATCTTGGCTCGAACGGCTTGTGACAAGCATATCGTTAACATAAACTTCCATGTTTTGCCCAATCTGGTCTTTAAAGACCCGGTTGACGAGTCTTTGATAGGTGGCACCGGCGTTCTTCAGCCCGAAGGGGCATGACCCGGTAACAGTAAAGGCCTTGGTCGGTCACGAAGATGGTTTTTGGTATGTCTGGGGGAAACATTATTATCTGGTTATAGCCTGAAAAGGCATCCATGAAGCTAAGTAGTTCGTGTCCCACCGTCGCATCTATGAGGGTGTCGATGTTCGGGAGCAGAAATAGATTTTTGGGACAGGCCTTGTTGAGGTCTGTGAAATCAATGCAGATTCTCCATGTGCTGCTCGCCTTTTTCACCATTACTACATTAGCCAGGCACTCCGGGTAGCTGACCTTCTGAATGAATCGGGTCAAGAGGAGTTTTCCAACTTCCTCCCTGGTAGCCAGTTGTCAGTCGGGGGCAAACTTACGTCTCTTTTGCTGGACTGGCTTCGAATCCGGACAAACGCTTAGCCGGTGCATTATGATGTCTTTGGAGATTCCCGACATATCGGATGGCTTCCATGCGAAGAGGTAGGAGTTCCGGTGAATGCACCCAATGATTGTTTGTTTTAGGTGTGGGGCCAAGGATAGGCTAACTCGGAACCACTTGGACGTTTCTTCCTCGAAAAGAGGACCTCCTTAAGCACATCTACGGGTTCCGATCCATTGCTTCGGTCTTGAAGGTAGGTAGGGGTCGTACCGGTCATTACGTCAAGTGCGACAATACCGAATAGGCCGTAGCTTCCAATTGCAAATGGTCTATCTTCGAAATTAGTTTGGAAAGTGATTTATTTTGAGAATTAAGTCCAAAAGGTAGTCTAATTTGGTGGAAAAAATCAAAAAATGAGTAGTCGACATTTATGCAAAATCTTCCTTTACATTCTCACATCTCTAAGTATTTTCTTGCACATCAATAATTTTCATAGGGTCCCATTTATAAAATTCCTCCACCAAAACGGCAAAACCCTTCTTCTTCTTCGTTTCCCCAAAACCAATCCCTTCATCTTCAACCTCTCACCAAAATCCCCCCAAAAGATGGCTACCCCAATCTCAGTCCCATCAAAACACCAAGTCCTCGCCCTCTTCCGCTCCCTCCTCCGAATCTCTGCCAAATTCACCGACTACAACATCCGACAGTACGCAAAGCGCAGAACCACCGACGCCTTTCGCGACAACAAGCAGCTCTCCGATCCTTCTTCAATAGCAGCCGCATTTGCCGACGGAGAGTCCCAGCTTGAGGTGGCAAAGCGGCAGGCCGTCGTCTACTCGCTCTACGCTTCCAAAGTCAAGAGCATCATGGAAATCAAAACCGGGTAAAAAAAATTATATTATTTGAATCCATAGTTTTCTAATAGGGGGTTTTTGTATGGAATTGCAATACTCGAGTAGGAAAAATGTGAACTTCATTGATCTATCTGTGAAACCTGTTGTCAAACAAAATAATGGTGCTTTTTTATTATTATAATAATTTGAAGGCGGTTTTGGTTGTTGTGTTCTTTTATGTGATTATGAACTAATCCTACTACTGCGGATCAATTTGTGATATGTGTTTAAATGAAATCCAGGTTTACTGTTTGTTTCTTAAATGCATCCTCTTATAATGTATATATATTTAGCGACTGTAAGTGTAAATAATATGCATTTGCTGATGTTGGATTCATCGTTTCTGAAGTCAATATCCCCGTAAGGAAGATGTATGTTATTGACTTATGGTGTATGATAGCAGTTTAATGACTTGAGCAAAAATTTCAATGATGGCGAAGGAACCTTTTCTGTTTGCTGTTACCATGTAACTTGTGTTTATTTGCGGAGTAATCTTTGTTCCTGTTTAGGATATTGGATGGGAATTTGATAAAGGGTGATAGTGTTTGTGGTGGGGGTTGTTGCTGGTAACGGGCGGCGGCGGTGGTGGCGGCGACGACCTTGTTGAAGATACACGCCGAGCGTCGGGCGTCCAAGCTTGTGAGAAAGATGGTGCCTTGCTCGAGATACATGCCGAGCATCGGGCGTCTAAGCTTGTGAGAAAGCTGGTGCCTTGCTCGAGATACATGCCGAGCGTCGGGCATCCAAGCTTGTGAGTAGGCTGGTGCCTTGCTCGAGATACATGCCGAGAGTCGGATGTCGAAGCTTGTGAGAAGCTGGTGCCATGCTCGAGATACATGCCGAGTGTCGGGCGGCCAAGCTTGCGGGAAAGCTGGTGCCTTGATCGAGATATATGCCAAGCGTCGGGCATCCAAGCTTGTGAGAAAGCCGGTATGATATTTACGAACTTTGAATCAACAATAGATGTGCTGCTTTTATACCATGACCATTTGCTTACAAGAGAATTGGCACGTAGCGCTTACAACAGTGGACTCTCCCTCACTTTCCCTCTAGAAATTTGATGAGGTGCTTCGCGTTCCAGGGCCTCTTAACCATATTGCCCCCCAGGTCTTCGAGGCGGTACATGCCGAGACGAACCACCTGGGAGACTTTATAGGGTCCATCCCAGTTGAGGGCGAGCTTGCCTCTGGTTGCGGGCTGGGAGATTGCTAGCTTTCGGAGCACGATGTCCCCTTCCTTGATGTTGGTTGGGCAAACTTTCTTGTTGCAGAGCCTCTCGACCCGTTGTTGGTAAATGGCCCGTCGGAAGCTGGATCTTTCCCGTACCTCGCCAACGAGGTCCAAGTTGGTCCTGAGGTCACTTGAGTTTGATTCTTCGCTGAAGCCCTTGTATCTCGGCGATGGGAGGCCGACTTCCAGAGGGATGACCGCCTCGGTCCCATATGTCAGATTGAAAGAGGATTCGCCAGTTGGAATTCTCTTGGTAGTTCGATGTGACCAGAGGATGCTCGGCAATTCCTCGACCCACAAACCCTTGGGAGATTGACCCAGATGTTTTTTCTGACCGTCAAGAATTTAACGGTTGGTGTTTTTGGCTCGGCCGTTCGATTGAGGATGAGAGATTGACGAGAAGCGTTTTTGAATGCTGAGGTCATCGCAAAACTTCCGAAAGTTTTTGCTGGCGAATTGTATTCCGTTATCGGTGATTAGCACGCGCGGGATCCGAATTGGCAGACTATGTTTCTAGAAAAAAATTGTTGAGCCTGATGCTCGATGATGGTTGCCAGGGGCTCCGCCTCTATCCACTTGGTGAAGTAACGATGAGGAATCACCTCTGGCCGGTCACCGGTGGGAAGGGGCCGACCAGGTCCATTCCCCACATGGCGAAGGGAGTAAGACTAATAAGGGACTTCAGCTCGGCCTGGGGCAAGTGCTTAACGGGAAAGAACCTATGACAGGAACCACAGCTTCAGACGAGATTTTTAGCATCTTGCAGCATAGTTGGCCAATAGTAGCCGTGGATTAGTGCTTTCCGGGCCAGCGACCTGCTGCCCATATGGCACCCTCTGATCCCTTCGTGTAGTTCTTCTGGGGCGTACTTAGCCTCGTTTGGTGTTAGGCAGCGAAGATAGGGTCTCCCATTCGATTCGGTGTAGGAGCTTTTAAAGAGCACTCCCCTAATTAAGGTGAATCTTTCGGACCGCACCTAAATGCTTCGTGCTGAGGCCAGGTCTAGTGGAAGCTTGCCAGTTGTCAGGAACCTGTGTATGGGGATCATCCATGTCTCAGTGGAATCGTTGTTGGCGAGGCAGAAGACTCCCGGTTCTTCGATGGTTGGCTTAAGAAGGACCTCGACTAGGACGGTGCAGTCTAATCCTCCTAGAGAAGATGACGCGAGTTTAGACAAGGAGTTGGCGTGACAGTTTTGTTCTCTTTGGATTCGATGGACATCTGCCTTCACAAAGAGCTGCAGGAGCTGCTTGGCTCGCGCCAAGTATTGGGTCATTCGATGGTCACGAGTCTCGTACTCTCCGGTGATCTGTTTGATCATGAGTTGTGAGTCGTTAAAGACTTGTATTTGCCTCGCGCCCGCCTGATAGGCCAGTGTAAGTCCCATGATCAGAGCTTCATATTCTGCCTCGTTGTTTATGGCTGGGAAATTGAGTCGAAGAGAATGCTGAAGGATAAAGTTTTCGGGGCCTCTGAGGATGACGCTCGCCCCGTTCCCTTCCGCGCAGGACAAACCGTCGACGTAGACGTCCAATGCCAGGGCGTCCTTCTGATTTTTCGGGGACTCGGGGATGGTGCATTCAGTAATAAATTTCGTGATCGCCTGGACTTTGATTGCTGTCTGAAGGTGGTAGCTGATGTCGTGCTGACTGAGTTCGATTGACCATTTGATGAGGCGACCAAAATTTTCGAGCTTGTCCAGGACTGTCTTGAGAGGCTGATTTGTGAGAACACTGACGAAGTGGGCCTGAAAGTAGGGACGTAGTTTCCGCGTTGCTTTTACCAGTGCATAGGCAATTTTCTCCGTCCTCGGGTATCTGACCTCCGCATCATGCAGGACTTTGCTAACATAGTAGAGGGGCTTTTGCGATCTGTCCTCCTCTCTGACCAACACGGCGCTGAGCGCGTGTTCGGTGGTGGCCAGGTAGAGGATGGGGGGTTCACCTGGCTCTGGCTAGCTGAGGAGCGGTAGGTTAGCGAGGTATGCCTTCAGCTGGTCGAATGCCTCCTACTGGGAGGTTGCCCACTCGAAGCTTTTTGCCCCTCTGAGGGCTTTGAAGAATGGAAGAAACTTCTCTCCAGATTTGGAGAGGAAACGGCCGATGGCTACCAATCGTCCCGTGAGCCTTTGCACTTCTTTGGTGTTTCTTGGGGGAGCCATATCGAGGATGGCTCGAATCTCTTCAGGATTTGCTTCGATACCGCGGTGGCTCACAAAGAATCCGAGGAACTTCCCCGAGGAGACACCGAAGGCGCACTTGGAGGGATTGAGCCTCATATTGTGAGATCGCAGGACCCCGAAAGCTTCTTCGAGGCCGGCCACATGATCTTGGCTCGAACAGCTTTTGACAAGCATATCGTCAACATACACTTCCATGTTCCGTCCGATCTGATCCTTAAAGACCCGGTTGACAAGTCTTTTATAGGTAGCGCCGGCGTTCTTTAGTCCAAAGGGGCATGACCCGGTAACAGTAAATTCCTTGGTCGGTCACGAAGATGGTTTTTGGTATGTCTGGGGGAAACATTCTTATCTGGTTATAGCCTGAAAAGGCATCCATGAAGCTAAGTAGTTCGTGTCCCGCCGTCGCATCTATGAGGGCGTCGATGTTCGGGAGCGGAAATAGATCTTTGGGACGAGCCTTGTTAAGGTCTGTGAAATCAATGCAGATTCTCCATGTGCCGCTCGTCTTTTTCACCATTACCACATTAGCCAGCCACTCCGGGTAGCTGACATTCTGAATGAATCGGGCCAAGAAAAGTTTTCCAACTTCCTCCCTGGTAGCCAGTTGTCGGTCGGGGTCGAACTTACGTCTCTTTTGCTGGACTGGCTTCGAGTCCGGACAGACGCTTAGCCGGTGCATTATGATGTCTTCGAAGATTCCTGAAATATCGGATGGCTTCCATGCGAAGAAGTCGGAGTTCCGGTGAATGGACTCAATGATTGTTTGCTTTAGGTCTGGGGCCAAGGATAGGCTAACTAGGAACCACTTGGACGTTTCTTCCTCGGAAAAATGACCTCTTTAACCACATCTACGGGTTCCGATCCATTGCTTCGGTCCTGAAGGTAGGTAGGGGCCGTGCCGGCCGTTACGTCAAGTGTGACAATACTGAACAAGCCGTAGTTTTTAATTGCAAGTGGTCTATCTTCGTAATCAGTTTGAAAAGTGGTCTATTTTGAGAATTAGTTCCAAAAAGTAGTCTAATTTGGGGAAAAAATCAAAAAATGAGTAGTCGACATTTATGCAAAATCTTCCTTTACATTCTCACATTTTCTTGCACATCAATAATTCCATTTATAAAATTCCTCCACCAAAACTGCAAAACCCTTCTTCTTCTTCTTCGTTTCCCCAAAACCAATCCCTTCATCTTCAACCTCTCACCAAAATCCCCCAAAAAAATGGCTACCCCAATCTCAGTCCCATCAAAACACCAAGTCCTTGCCCTCTTCCGCTCCCTCCTCCGAATCTCTGCCAAATTCACCCACTACAACATCCGACAGTACGCAAAGCGCAGAACCACCGACGCCTTTCGCGACAACAAGCAGCTCTCCGATCCTTCTTCAATAGCAGCCGCATTTGCAGACGGAGAGTCCCAGCTTGAGGTGGCAAAGCGGCAGGCCGTCGTCTACTCGCTCTACGCTTCCAAAGTCAAGAGCATCATGGAAATCAAAACCGGGTAAAAATATATATATATTATTTGAATCCATAGTTTTCTAATAGGGGGGTTTTTGTATGGAATTGCAATACTCGAGTAGGAAAAATGTGAACTTCATTGATCTGTCTGTGAAACTTGTTGTCAAACAAAATAATGGTGCTTTTTTTTTATTATAATAATTTGAAGGCGGCTTTGGTTGTTGTGTTCTTTTATGTGATTATGAACTATTGGCTTGGTTGCTTCTTTGCGCAATCTTAAACTGTTACTTTACTGTTTTGAACAGGCTTCTGGCCTTGCCATCAATTTCAACAAATCCTCTGTGTTCTGGCTCGGGGGTGACGACTCTCGTCACGTCGAGGTTTCTCAATTTTTTAATTGCCCTATCGCCACTTTCCCCATCTCTTACCTTGGCATTCCCCTGAGATGGGGCCAGCTCCTCAGATCTGACTGGCTCCCTATCATCGACAAAATCGAATCCAGACTTAATGTCTGGACCGGTAAGATTCTCTCCCGAGGAGGAAGATTAATTCTTCTCAACTCAGTTCTCTCTGCTATGCCCCTCTATATGATGTCCTTTTACTACCTCCCTTCTTGGGTTATCAAGAGGATCGATCAAATTCGGTGCAACTTCTTTTGGACTGGTAAAGCACAGTATAAACAGGGTTCGTACCTGTGTAATTGGAACACCGTATGTTCTTCCAAAGAAAACGGTGGACTGGGAGTATTAAACCTTCGTGATCATAATATCGCCCTTTTAGGTAAATGGTTGTGGAGATTCCACTCATCTCCGCATTTATCTTGGGTTCAATGTATAAAAGAGTGTTACTTCGAATCCACTCCTTGGTGGCGTTTCACCTCCCCTATCCATCGTTTAGCCTCTCCTTTTTGGAAAGGTGTCTGGAAAGCCTCCCCGGCTTTCCAGTCGAGCATCTATAGGCTGTGTGCTGATGGATCGAGGGCCAAATTCTGGACCGATCTCTGGTTTGGCAACATCGCCATTGCCTCGGCCTATCCCTCTCTTTTCAGACTCGTTGCATTTCCAGAAGCCTCGGTAGGTGAATCTATCACTTGGATTGATTCTAACAGGTTTTGGAGTATCCCTTTCATTATTCAGTTACCCCCTCCCCTTATATCCGATCTTCACCAGCTTATAGCTTCTCTCGATCTTTTTGAGTGGCACCATTCGGAAGACATTTCTTGGCGATGGAATGCCTCTGGTTCCTTCACGGTTAAATCCTTCTATAACTTCCTCAATTTCCGCGGCATCGTATCCCCCGCTGCTAATTTCATCTGGAAGTCCTGTGCTCCACTCAAAGTTAAAATCAACTCGTGGTTAGCTATACACAACAAGCTCCTCACCGTTCAAGTGCTCAACAAAAGAAACTTAGCGTGGGGACAACTCTGCCCCTTCTGCTTAGTAGCCCCTGAAGATATTAATCACCTGCTTGTTGGTTGCTCGATCATTCAACCCCTTTGGAAAATTGTGGCTCTTGCTTGGGGAAACCCAGCAATCCCAGCTGATCTTACTGCTTGCTGGTACTCCCACTCCGAACTCCCTAAATATAAAAAGGGATGGAATCTTTCTGTTCATATTATTATATGGATTATCTGGAGAGAGAGGAACCGTAGGATATTCGCTCTCAAATCTACCACTATTTCCTCCCTTATTGAAGACCTAATTTATCTTTACAAATTTTGGACATCGCATATTAAAGAGGATAAACGTCAATGCTATTTTGATTACCGATTAGAGGAATCTCGGTTGGTCCTTAACCGACTTAACGCCATTTGATTAAGTCGGGATTTAATTTCTTCTCGTTTTTTAGTCTTAGGCTGACAGATTGCTTACTCTCTCTGCTAATCTTATGTTGTTTTTGCTTTTATTTCTCTTCTCAGTCTCCTAATATTATTGCTCTTCCCCCTCTTCTCTCGATCTCTCTGATCTTAAGTGTTGCTTTTCAGGACTGAAGCTTTGGCCTCTGTGCCTTTTGGTGGTGTCTGCAGACTATCGACTCTAGTGTTTTGTTCTTGAGTTGCAGGCTCAATCGTTTTGGCTCTTATGCTCTGTTTTTGACAGGGGATCCTAGTCTTGCCCCTGGTGGCTGAGGGTGCTCTACTATCGGCTCCTTTTCCCATGCTGGAACTGCCTAGTTCTATTATTTTGGGTGCTTTATCGGTAATATCAAGTTAGGTGGGTGAGCGCATGTTAAGTTCTAGTAGCGTTCTAACTCCTGGACTTGTATTCCTGTATCTCTGGAGCTTGATGGACTGTTATATTTTAGACTGTTTTCTATGCTATAGGGCTATGCCCTTCCTTTAGTCTGATTTATGCACTGTGGTTCTTTATGCGTTGTGGTTCTTTTTCTGCCCTTGATTTGCTCTGTTTTGGCATCTCCTAGCTGTGGTGTTTATAATTCTAGTGGATTGTTATTTAAATTCCTTACTGCTCACTGTTTAGCCTGGACTATTGTTTTTGCTTCTCCGTGCTCTTGTTGGGGTATTGGATGGACCTTCTATTCAGCGGTTCCCTGAATGTTGAGCGGTAGTGCTGTCTCGCCTTTCACCTCGGTTGCTTCTCAGGGGCGTGGTTCGCATTCGGCAGGCTTTTGTTCATCCCTTGGTCACGCTGCAACTGAAGCCAGGGGTGCTGATCGCAGCCTGTCCTCGAGGTGTCCCTTCCTCCTCCATTGCGGCGAGATCCAGCGCGTCGCTTGATGATTCGAATGCTCCTCCAACGGCCTCTTCATCGTCTTTTCTACTATTTTAGTTATTAGTTCTAGAGCATTTGTTCAGTTTCCATCTGTCTGGTTGTAATTCCTACTTCGCTTCTAGCGCTATCTGTTCGCTCTCCTAGTTTTACTTCTTGTAAAACCTTTCTCACCAGTCTTGTACAGTTATTATCGTTTTTTAATATATTTTTGATCTGGCTGGAGTCTTTTGACTCTATCCGCTTACATAAAAAAAAAACTATTGGCTTGGTTTAGTTAATCCTACTACTGCAGATCAATTTGTGATACGTGTTTAAATGAAATCCAGGTTTACTGTTTGTTTCTTAAATGCATCCTCTTAGAGCATCTCCAAGGGGACTAGCCAAAATGGCTAGCCAAATTGTGAAAATTGTAATTTTGCCTAGTGAATTTGGCTAGCCATTTTGGTTCATCTCCAATCATGCTAGCCAAATTCACTAGCTATCCAATATTTTATTATTTTTCAAAAAAAAAAACCATAATATATGATTTTTGAAATAAAATTCATTTGAAGGATTTCTTCATATAAAACCCATCCCATATCCCACTACAAAATTAAAACCCCAACCCACCCCACAGTAATTAAAACCCATCCCATATCCCACTACAAAATTAAAACCGCAACCCACCCCACACTAATTAAAAACAATCTTATCTTATCTTCTCACCTTCTCCCTCTTCTCCCTCTCCCCACTGCCGAAACCTCCTCACGTTCTCCCTCTCTTTTTTCCCAACGCCGAAATCACCCTCACTCCAATATCAACGAAGAAGATGAACAGGGCCAAAAGCTGGAAGCTTGGAGGTACACGCGATTACACTGCAGCGACAAGATTTTCCTTTCACAGGTATTTAAAGCAATTTGTTTTGAAAAAATCCATAGAAACAATTTGAAGTTCTGGTAGTTGTCTTTATAATCGCAAATAGATCCGTAGAGATTCTAGCCGTTGGGCTATTTTTTCCCAGTTTTTTAATTTTGCCGAGCCCCCTTCTCCCTCTCTATTTTGCCTAGTACTGTTCACGCTCGGTAAAATGGCTAGCCAATTTGGCTAGCCGTTGGATGGCCAAATTGAAGGTGACTAGCTATTTTTGCCGATGCCTAGCAATTATACAGAGCCCTTGGAGATGCTCTTATAATCTATATAATAAAACACAAAGAAAGCTATCAAGTGGTTCTCCTCCAATCCTCTCAAAAATCAAAGGTCCAGATTTAATTTCACAAAACATATTTTTCCTCCCAAAAGTTTCTCCCCAAAACTCAAATTCAAATCACCCATCCAAAACAACTCATATATTTATTTATTATTTTCTCTTTCTCTCTCCCTCCCTCTTCTAATCAAAAAATTAAAAAAATAAAATTTTTAAAAATTTTAAAAATTAAAAAATTGAAAAATTAAAAAAATTAAAATTAAAATACTTTAAAAATAATTCAAAAAAATCATATAATATGTTTTTTGCTGGACCCCCAAAAGTTTCTCATATAATATGTTTGCTACTTCAATTAATTTGTTGTACCTCCAAAACTATTTTATATGATTAAACAAGGTGCACCGTTCCGAAGACGTGCCGTAGGCACGTGTCAACGGGCAAATCTAGTGTATATATATTTAGCGACTGTAAGTGTAAATAATATGCATTTGCTTATGTTGGATTCATCGTTTCTGAAGTCAATATCCCCGTAAGGAAGATGTATGTTATTGACCTATGGGGTATGATAGCAGTTTAATGACTTGAGCAAAAATTTCAATGATGGCGAAGGAACCTATTCTGTTTGCTATTACCATGTAACTTGTGTTTATTTGCGGAGTAATCTTTGTTCCTGTTTAGGATATTGGATGGGAATTTGATAAAGGGTGATTGTGTTTGTGGTGGGGGTTGTTGCTGGTAACGGGCGGCGGTGGTGGCGGCGGCGACGACCTTGTTGAAGATAGTAGGGAGTGATTGTAGGTTTGGAAAGAAATGCATTGGTGATAGGTGGCAATAGTGCAGGCCATGATGAGAACAAGAGAGAAGAGTTTAATGGTGCTAAGAGCATCACAGTGCTAAGAGCATAAAATATTTATAGTAAAGTGGGGTTTCTTGCGGTCATCAAATGTTATGAAATAGCAAAGTTAAACAAAATTTGCAGACGGAACTTGAAGCTTCGTCAGAGCGAAAAAAAGAAAGAAAAAGAAATAAAATTCCCATCAGAAGTTTCGTCCCATTTTCATGGACGGAACTTCAAGTTTCGTCCAAGCTGCAATTAATTTCCACGGTCATTTTTGAATTCATAAAATCCTCTAATTTCATGGGACGGAACTTCATGTTTCGTCTGATACACTAATTTTTTTTTTATTGCGGACGAAACTTAATGTATAATATGCATATTGCTATATCCTCTCTCATATATAGCAATTTACTTTAGCGATTATGGCAAAATATGCATAAATAGCAAACAACTACAACGATTTTGAAGCTAAAATATGCATATTTTGCAAATATAGCAAACAACTGTGGATGCTCAAGTAATGGGGGTGATAGCTATAAATGCAGTGTTCAAAGAGATGGAAGCAAAGACAGGAAACAGAAGGGTGTAAAACATGAACTGCATCAAAATGTTGACATTATTGGTCGGTCTTTACTTACCAAGCCGTGTATATCTGATCAACAACCACTAGATGCCTTGGGATGATAAGAGTCCGATTTGGAGTTATGCCTCACTAGGTCATCTAAGCATTATGCGGAACTAAAATAAATGACAAAGCTAATTGCAATGTGAAATGAATCACGGTCCTACTTTTAAAGCACTGATGAGATGGCGCAACTCATTTTTAAACAACTAAAATTCTTCAAATGCATTTGATATATATATGTTTGTGTTTAACTGTTTCATTTGCATTGAAATTTAATGATCCAGATATATATGTTTGTGTTTCTCTTTCATTTGTATTGAAGAGAAGGCAATGGGTTCAATGCTATGACTAGGAGTCGAGTATTCACTATGACCATCAGCCGAGTTTTCACTATGACTAGCAGTCAAGTTTTCTGGAACCAATTCCTCCTCTCTTCTTGATTTCCTTCTGAAACTGTCACCTGAGACTGTACATACTTTACCTCTCTTGGTGTAGGAAAAAACACATTTGATATGTATATGTTTGTGTTTAACTGTTTGTATAAAGCATTGAAATTTAAAGATCGAGATTACCTAATGGTTTATCATCTCCTTCTGCCTCCTCAACTGCGAACCATCGTTTGAAAGAGCCGCTAATACTGGTTATATTTATCTTGTTGTCTTCAATTTTACTTTTGGTTTTGGGCAGAGAGCTTCCCGAAATTTGAACTGATCGTCTCTGTTTCTTTTTCTGCGAGCCTTGTTCTTCTTGTTCTTCCAGTGAGGCAACCGCATATGCTGCTGCTGCTGCAATCACCGTCTCAAACTCACCATCGCTGTATTCATCTGATTGGCTCATCCTATTTTCTACACAAATCAGACTCATCATATATTAGCAATTTATCAACAAAAACAAATAAATACAACCTAAATCTCCTTGTTTGATCAAAATTACCTCACTAGTCAAGAAAAATGCCGATGTTGATAACAGTCTATATCAAACGATAAGTAGTAGGAGGAAAACTGTGAAGAGATTTAAGTGAGACATGTGCATGTTATACATGGTGAATAGAGGGAAAGAGAGTTGTCAAGGCTAGCAAGGTTCATTGCAAATTTAATTTTTGTATCTGAGAAGCTGGTTTGCAAAAGAAAGGCATCCACCTTTTCCAATCCCTCAGGTTTCTGCCTCTTCTTTATGCTTAGCTGAGAGACCTTTCTATTTGGCCGAAAGATAGCCTTTGAAAGCAATAAGAGCATCCACAGTGGTTTGCTATAATTATCAGTTTGCCATATTATAGCAAATGTAGCGCTGCAACGGTTTCTCATTTTGCCATTTTTTAGCAAACGACCTATATTCGTTTCTCATATTTGAGAAACAGAATAGCGATTCTCAAATTATAGAGGACGGGATATCATATCATATCCCGTCTGATCTATTTTAATATATTCTAATCCTTTCAGACGGTACATCATATACCATCTCTACTTTTTTTTAATTTTTTTTTTTTTAAAAACTCCTCAGACGGGAGATGATATATCGTCTGAATCAGACGGGATATCATATCCCGTCTGTGAGTTTTTTTTTTGTGTCTTTTTTTTTTTTTTTTTTAAAAATAGATGAAGGGCCGGGATTGGAGGATGAGAACAAAAAAAAAAAAAAAAAAATTCAACAGACGGTACATGTACCGTCTGTGAAGAAACTTTTTTAGTGGAGTCAAAATTAATGCTGGTGGTAGGTTTTAGGAGTATTAATTTGGGTTAGGTAGTGATATAAGTAGGTTTAGTTAATATTATATTATTTAATTTAGTTAATTAATTAGGTTTAATAGTTAATAAGTAATTAACTTTTTTAATTAATTTTTAAAGTTGAGACGGTATATCATATACCGTCTCACTCAATTTTTGAGATTTTTGGCAAGTTTTTTAGCAAACGACCACTGTAGCGATCTCCACATGTTGAGTACTGAAATCATGTTGAGTACTGAAGTATCAGTTACAAAGACGGAAGGCGAAGACAGGAAAGTCAAGGGGAGTCTATTACTGTTGTTGCCATTTTTGGGCAAATGAGAAACTCCACTGTGGATGCTCTAACAAATGTGCTTTCTCTTTCATTTGCTATTATCATAATCATTTTAAATTGCTCCTATACTTTTGAGTACTGAAATCGTGCACATGTTGATGCAACAAAATAATTATCCTAGGGGATCGAGAACTAGAGAAGGTTTTTTTTAGCAAAATTAGATACTTTGGTAATTACCATGTATTAAGTTAGTAAAAGAATCTTCCAAATTTCAATGACTAACATATTAACATGCTTTCCACTACCAAATAACCAGTCACAGAACCTTAACATCAAAGAAGGCACTCAAAATATTATCACAATGTAGCAGCATAAGAGAACAACTAGAACATCATATATGAAAGATAGAACAAAAGTGAACAATCCAGTAATATAAAAAAGAAAAGAACCACATATGTTTGGCAGTTTCTACTTCTTTAAGACAACCTACAACAAAAGTTTTTTTTGGCTTTAGTCTACTTCAATTTGTATTAGAGACTGCACATGAGAATAAGCTCTTTGGTGCTCATAAATATTATGGTTTTGCTTACTTTAGTTACAGAGCTGTCCAACTGCGATGTAACTATGAAGTAAATGTATCCAAATAGCAGATAGAATCGGTTACTATCCAAATGTGAGCTCATGAATATCTTGTTTTGCTTGCTAGTAGTTACATAGGACCCCAGGAAAGAAATAACAGAAGCAAGGCACAATTTTGACATGAACTGAAGCCAAATTTTGGATTGGTCATCCCCTCCAAAATTGATACCGGAGATGCTCATCTTACCGATGTTTACTGCAATAGTAGCCACAATAAGGATATACGACAATTCAAACGAAACCATATTAGTATTAGAGAAGTTTTTGAAGTAGTATATGGTATCTGATACATACCAACCGCATCAAGTCCGCCTAAATTAAGCATGTACTTCTTCATGTGCACTTCTGCTGCACTGTCTGCCTCGAGTGTTTCACACTCAAAAAGAAACAGAAATATTTTCTTTGCCATGCTTCTCTAGGACCATACCAACAACATCCTCTTCCCACCTGCACCGATATCAAGATTTTTTAAGAATGATTTTTAAGTAAATACACTAGGTATTGAACCCGTGTACTCGACAATGAAGGGTTTATTCAAATAAGGTCTTTTACTCTCTTATCAGAGTGAACTAGTTTAATGGTCAAAATCACTATAAATTATAAAGATTAGATGGTGTATTAAGAAAATTACCCATGGGCGTGCTCGACGTTTTGAAAGCGAGCAGCATCATGTCCCTTGCTCTCACTATTGCTCTGTTTCATAACAATCAGTAACAATTGTAATAGAACGAATCTGAGAAGCAGAATGGCAGATCATAATAGAATAGCCACATTGTGTAAAAATTGCATGAAAAGGGAAAAATTCAAAACAATCCTACCGAAAAGTCCATGATTGAGAGTTTGATTAACTGGTAATCTTCCCCTCTGCTACATTCCCTCACACAAAAGATTTCTGCAAAAACAAGTTCCCAATATTCAAAAACTGAAATATTTTGCAAATATAGAAGAAACTTAAGAGACTTCAGTTCCTAATATGCTGCTATATAATTAGTTACCGCATTAGTTTATAACGACAATTTCCTCAAAACAACAACGACGCGATCACAACAAGAAGTAATTGGGGTGAAGTTGATGAGTCAAATACCCAAACGAAGATATCAAGCAAGTAATCAAAATTAAAAAAGCACAAACAAATGCACCCAACAACACACAAACAAATGAGATTTTTACTGAGCTTCACCCACCCAGTGTAATAGCTACTGCAATGGCTACTTCTGCATGCAAAGGCACTCCTTCGATTTTCACTAGAGAATATAAAGAAAAACATGTTTACAGTCACTCAAGATCTCACCCTCAAGGTATAGGATTTTCTCTTCTCTCTAATCTCTCACGAACGACAGCCCAAACTATCTCTCAGTGTTGGAATAACCTTAACAATCGCACACCGTGTGCGTGTGTATATATATATATTAGATTTGCCCGTGGGTACGTGCCTACGGCATGTCTTCGGAACGATACATCATATGAAAGTCTTGTAAACAGCAAAACAACAATTGTGTAGCTCAAGTTTGAATAATGAAACAATAATTAGTTGTAAATGAAAGTCCATGTTTCCATTGGTACATGTTGAAAAATGATTATAAATGGGGGTGTAAAATGCAAATTCTTAGAACTTCGAGTATGGAAAATGATGAAATTTAACTGTTGACGAGATATTTGCTATTTTCAATGTAACATGAGCAATAGAAAAATGCATAAAAAATCTGAAAATTTACAAACCTAAAATTTGAAAATATAAATTTCTATGTAAATAGAGAGAAAATGAGAGAGAGATAAATAAATAAATAAATAAATAAATAAGTTGTTTTAGGGGAATTTGAATTTGAGTTTTGAGGGAAACTTTTGGGTGGGAAAATATGTTTTGTGAGGTTAGATCTGGACCATTGATTTCAACCCTATTGAATGAGAGCCACTTGATAGCTTTCTTTGTGTTTAATTATATATATATATATATATATATATATATATATATATAGAGAGAGAGAGAGAGAGAGAGAGAGAGAGAGAGAGAGAGTTACAATGAAATAGATCTCAGTCGTAGATCCGTATCCTCAATTTAGCAGCGTCATTGCGGTCGACTGTATAAAGTTGCATTCGAAATTTAGAGAGTCAAGAGAAGTCAGAGAGCATGTTGTAAGTTGCAGTTTGCTCTCAAGTGGAGAGCAGTGGACTACAAGTTTGTTGTTGTTGTTTCATGTTGATCCTACTGCATGTTGTTTCCAGCCTGCCACTGCTTGCTCCTTCTTGTCCCCCCATTGTGCGTGTATAGGATCCATTCAATCCCAACAATCTCCCACATGGAGACATATACACGAAGTTTCTAACATGTTCTACATTTTCCTCTTGGTCTATTCAAGACATGTGCCTCACTGAGTCTCTCATCAATCAATTTGGAGACAATCCGATAGCAGTATAGCAAAACCAATGCTTCTTGCTATCAACTACCTTTTTGAGCATGTTAGCCGGTTTTTTTGTGCCACAAATATTTGATAGCTTCAACTACTTCTTTTCAATTGCCAACCTGATAAAGTCATACCTCATCTTTTATGTGTTGAATTGTAACATGGAACACCGAGTTCTTTGCCAAAAATATTGTAACACCCTGAATTCCAAATAAGACTGAATTCGAAGTTCCACATGATCTTTACACTTCACTTCGTACAATTTTACAAGAAATTTAAAACTTTTATTACAACAATGATTTACATTTTACACAGCGGAAGCAAATTACAACCTAATACATGAATTGAACATCAACTTGAACATTTCTTTAAGCAGCAATCAATCTTTAGTCTTGTCAATCATTTTATCCTGTATAGAAACTGTGGGTACGTCAGTTGCATACAACTGACGCTAGGATATAATACATCAATTTCTCTTACTTAGAAAGTACACACTTGTCACAAACAAAGCTAAGATGGACTATCTTATTGATGTCGTGTGTGAATGTGCACTTAGTCCTTAATGCAGTTATGTATATTACATGATACTAATGCGCACTTGTTCGGATTCTATATATCCCATACTACATAGGTCCGAGGGCAATCCCTTAATCGTTCTTCATCTTGTAGGGTTGATTCCCTCGCCATGGTTTAAACTACTACGGTAACTACGATAAGTATCCTAGGTGTTCTATGAGTTACGAACCAATGTCCAAACATCCTGGAGAGAATCTCATGCACTGACACATGACGCATCATGCAGGGATCCTGTGGACAATTCACCTCCGTCATGGACAATGGCACCATTCGTAGTTACCAAACACCCCACAAGCGTCGTCACCGGTACGATATCCTAGAGTAGTATCCACGCCCTGACATGACGCATCATGAGGACATCCTGTGAACACTCTCACACCTTAGATCCTATTGGCCCTCACACTTATGTTTTTCTCTTACTTTCATCACATCTCCACTATGTGTCTAATCCTTAGATAATTGAATCATGAATAAAAATCAATACTCTAGAATTAGCGTTACCTCTACATCGGTTTTAAATATCAATCATTAACCATGACCCAAACTTGGTCTTTATTTATCACATTTCTCTTTTCAAAACTTTCATTCTTGCCGACGTGAGGACTTAGCTAAAACTCTAGCCTCAATTCTCTTTCATGCTCATCAAAATGAGAGTACACATATTCACAAATTTCACATTTCATCATGTTTTTTTAAAATTTATTTTCCATGCACAACTTGCATAATCTTAAACAATCTTACATTAAATTTTACTCAATAATTTATATGTCAAATTCTCATTTTTGAACTCTTCACAATTTTTTTCTATGTTCAACAAAATATTTTCATCTTTAATTACAAAAAAGAATCATATCCAAAAAAATTATTAATTCTTATTCTAAAAATTTACTTCTAATTCCCATTATAATAGTTCAAATATTCAGGAAATTATTTGTATGAAGTCTAGGTATTTTTAGAAAATTTTCTAATATTTTTCTCGATTTTTTAAACACCCAAACCCTTAGAAATATCCAAAATATGAAAGAAAAAAATTCAAAAAAACTGGCCAGAGGCCGGATCGAACGCACGCATAGTGGCTCCACGATGAACAGTAACGTCACCAAACTGCACCCAATAACCAGAATGACCAAAGTGACTAACTGTCTAGTAGTGGACTTAAATTATATTTGAGTTTTGGATTCGAATTTTGAGTAAAAATCACATTTTGGAAAAACAAAGTCTCTGTCGAGACTCGAACCCAGGGTAACAACTCCGCCGAGCTACAGTAATGGTTTTAAAACGCACCCACTGACTAGTAGGTCTAAGTGACTAACCAGTAAGGGAAATTTATTAAAACGCTTTTGTGTCTGACTGTGCTGTTTCTAGCTCTTTTTAGGAAAACTCGAATTTTCTCATTCAAATTGTTCTTATAAAATACATTTCTTTCCCTGATTATATTTTCTTGGAAAAACAGTAGCTTGTATTTTCATAATTTGTATTAAACTCATTTTGAAACACGAAAGACTATTTCTCCCTTAGTTTATTTAACCAATGGATCAAAATAACTACACTTCGACATAGAAACATTTCTTTTTATAAGAATCCTTTTACCAACAATTCCCCCCTCAATCAAAATGAGCTCAACAAGTTTTTTTCTCTTTCATTCTTTACCAAAAATTAGACTCTTTAATTTACCCATACACAAACCAGCCATTTTCTTATGTTTCAAGAGACAATATGGATAATAAATCAAGTGACTACAACACTACTTGCATATGGTAAATAAACACACTTTTTACCACATTTCAATCTATTTAATATTCCATGAATACTAATTTACATTCTTTAATTTATCCATAAGCACATTTCCTACATATTGTATTCTACAATTCTTGCATAAGCAAATTTTCATAAAAATCATAATTCATCAATTTTAGCATGCAAATATACTACCAAGCGATCATAACACATCCTCATTTACACATTCTAATTTATTCATGTAGATCAATTAGTATTCTTTTCTTCTTAATTTCTTTAAACAGATGTATGGCAATCTTTCCTACTCTTTTCTAACATAATCACAATTTCAATCCCTAGCATGGTATCTAAAATAGAAGCTTGAGAAATCACCCACCTTTTTGAAGGAAAACAATTAGAAAGCTCCTAGAAATCTCCTTGAACACACGAACGGTTCCTTCTCCTCCTAGATTGTGCCACCAAAAGCGCCTTCTCCTCCTTGCTTGATGGAACCCGAGCACTTCCTCTCCTCTAGATGTTTGGCCGGCCTCCTCTAGGTGCAAGAACACACAACTCAACTCTCTCAATCTTTTTACTCACAATTGCTATCAATCTTTTTCTCACAACTAGTTCTTTTCTTTGTAAGTTTTCTAGTGCATTTCATGAAGAGAATGAGGGGGTATTTATACTTTTTCAAAGCAAAATGGAGGGCCAAGATTGATCTCGATGGATGTAGATTAGGGGCTAGGATGTATTAGGGAGTTAGAACAACTACCCATGAACACAAAACTACCTCTCCACTACTCCATCTCTCCCACTCTCTTTTGAAGCCATCCGGCCTACGCCTCCCATGCATATGGCACGTGCAAGTGCAATGCACGTGTCACACAATGCACCCTAGTTACTAGTTCATGTTAGTATAAATAATTTGTTACAAAAACAAGTCTACCCTACAAGTTGTGTTAATTAAAAGATAATTAAATTAGTGGGCTCAATCTAGTGGGCTAAAAGTCTATGGACTTCTAATTAAAAATAATTAAATTAATTAGTGTGGGCTAGAGTTAGAAAATTAGGCCTAGTGTTTAAATAGGCTTTTAAATTAAAAACAGAAGAATTAAAATACTTGTCCATAATATGAAAATAAATAATTTTAGGGGAAAATGTATATAAATTTGCACGTGCAAAATACGTGAAATCAAACAAACTCTTATTTAATTGAAAATTCAGGATGTTACAACACTCTCTTCTTAGAATAGTTCTGTCCTCGGAACTAAGCTTAAAGAGTGAGAAAACAAAACACAACAAGAAGAAAAAAAATACAATCAAACAAAGAGCTCCGGATGATCCTTCAACATCCTCTCCTCGGATTCCCAAATAGCCTCTTCAACCAACTGGTTCCTCCAGACTACTTTGACCATCGGTATCATCTTGTTCCTCAAGACTTTCTCCCAACGATCCACGATCTCAACCGGTAGCTCAATGAAAGAGAATTACATGCTAATGCTATAGCAATGATATCACTTGAATCTCCTACTCTGAGTAAGTACAACGTTCCCACACGTTTTTCTTTTGTCAGTAACCTAGCACTTGTAGTAATTTTCCAGTCTCCATGTTCAAAGGTTGTCGTGAGTCCCTCTGTATCCTATATGCAAGTCTAGATCAAATTTTTCTTCAAACCTGGAATGTGCCTTGCTTATGCAAGACAAGTTGCCCACCACTATGAACTTTCACTGTAATTGTGCATTTTTCAACAACTGGACATCTATGCCCATTCCCAACTGTGACCGAACCAAAATCACATGTCATATAGTTCTCAAAAGCATCCCTCATGGGGGTACAATAAAAAGAAGCACCTGAATCTATAAACTAATCACATTGCATCATATCAATCCCAGTAGATAATCATAAATCTTCTACGGGAATTTTGTTGCTTACAACATTTGCTTCTTGTGACTCGTTGTGTTTTTCTTATACTCTACGCATTGATCTCTCATGTGTCCTGGCTTATGACAGTGCCAACATTCACCTTTGCGACCTCTTGCTTTAGACTTTGACCCGTGATTTCTACTTTTTGATCTCCCTTTGTTATTGCTTCTCCCACGGTTTTCAACTAACATTGCGAAGTTACTAGAAAATAACAAAGACTCCATTTCTCTTCCTTCTGAGCTCCTCGTTTATGATGTTGCTCATAACATCATTCAGAGTAGTCAAATAAGTCATAGTACTTGTGATAGTTTGTTATACCGGACTGAAATTGTCGAGAAGACTAGACAGTAATAACAATGTTTTTGCTCTTTCCACAAACATCCACCCTGATGATTCCAATTCATTATATACCATACAAAAGTTATTCACATGTTCCGCTACAGAACCCCATTCTGCCAACTTCATGTTAACCAACTTCTTCAAATGAAGAATTTGGTTTGATGCAGATGGTTTTTCATACATATTCGTGAGAATCTCCATTGTCTCTTTAACCGTCTGTACCTTTTCAACATGGAATAGAATTTTCCTACTCAACGCCAATTGAATATGTTCAAGCACCTTCTGATTCAAATGATTCCAAGTCGCCAATACAACTGCATCTACTTCTGCCCCCTTTGGCTTCATGCCAAACAACAGGTCATCAAGATCTTTCTGTCGAAAGCATGCTGTCATCAGGATCTTCTACACTGAGAACTTTGTTCCTTTGAATTTTTTAATTTTCCCCTTGTCTCTCATCTCAAACCAACCTGGTGCTCTGATACCACTTTGATGAGTCAAATACCCAAACGAGATAGCAAACAAGTAATCAAAATTAAAGAACCATAAACACATGCAGCCAACAACACACAAACACATGAGAATCTTATCGAGATTCACCCAATGCAATGGCTACTTCCTCCGCAGAGGCACTCCTGTGGTTTTCACTAGAGAATATGAAGAAAAACAGGTTTACAGTCACTCAATATCTCACCCTCAAGGTGTACAGTTTTCTCTCCTCTCCAATCTCTCGAATAACCCGAATATTCGCACATTATATATATATATATAAATTACAATGAAATATATCTGTTACAATGAAATATATCTCAGTCGTAGATCCATATACTCGATATGGAGCCATTGCAGTTAACTGCTCAAAGTGTCCGAGTGTCAAGAGAAGTCAGAGAGCATGGTTGTTTGTTGCAGTCAACTGCTGACTGCTTTTAAGTCGAGAGCAGTCCAGACCACTTGTGGTTGATTGCAATTCAATGCAGTCAACTGTAAGTCTGTTGCTTCTGCTGCCACTGCTTGCTCCTTCTTGTCCCCCTTGTTGCTATTTTTTTCTGTGTGGGAGCAAACAGATGATGTGAATTATTTTTAGAAACAATAAAAAATCTGACATTTTAGTTTTCGCCGATATTGATTACTGCAAATTGATCTTGACTCTAAAATCTGGCTCATTTGGATGGCTGGATCTGAACTGGACAGTGGCGATCGCTCCGATGGACCTACAAAAGTCTGAAACACAGGGGTTGGCCCGAGCGACAGACCCTCCGACGCTCAAGTCAGATATCAGAAAGATATGAAAGTTTTTTGGTGGCAAAATACTAATTACCTGGTTCTTGTTGAAGTCATGAGATATTTATAGTCGTTTTAGGAGCTGTTTCAAAATACAAATCTATCTCTACTTCCTAGTGTTAAGATAGAGTTGGTTATTCTCTTCTTCATGAAGAGATAGAGTCGATTACCCTTCTCTTGATAAAGCAATAAGGTTAGTTGACATTCTTCTTCATTAAAAGATAGAAGTGGTTGTGGAGATAGAGTTAGAACTCTTCTATTGGAAAGAGATATGGTTTTCGAACCGTCGAGTTTAAGATGATTTTTAGATAATCGTGGACTCCTTCATGTTGGGTCGTTATGAAAATCCTGTTTGACATGCCTGTTTTGGGTTGTTGGTCTCGAAAGAGGCCCAACTCCTGTTATGGACCCGTTTCTAGTGAAATTTAACGTTTTACCTCTGAGAGCTTTAAAATTCGTGCCCGATTGAAACGGTCCCGATTTTGTTCTATTTTTACTCATATCACCCCCTTACTCCCCCCTGTAACACCCCGTAATTTTAAAAAGAGTATAATATATAGTATAATAGATATATATATGTGGATATGGCATATATGTAAATATGTGGAAAAGGAATAGAATGAGAGGGCCCCACCAGTTGAAAAACACAACAGTTGTGGTGTGGTGGTATGCTGATGACGTCAGCATGAATGCTGGGGCCCACGTGACTGGTTTGCAGCAGCTGTTGTAGTGTGCTCTGCTTTCTGTAGTCGACGTGGTGATGTGGCCCGCTGATGGTTCTACTGTTACACACACAGAGAGAGAAGCTCAAAGGTAAGTGTAAATAATCCCATATCAGAAGTTAAAATGAATAAAATAATATATAAATATAATAACCTATGATCAAGAGTCACCAATTCAGTTAACCACCTTTTGAGAGGCAACCAGTCGTGGGCATTTGTACTACATAGTATCTAATTTGTCTTCTAAATTGTATAAATTGTCTGAGCTAGGGGCAGGGGCATTACACCCCCCCCCCCTCCCCCAACCAACCAAAAAAAAAATGTGCTTATGTTTTGGTGGATCCATTGAATCCCACCCAACAGAAGTGAATGGAGCAAGGCGGTGATCTTCTGTGTACCTTGTAATCTATGAAGATTTCGTTAAGGGGCATTTGGTATGCGGATTGGAGAATTCCTTGGAATGAGTCGATTCCTGGGAATGTAAGGGTAGGAATCATGATTCTCATGAATGTTGCAATACTGCGTTTGGTACAAGATATTGCATTTCAGAAAATATTTTATTACTGTGTTTGATGCAGACCAATTCATTCCCATCAATCCTTCGCTACAGTAGACAATACCGAAAATACATTTATGACTTTATTTTTAAAAAAACCAATATAACTGTTATCTGGTTTAGTAATTGATGCATATGTGTCACATGTGCAAAACCAATATTGATTTATATCTTATAACACATGAGTACAATAACAGATAGATGACTCAATTACATTATGATTCTAATATATTTCAATCAGGTAGACAAAAAATATAACAAAAAGGAAAAAAGAAATGCATGCACATGATCATAGGCATACATGGATTATAGACAAAGGGTTTTCCCTTCAATTTTTTTTATTAATAACAGTGAGTACTATTGTTAAAATTGATACATTATACTCAAACATATATCATACTTATTTGATTATGTTCAGTCTCTAATTGGATGTTCAAATATGCACAAATCTCATCATGATAACGCAGAGTAAACAAATTTGTTGGAGGGAACATAGAACGGCAATATGATAAGGCAAAAAGATTATCAAAAATCTGGAGGGTCATTTGGGAATGTAATTATCTTAGTTATTTTTTGTGTGGAGGAATCCAAAATCCTGTCATTTTAAAGAAAAATGTATATCCTTTCCAACAAAGAATTTTGATTCCCACATGTATTAAAAATTCCTTCCAAAACTATATTCATATCTTACCAAACCAGGGAATCCAAAGGGTAATTCTAGATTGCCTTGTATATTACCGTTGTTGCTGCTTTTTTCAGTGTGGGAGCAATCAGATGATGTGGATTCTTTTTTAGGAACACTCGAGAATTTTACCTTTTGACTTTCAACGGTGTTGACTGTCTTTGACTGCGATTGACTTGACAATCTGACTCGTTTGCGCCATAGAATTTGATTTGTGTGGTGACGATCGCCTCCGCTTGTCACGTCCCGCTTCCCACTATACGAAAATACAGGCACGCAACTGAGGTCCAGCGAATGATATACATCATCCATAAGCTGTACAATTATAAGCTCAACAAGATATTTATAACACATTTACGCAGGCAAATATAATGATCACATGAGCTGAAAATAAAATAATCATCATCCAGATAATACATCAACACCAGGTCAAGTTGCCCGGGAATACAATGTTCCATAATTAAAACAGTACGATAAGCAGTTCGCTATAACAACTAAATAAAATAGCGACCGAAAGAAAAATAACATGAAGTAGTAATAAAGCAGCAACGATCATCTAGAAAGTCTGTTCTGCGGGTCCATCAGTACCTGTATAGTTATTAACTCAAAGAAAAATAGAAAGGTACCCGTTAGAGCAAGTTTCGGGCAGCAAGTAGCAACAAGCAGTAAAAGGGGTAATATAACAAGATATAACATGGAAGAAACAAGAAGTAGCAGTGCAAATACAATATAGAAGGAAGCAAAGAACTGGGACAATATGATCATGTAAGTAATAACTGTAACTAGTGTATTCAAGACTTCAAGGTATATGCAATTGATAACTGACGCTCAGTTAATCGCTAATCATGTAATCAAGGATCGAGAGTCATGCAATCAAGAATCATATAATCAAGAATCAAGAGTTATGTAATCAAGAATCATGCTTATTGAAAATCTCAAGTTTATCTGTTTTATTAACTTATCTAATGCACGCAATCTTGTGTCCCATACCACAAGTTCGGTGTATATCAATCATGTGATATTTAGACTTAAGTAGTGAATTCTATAGGATTATGTACTTGGGTCTTCCAGTGATAGTATCAAGACATGTAATCATGAATCATGTAATCGAGAATTATGTAATCAAGAATTGTGTAATCAAGAATCAAGAATAAAGAATCACTATTTCGAGAAACACGAGCTCCCTTCCGAGTATACTCCCCTATATTGTCCACTATTAAGTCATACCTTTATAACCTCGGCTTGTTATTCTTTTATAATTAATTATGAGCATGTAGTTGGTACGACTAGTGGAACGGTGTAATCAAGACAATTAATCTAGAAAAATATTAAGGATAGTAATTATGGATATGAGACGTAAAACGAGTACATGTATCGAGAGTAGTTATTATAAATTATCAAGTGCTATAAAATGCATGCTATCAACCTATTATATCTATGCAAGTTATTATTACAAGAACAATAATACATTCAGTTCATTAAATATGAAAAATAACGGGTTTATATGCAAAAACGTAGAGATGAATTTTTAGACAACTTGACATATCTGCATTTAAATTCACTTTTCCGTTGTTACAGAAAAGCAAATCCGATTCCGTCAAAGATTCTAGAAAGTAGACTTTCTTCCGGTTCCAACGCATATTCACACGATACATTCTAGAGACAGTAGCTATGCGTTCAAATTCATTCTTTGCTGGTTTCGATGTTTCGCGTGCATTCTGAAAATTCAGAATCACAATACTAAAATTGCAATATCTCACAATCTATATATCGGATTGAGAAACCGTAATATGTTTCGGATATTTAGACTCGAAGGACTATGATTTTCATGTAGAAAGTTTTTCGATCCAGTATCGGGAACATGGTCGAATTCTAAGTACAAGAGTCCGGTTAGTGATCCCGTGCAGGTTCAGAAATTCACGATATGCCAGTACTAAAATCGCGATATCTCACAATCTATACATCCGATTGAGAAACCATAAGATGTTCTAGATTCGGGACTCGGTGGGCTACGATTTCCACGTAGAAAATCTTCAATCCAGTATCGGGGACATGGTCGAATTCTTAGTCCAAGGTCAAGAAATTTAGAGATAGTAAGGTTGAATATTCGATATTCGATAACACGATTCGAAATGTGTTAACGGTTCACTCTCGAGTTGATATAGCATGGTACAAGTGACTAGAATAGAATTTGACAATAAAATCTGATAATAACTATACTACTTGCCACAAGTCCAAGAAAAATGCTTGTACGAGAACAAAAAGAGTGTACAAGATACTTGCCTTATAACGTAACGATTACGGAGGTGGTGTTAACCACGGAAAGAAGAAGCGACGTTGGCAATGGATGACGGCACAATGGCGGTAAGAATGGCGGTAAGACGGTAGCGAGCGAGCAACGGTAGCAACGGTGAGCGACGGTGATGAGCGACAACAACAATAAGGAGATGGCACGGCGTCGGGTTGTTTTTTCGGGGTTCACGGGACCGTAGAAGTGGAGTCGTCGGCTCGAAGGTGGAGGGTAAAGTGGAGCTCGGGTGTTGGCTTGGGCTCTCGGGTGTGAAGAAGGCAGAGAGAAATGATGGTGGAAGGAGGAGAAGCAAAGAAGAAAAGAAGAATAGGTAGTGAGAATGCTGAATGTATGTGTGCATATATATAGAAAGAAAGGGAGATGGACAACATGGTGCATGCAAGGTGTATATTATATATGTAAGTGCATGCATGTGTATTATTATATAGGTAGTGTAGTGTTAGGTGTAGGAGTGTGGAAAAATTGAGAAGAGTTAGGCTGTTAGAAGAAAAATGAGGGAGTTAGGTTAGAGAATAAGAATAAGGAGGAGAAGTCAGGAGTAGGAGTTAGGCTGTAGGAGAAAATAGGAGGGAGAGATTGACGTATGCAGAAGTGGGGATTATAGATTATAGGGAGGGAGAAAAAAAAGCGTAGGGAGGAAGAAAATAAGGTGTAGGAGAACAGAGTTAGGTTAGCTATTGGATTAGGATTAATCAAGGTTAAAATTTGTATTTAAACTCCGATCGAAAAATCACAAAATTATGGAATTGATCAGAAAAATATTCCGACTCTAGATAAAGAGTCCAAAGAGAAAATAAAATTGATCTAAAGATTGAAGTACAAAAATTCACATAATAAAATATGTACAACTGGAACAGGGAGTTACACCGCTAGCTTGCAAAAATTCTGAAATACCATGATGATCACCTCCGGTGCAAATCTCGGACCGGATTACATGCGACTTGTGTACGTTCGCATGTCCACTAGACATGAATGTCGGACCGACGTAAAACCACCCCGTGCAGAGCCAATTTTTTGCTACAATTTTTTTTCCTGATCTGTGACGGCTGAAATAAATGCAGAAATAGTTTTGTCTGCCATTTTTGTTGGTGTATGCCCTAGAGGCTAGTTGTGTATTGACATTACTAGTTTACATTGCATTATTACATTTATTTCATATATGAGGCATTTCATTTATTGTGTTATTTATTGTGATTAAATGAGCATAATAAAGTCCTTAAAATAGTAGGTTCAATACCATGGGATATTAGGGGTGGACAACTATTATCCGAACCGACCAATCTGAATCAATCCAATCCGAACCAACCGGTTTTTAACCGAACCAATTAGGGGTTTGGGTTAGTCCGGTTCGGTTGTTGGATGAGGCTTTCCAATAACCGATGAAACCGAACCGACCGTACTTCTATGCGTATGTCCATAAAAAATATAGTTCTCCTTTAATTTCTTGAATATACAAATAGTCATTTATCATTTTCTTGGAGATACAAACAGTCTTCTTTAATTTTTTTTTTAATACAAACCGAGCAGTTATTCTACCTATGTTTTGATTCTCCATAATCCTGTGTGTTATTTTGTTGAGAAATGCTTGATTTATAGTGTGTCCCAGCTTAATAGAATCATGAAGTTGATGTAACATTTAGTAGTTACTTAAATCAAGTCAAGCAGAAATTATTTTCTAAATATTTTTTATTGTACCAGAAATTCAATTAGCAATGATTATTGATGTTTGTTTTATGATTATAAACTAAGATTACAGAAGTAAGCAAGTGAAAAAGCAGTTTATCTCACCCATTTAAACGTCATCATCTCAAACAATTAATGTAAAATTCATTAATAACTTGTGGTTTTATGAATCTTCATTTTAAATTCATTTCTGAATAACAAATAGCAGGTTGTTTCTTAAGTTTGATTGAAGTTGATCTTTTAAATTTTAACAAAATTATGCATGATGTTGAAGGTGAAAAATAACGCGCCAAACCGACCATCCAATCCAATCCAAACTGAGCTTAATCGGCTTGGATGGAAACCGATCCAATTAAGGTTCGGATTGGTTGCGGATGAAAAAATTAAAAAAACGGATCTTCTTTGGATCGGTGGTGGATGGTCCATATTAGGTCGGATACCGACCGATGCCCACCCCTATGGGATATCAAGTGTTTGACTTGATTGTGAGATCCTATTGGTTGTAATCAGAACATTATTCTTAAATGTCCCTAGTCAAGTGTTACCGCTAAATCTAGCGTGGGGGCAAACAGATAGAATTTGTGGATTCTTAGGGAAACCGAATAGCCAAACTTGAAATCTTTCCACCGGAGTTTGACCGCTGACTCCCGCTGTTCACCTGTAAAAAGTGCGAAACACCGGGGTTGATCCCGGCGACGCACCCTCCGACGCTCAAGTCAGTAATAAGAAAGATTATGAATGAGCTTTTATTGGCAAAAGATTGATTACCTCTTAATGGTGGTAGATGGGGGGTATTTATAGCCGCATTTGGGACCAGTTTAGGAATGAAATCCCTAATTCCCAGTGAAAGGATAGAGTGAATCAGGGCCGTTGATTAAATACAATCAGAAACCCTAATTCTATCCAGCTGGACTGTGTTTCTTGCGGGTCGGGACCTGCACCCAGTTGAGGCGGATCCGTTCGTAGGTTATTGGGCCTTTGTAGAAAAGACCCAGAACCCATATCGGACCCGCTTGTAGGTGAAATTACCATTTTACCCCTAAGCTTTAAGATTCATGTCCGATTTGGATTGTTCCGATTTAACCCTATTTTTAGCCATATCACGAGCCCCCCACTCCCGAAGACTGAGTTTGGTCAGCCTTTGAGGAGTAGTTTTACTGTTTTATGGCTTTCGGAGTTGTATCGGAGTCCAAACGAGGGGTATTGAATCTTTGTATGAGGTATTATGGTGATTCTTGAAGCTAGTTGCGTGCTCAAGGTTGTTCTTAGGCTTTTATGGACTTCTGATGATTTTTCTTAATTTTTATCTATTTTTCGGACCATTTATTTAATTTTGCGAAGCGGTGATTTATCGTTCGAGGGCCTTAATTAATTATTCTATGCAATAATTATTTACCCGGGGGTCCAAAAATGTTTCCCCGAATTTATAGTTATTTTTTAGAATTTTTAATTAATTTTCCTGAATTTTTAATCATTTTTTCACAATTTTTAAATAAATAAATCGATTTTAATAAATAAAAATTAATCTTTTAATCTGATTTATGGTCTGGCACAATCTGGGCCTTTCATCAGCCTGCGGCTCGAATTTTGGGAAGGTCTAGTGACTGTGATTGCTTTGGAGGAGTGAATTCCTCCGTTCCGTGGCTTAGACGCTTCTGCATCGTTGCCGACCCCCCCCCCCCAACACATGCTATGATGGAGGCCGAGGTCTGTGGGGGGTTTGGCACCCTCTGCCGAAGAGCGGAGACACCTCGGCCAGCCTACAGAGGCGAAGAGGGGGTTCGGCGTATCTTTGCCGAAGTCCGGAGCGATCTCTTCCATGTTTGAGGGTCGGTGCCAAGAGCGCTCGGCAAGGCGTACCGAGGTCCATTTTTTCATGTAAGATGGTCGGTGGCAAGAGCGCTCGGCAAGGCATGCCGAGGTCCAGGAGTGAGAATTTTTTCCTCGTTTGGGCATCGGTGCCAAGAGCGCTCGGTAAGGCGTGCCGAGGTCCATTTTTTTATGTAAGATGGTCGATGGCAAGAGCGCTCGGCGAGGCGTGCCGAGGTCCCAGAGGTGAGGATTTTTTCCTCGTTTGGGCATCGGTGCCAATAGCACTCGGTAAGGCGCGCCGAGATCCATTTTTTTTCCATGTAAGATGGTCGGTAGCAAGAGCTCGGCGAGGCGTGCCGAGGCCCCAGAGGTGAGGATTTTTTCCTCGTTTGGGCGTCGGTGCCAAGAGCGCTTGGTAAGGCGCGCCGAGGTCCATTTTTTCCATGTAAGATGGTCGGTGGCAAGAGCACTCGGTAAGGCATGCCGAGGTCCTAGAGGTGAGGATTTTTTTCTCATTTGGGCATCGGTGCCAAGAGCGCTCGGCAATGCGCGCCGAGGTCCATTTTTTCCATGTAAGATGGTCGGTGGCAAGAGTGCTTGCAGAGGCGTGCCGAGGTCCCAGAGGTGAGGATTTTTTCCTCATTTGGGCGTCGGTGCCAAGAGCACTCGGCAAGGTGCGCCGAGGTCCATTTTTTCCATGTAAGATGGTCGGTTGCAAGAGCGCTCGACGAGGCGTGCCGAGGTCCATTTTTTCCATGTAAGATGGTCGGTTGCAAGAGCGCTCGACGAGGCGTGCCGAGGTCCCAGAGGTGAGGATTTTTTCCTCGTTTGGGCGTTGGTGCCAAGAGCGCTCCGCAAGGCGCGCCGAGGTCCATTTTTTCCATGTAAAATGGTCGGTGGCAAGAGCGCTCGGCGAGGCGTGCCGAGGTGCCAGAGTTGAAATGATGGCTTGGAAATGACAGGCTGGGCTGATTACCGTTGAGCTTCTGACAACTTTGACCGTTGGCCATTAATGCGACCATTCGTCTTGGCGTGGTAATTAATGAGACGGTACAACTCCCTTTGTCGACTTGTGTTAATGGGCCTGACTATTGATTCTCCTAGGCCCATTATCCTCGTTTCGTGTGCCAAGCTCTATAAAACTCCACCCCCCCTCATTTTTCACTTCTCTGCTTTTTTACTGAGGCGGTTATTTTCAATAGAGAGAGATTCCGGCAATCGTCGACTTTACTCCAGTGATCTTTCCGACCGCGTCAGTCACTTCAAGGTAACTTACACTTAGTTTATTTCAAGTTCAAAAAATGTCTCTTTCCTCCGTTTCCGAGCCCTCCCCCTCTGCTGGCGACGCACCGTCTCCGAGTCAGAATGCTCGCACCGACAAGGGCAAGAGGGTATCTGGTCGAGACACAATTGTGGAAGATTCGAAGCGTATGGGGGAGTTTGGCAGATTGCCAGGGGCACTGACAGGGCTCCATAGGGTTTGGAAACTTCCAGAGGAGCATGCCGAGCACATAGTTCACAGGAGGGGGCGGACCTTCGAGGAGAATGTGGCAAGGGAGACCTCGGAGGCAAACGACACGGTTTCCATCCTTGGCGAGGTGGACTTGGCAGCGATCCGGGATTGCTTCCAAATCCTGGAGGAGTACGAACTGATGCTGCCGGGTTCCGAGGTTAGAGCCAATTCGCCGCTGCCAGTAATCATGTGTTTCTGGCCGGTCGATGCCTTTATCGCCGAGGCTCGGCTCCCTCTCCACCCGTTCGCGATTCAGGTCCTTAGGTGGTTTGGGTTCAGCCCCATTCAACTTATGCCGAACGCGTGGAGTGTCATTAACGGGTTCGTGCTCCACTGCCAAACAGCCAAGATCGAGCCGGAGTTGAGGGTGCTCCGGACGCTATACCGGCTCCACCAGCAGAACCGATCTGAGTTCCGGTATTACTTGGCCCCGAGGCATGGCGCTTGGCTCGTCGTCTGCCCCGACTTCATAAAGCACTGGCATGACAAGTACTTCATAGTGCAGAGTCGTGAGGCGTGGCCCATACCCTGCGGTTGGGTGGAGGAGGTGATGAAGCGAGTGAGGGAGTCGCCAGTGCTCCGTCCCGAAGAAGAAGATGCAGTTTGGGTCCTTCTCGACCTGCCCAAGTTTGGCTGGCGAGAATGAACCGAAGACGTTCTCTTCAGGGGATGGCTCTGCCGCGTAGACCCTAGTACGCGGCTTTATCTGTGTTTTCTTTTTCCCTCTTATTTTGCTAATCGCAACATATTTTAACCAATTCCTTTCTTGACGAAGAGACCATGGATTACGACGCGGTGTTAGCGCAGAGGGCCGCCCTTGGGAGTAAAGCGCCTAAGAAGCGCAAGAGGGTCGCAACCAAGCTGACAGCTCTGAAGCCGCAGAAGGTCGCCCTCGCTGCTCCGGAAGCAGAGGTGCCATCCAGCGCAACCCCGGGGCGGGCTCCGGCAGCAGCCTCGTCGTCGGCCGACATAGGTGAGTTTCCGATCGCAGCTGTGCTCGGGATGGAGGTGCCCCCACTGACGGTGGACGCCGAGGAGCTCCTTATAGAGGAGCATAAGAAGATCTTTGTTCCAGACTGGCAAGTTCGAAAGCTCGATGGATTCCTCGGCGACTCGACGTCGAGCATGCAGGCGGTGAAGCACCTGGCGATGCCGAAGGATCGAGCCGCCATGGATGCCAGCCTCGCGGGCGACGATGCCATCGAGATTGCTCGCTCGGCGGTATCGGTGAGTATTGATTTTCGCCTTGTTGATGACTTGCACACTTGGTTTTCTAACTCCTTTCGATCTTTGTTGTTCTGCTGCAGATAACCGTCCACTTCGGTCATCTTATGGAGAAGATGACGGAGCTGGAGAAGGACCTCAAGAAGGAGGCCGACCGAGCTCGGGCTGAGAAGGCTCGACTGGCTAACGAACTCGACAAATTGAAGGTTGAGCTCGAGGGGAAGGCGACGAGGCTCGAGTACCTTGAGGGCCTCGTTATGAAGCTCGAGGGCGATCTTCTTCGGCAGAAGGAGGAGTCGGCCAAGCAGCAGGCCGAGGCGGTGGAGGCTAAGGCTGCAGTGGTGAAGGAAGCCGAAGCGACCACCATGGCGAAGGCGCAGGGCTTCCTTGCTGTTAATATGGCCAAGGCGTACGCTCAAGCCATCGCGCAGGTGTCGGAGCGCTATCCTGAGGTCGACTGCTCCAAATGGAGGCTCTTCCCGGATCACGTCGACGGCTTCGACCCCGAGTCGGAGGAGGAAGGAGGGGACGACGAAGATGACCCCGTGGTCGAGGTCGTCGGCGAAGTCCAGGGGTCCGTGGTGACTTCGCTGGCGATGTTGTCACCTTCGGGAGAGTCCGACCCGGCCCAATCTCGTCGCCCCGGGAAAGAGGTCGCCCCCTGACTTCATTTACTTTCTTTTGTTTTTGTACTTTTTGAATGTACTGCCTAATTGCGGACTGGCCACCGCATTCTTTTCGTGATGAATGAACATATACCTTTTGGGCTCGACCCTGTGTTTTTCTTTTGAGTGTCTTTCCAAATATTTCCTTGAAATTCGACTAAGTGTTCAAACAAAAGGTTTTAGTCTTTGCTATGTACACGTAGCCTTGTTCAGGGGTCGGATGTGAACCACCTTCGCGAATATTTACTGAGTATTCTCGTTGTTTGCGTTGAACTTTTCAGCTCGCCGAGGTGACCCAGGTTGTCAGTCCCACCTGTTGGATCCTGTAGGCAAGACAACAAACACTAGAGGGGGGGTGAATAGTGTTTAATAAAAACTGCAGAAATTTTCTCGGTGCAGTCGACTGAGTTATGAACCAGTCGACTGATATGTCCAAAATAATTGAAAACAATAACTCTGTGCAGTCGACTGATGAATGAGACAGACGACTGAAAGCACAATGAAACTACAACTACAAACGGCACTGACCAGTCGACTTATAGTGCAAGGAGTCGACTGTCCAGAAGCTTTTTGCAGAACTTAAATAAACAAGAGTGAATGCAAACACAAGATAATCAATCACAGAGTACACAAGATATATCCTGGTTCGGTCCTCCCGACCTACATCCAGTCCCCAAGCAACCCACTTGAGATTTCCACTATTCTTGAAAAAATTACAAGAATACCCTACGGCGTTACGACAACAACCTTGTCTAACCCGTAGTCCTTTCTCTCAACCAGAGAAAGCAGACTCACTCTACTACCAAGAGTGAAACAACAAACGACTCTACAACCTAGAGTCAAAAACACTCTCCAACCGAGAGCAAGAGAACAAGAATACTTTACAGTCAACCTGTAGCCTTGTTGTTGTATGTGTTGATGCACGTGGCTAAAAAACAGGTTGACTTCTATACTCAGTCCAGAGCGAATTCGTTGCTATACTGGACTGAATGTAGAGAACCAAAGAGAACGATCTTGAAAGCTTTGTTTCTCAAAAAATCACTTAGAATTTTTTCTCACAAAAGAGTGCTCGGATATTTCAAAAAGAATTCTGTGTTACTTTTCAGTGAGATCTGAACTCTACTTAAAGAGTTTGATCTCCTGAACGTTGGGAGACAGTTACTCAACTGTCAACCAACGGATCTAAGCTTTTGAGTTTGAAAAAATTCGATTTTGAAAAACAGAAAACGGTCAAAAGCTCTCGAACAGTCGACTGGGTTGCCATATGAGTCGACTGATCAGAGTTTGAATAATTTTAAACAGTTTTGTACTATCAGTCGACTGGCAGAAGCTTAAGTCGACTGGTACTCAAAAGTTAAATTTCTTCAAACTGTTTTGACTCTTTTTGGGGGGTTTTTAAGAGACACACATTATGAAATTTTGAGTGTGTGTGTGTGTGACAAGGCTTTACAACAAACTAAGACTCAACAGAAAGTAAAAATACAATAGTTTTTACAAGACATTATAATTTGACACAATTGAGCTAAGGTCTTGAGTCTTGAGTCTTGTCTTGAGTGAAATCTTGGATCTTGTCTGATTGAAGTCTTCATCTGTATCCTTTTGAGCTTGTTCATTTGTTCAGCTAGAATTGTCTTTGGTATGTACACTGCAATGTTAGCTGTATAACATAGACACATGTTGCACTGTGTTGTGATCATCAAAATCAAGAATCAACATTCTCCCCCCTTTTGATGATGACAACACAATAGCTGGTAATAAGAGATAATATACAAGCATAGTGAAGACATGCTCCCCCTTATAAAAACACAAAATGCATTGTCTGATAAAAATAACATGTATCAGTCGACTTATATAGAATATCAGGCGACTGACCAGAAAACCATACTTTAGAAAAAAATCATAACATAAAGAGTAGCATCAGTCGACTGAGATGCCTGGTGGGCAGTCGACTGGCCAGAGAGTTAGTCCAATACCCAGTCATAATATAACACAGATAATAAGCAATATAAAACAATATAACCATAATAAGCAATATAAAACAATATAACCATAACACAGATATATCTCCCCCCCTTTGGAATCATCAAAAAGCACAAAGTAACAAGCTTTTGCATTAAAAAGGAAACTTAGAGAAAGTCTTATACAAAAAGAAATGCATTAAGAAAGAAAAGTACATAATAGAAAAATAAAAAAAATCTTCAATCTTCTTCATCGGAGTCTTCATCGTCATCTTGAGAAGGAGGATGAAATTGAGAGTTGAAGAGATGAGTGAGGTTGTCAAGCTTAGAATCAATGTGGTCAAGCTTGGAATCTAAGTTATGGAGTTGGGTATCTACAGTGGCTGAATGTTTCATCAGGTAGGAAACACAGTCATATAGGGTACAAGGATCATCAAAATTGACTTGAAGCAGTGGATCAGTAGAGGTAGAAGGTTTAGAACTAGAACCTAATGGAGCTTGAGAAAGAGGAGAAAACGGCTGGTAAAGAAGGTTTTAACTGCGAGTGAACGGCTGAGATCGAAGAGAGGTGAAATCGACGGTAGAGAATAGAGATCACGGGTCAAAAGATAGGTGAATTCCATCTCAAAAGACGCGATGAATAGTCGCTGAAGACGATTTTGCTCGCGACAGTCGACTGTTAGGGAGATCAGTCGACTGAGTCGAGAAGAAAATAAACATTTTGTCTACTAATCAGTCGACTGGTATAGGAACCAGGCGACTGGTCAGATAAAAAATTGGTATGTTTAAAAACCAGTATAGTCGACTTATTCAAGAGTACAGTCGACTTAACAGAAACAATTTTCAGCAAATATCAATAAAATCACAAATTCCAAGTTCTCTTCTTAAATTAATGAAAGTATCTTCTTTAAGGGGCTTGGTAAATATATCTGCTACTTGTTTATCAGTAGAGATAAAGTCTAAAGATATATCTCCTTTTAAAACATGATCACGTAGAAAATGATGTCGAATATCAATATGTTTCGTACGTGAATGTTGAATCGGATTTTTAGATAGATTAATTGCACTGGTATTATCACACATAATTGAGGGTTTCTCAAATGAAATACCATAATCTAATAAGGTTTGTTTCATCCATAAAATTTGTGCACATGCCAAACTTGCAGCGATATACTCAGCTTCTGTAGTTGATAGGGATACGGAGTTTTGTTTTTTACTGTACCAAGATACTAGGGAATGTCCCAAAAAGTGACATGTACCACTAGTACTCTTGCGATCAGTTTTGCTTCCAGCAAAATCGACATCGCTATATGACAAAAGTTGAAAATTATCGGTGCGTGGATAAAATAAACCACATTCAGATGTGACTTTAATATATCTTAAAATTCGTTTCACTGCTTTTAAATGAGACTCTTTAGGACTAGATTGATACCTAGCACATAAACATACGCTGAACATAATATCTGGTCTACTTGCAGTAATATATAAGAGTGAACCAATCATACCTCGATAGAGTTTTTGATCAACACTCTTACCTAATAAATCTTTGTCAAGAGTAGTAGTAGTAGCCATAGGTGTGGATTTACAACTAGTACTATCCATGTTAAAACGTTTGAGTAATTCCTTTGCATATTGGCCTTGATTGATAAATATGCCATTTGAGGACTGTTTAATTTGAAGTCCAAGGAAATAATTGAGTTCACCCATGTGACTCATCTCAAATTCATTTTTCATGGTATTAGCAAATTCTTGACATAGATTATTATTAGTAGAACCAAAAATTATATCATCAACATATATTTGTATGATTAAGATATCATTCTTAACTCTTTTGATAAACAAAGTAGTGTCTACTTTACCTATTTCAAATCCTGTTTCTAAAAGAAAAGTTTTCAGACGATCATACCAAGCACGAGGTGCTTGTTTAAGACCGTATAAGGCCTTTTTCAATTTATAAACATGATCTGGAAATTGTTCATGTTCAAAACCTGGTGGTTGTTTAACATAAACATTTTCCTTAATAAACCCATTAAGAAAAGCACTTTTAACATCCATTTGATAAAGTATAAAATTCATGAAACAAGCAAAAGATAATAAAATTCGAATAGATTCTAGTCTAGCAACAGGAGCATATGTTTCATCAAAATCTATACCTTCTTCTTGATTATATCCTTGAGCAACTAATCTAGCCTTGTTCCTTACAACTTGTCCTGATTCATCTAACTTATTTTTGAATACCCATTTGGTACCAATGATAGTCTGATCAGGAGATCTAGGAACTAAATCCCATACATCATTCCTTATAAATTGGTTTAGTTCATCTTGCATGGCATTCATCCAATATTCATTCTCACAAGCTTCTTATATATTTTTCGGTTCAAAATCCGACAAGAATGCTGTATGAGAGATCATATTAACATGTGAACGTGTCTGAATACCATGGGAGATGTCACCAATTATTAAGTCGTGAGGATGATCTTTAACTTCAACAAATGACTTTGGTAAAGTTGAAGATATCACAATCGGATCAGTCGACTTGACTTGTTCTTCAGTCGACTGCTTTACGTCAGTCGACTGGTAGACCTTATCAGTCGACTTATCAGACAGATTAGTTTGCTCTAAGGATTTAATCACATTATCTAAAGGTGATAAATCAGTTTCATCATCTTTATTTAAGGTTGATGAAGGTAAGGATTCATCGAATGTAACATGCATTGATTCTTCAATAGTCATTGTAGACTTATTGAAAATTCTATATGCTTTACTCCTATTTGAGTATCCTAAAAAGATACCCTCATTAGATCTAGGATCAAATTTGTCTAAATTATCTTTTGTGTTTAGAATAAAACACTTACAACCAAATGTCTTAAAGTAAGAGACTTTAGGAATTTTATTAAAAAATAACTCATAACAAGTCTTCTTTAGTTTTGGTCTTAGAAGAATTCTATTTAAAACATAACAAGCTGTAGCAACAGCTTCAGCCCAAAAATGCCTTGGTAGATTGCTTTCAACAAGCATAGTACGTGCGCATTCTTGCAAAGTCCTATTTTTCCTTTCAACCACTCCATTTTGTGGTGAAGCTCTAGGAAATGCAAATGAATGTGTTATACCATTCTTGTTGCAATATTATGTAAATGTTTCATTTTCAAATTCTCCACCATGATCACTTCTAATAGTGACTATGGTTAGAGATCTTTGATTTTGGACACGTTTACAGAAATGTGCAAATTCTTCAAATGCATCATTTTTATGTTTTAAGAAGAATGTCCAAGTGAATCTTGAAAAATCATCTACTAAAACAAACACATATCTACTTTTATTTAAAGAAGCAACTCTAGTAGGGCCAAATAAATCCATATGAATTAATTCAAGTGGCCTACTAGTAGAGATTACTTCTTTTGTTTTAAAAGTAGATTTGATTTATTTTCCTAGTTGACATGCATCACATAACTTATCCTTTTTAAAGGATAGTTTTGGCAGTCCTTTAACTAGGTTATATTTAGATAATTTTGATAGATTTTTCATGTTCACATGTCCAAATCTTCTATGCCATAACCAAGATTCATTGTTTGAGGCTATTAAACAAAAATCATTTGAAAGATCAATTGCATTCAAACACAATTCATAAATATTATTTTTACGAAAACCTTGAAAAATAACATTTTGCATAGTAGAATCATAAATCAAGCATGCATCTTTTTCAAAAACTATTTTATATCCTTTATCACAAAACTGACTAATGCTTAAAAGATTATGCTTTAAACCACTAACCAATAACACATTTTCTATAGTTGGGTTAGAAGTTTTACTGACCATGCCAATACCGATGACTTTGCCTTTGTTGTTATCTCCAAAGGTGACGGTTCCTCCATCTATGCTTTGAATGGTGGATAGTAGGTTGGCATGTCCTGTCATGTGTTTTGAACATCCGCTGTCTAATATCCAGCGTTCTTTCTTGGGTACCTATAAAAAGTTTAAGGTAAATATGGTACCCTTTTTATTGGGTCCAAAACACATTAGTTTGGGGGAAACCAAACCCATGAAGAGTTTGATCTTCCTCCATAAGCAGGAATATAATAAGTAGAATTACACACATTTAACATATATGAGTTGATATAAGCAATTCTATCATTCTGATTTAGACTGACTGGAACCCATACTAACTTGTTCTGTCCAGTCGACTTACCAGTGTTTTTCAGTCGACTGTTGCTATACATCAGTCGACTGGTTGATACACTAGGTCGACTTATAAGAGGTTTTGATCTCGTTGAATAAGATCCAATTTCTCTGGACAGACGACTGGTTGTATGGTTCAGTCGACTTAACCGAATGGTAGTCTTGCTTTTATCACTAGAATTAACAACCTTAGGCTTTTCAAAGAAATCATACAACTTATGTGTAACACTAGAAATAGATGCTGTTTTATTTTTACTAGTGTTTACAACAGGAGATTCTTTTACAGAGGATTTTTTAAAACCAAGTCCATATTTTTGACTAGATGTAACTTGATGATGAAGCATATCATTTAAATTCTCTTTGCCTTTGTTAAACTTAGATACGTTCTTTGAAATCTCTTCATAATTCTTTTTGAGAGTTTCAAGATCAGTATCTAAACTTGCAATGCGAGAATTTAGGGATTTTACTTCCTTATCAAGGTTAAGATTTTCTTGATTAAGTGTTTGATTCACTTTCTCAAGATTCTTAACTCTAATTTTTTCTTTCTTTAACTCATGGAATATTTCATTAAAAGCATCAAGAAGATCTTCGGAATCATAATCATTACTTACATGTTCTTGTGCAGCCATGAAACATACATTTGTCACTTCGTTATTTTCATCTGTTTCTTCTTCAGAAGATGAATCACTATCATCCAAAGTAGCTTGATAAGCCTTCTTGTTCTTGGCAAATTTGTTCTTTGAATATTTGTCCTTCTTGAAGTTGGATGATTTTCCCTTGTTCTTTGCATTTTCTAAGGGACAATCCTTCTTCATGTGACCTATTTTATTGCACCTGAAACATGTAGGAGGGTCATTAGAATCTCTAACTTTAGAATGAAACTTACCCTTCTTTAAGAACTTCTTGAATCTCCGAGTGAACATTGCTATTTCTTCTTCATCTTCTTCCTCATCTTCTGAGTCTATCATGGCTTTAAAAGCCAATGATTTCTTCTTTGCTTGGTGTGATTCTGTATCCTTCTTTCGATCTTCAAGTTGGACCTCATATGCCATGAGATTGCCAACAAGATTCTCAAGAGAAAGTGTTGACAAGTCATTTGCTTCCTCTATTGCTGTGGTCTTCTTCTCCCATTCTGGAGTGAGTGTACGTAAGACTTTTCTCACCATCTCTGCTTGAGTATAAATCTTTCCAAGCGCCACAAGAGAGTTTGTGATGTCTATGAATCTGGTGATCATCTCGGACACAGTTTCATTGTCCTTCATTCTGAACATCTCAAACCTGTGGACAAGAACAGAAATTTTAGACTCTTTTACTTTATTCGTTTCTTCATGTGTTACCTCGAGTGTATGCCAAATTTGATGTGCGGTTGTAGCATTGGATGCACGGTTGAATTCTTCCTTTGTAAGTGCACAAAATAAGGCATTCATTGCTTTGGCATTGTTCATAGTCTGATTCTTTTGATCATCATTCCATTGTGCATATGGAATGGTAGGAGTAGTGTATTCTGTCTCTGTCATTTGCCATATCTCGTAGTTGATTGATTGGAGATAGATTCGCATTCGGCACTTCCAATAATTGTAGTTCGTTCCATCAAATAGTGGTGGCCATTGTGTAGATTGGCCTTCATGGTACTGATTTGTATTTGACATAGTTGCCATAGCCTGTAACCTTGCTCTGATACCAAGTGTTGGATCCTGTAGGCAAGACAACAAACACTAGAGGGGGGGTGAATAGTGTTTAATAAAAACTGCGGAAATTTTCTCGGTGCAGTCGACTGAGTTATGAACCAGTCGACTGATATGTCCAAAATAATTGAAAACAATAACTCTGTGCAGTCGACTGATGAATGAGACAGACGACTGAAAGCACAATGAAACTACAACTACAAACGGCACTGACCAGTCGACTTATAGTGCAAGGAGTCGACTGTCCAGAAGCTTTTTGCAGAACTTAAATAAACAAGAGTGAATGCAAACACAAGATAATCAATACAGAGTACACAAGATATATCATGGTTCGGTCCTCCCGACCTACATCCAGTCCCCAAGCAACCCACTTGAGATTTCCACTATTCTTGAAAAAATTACAAGAATACCCTACGGCGTTACGACAACAACCTTGTCTAACCCGTAGTCCTTTCTCTCAATCAGAGAAAGCAGACCCACTCTACTACCAAGAGTGAAACAACAAACGACTCTACAACCTAGAGTCAAAAACACTCTCCAACCGAGAGCAAGAGAACAAGAATACTTTACAGTCAACCTATAGCCTTGTTGTTGTATGTGTTGATGCACGTGGCTAAAAAACAGGTTGACTTCTATACTCAGTCCAGAGCGAATTCGTTGCTATACTGGACTGAATGTAGAGAACCAAAGAGAACGATCTTGAAAGCTTTGTTTCTCAAAAAATCACTTAGAATTTTTTCTCACAAAAGAGTGCTCGGATATTTCAAAAAGAATTCTGTGTTACTTTTCAGTGAGATCTGAACTCTACTTAAAGAGTTTGATCTCCTGAACGTTGGGAGACAGTTACTCAACTGTCAACCAACGGATCTAAGCTTTTGAGTTTGAAAAAATTCGATTTTGAAAAACAGAAAACGGTCAAAAGCTCTCGAACAGTCGACTGGGTTGCCATATGAGTCGACTGATCAGAGTTTGAATAATTTTAAACAGTTTTGTACTATCAGTCGACTGGCAGAAGCTTAAGTCGACTGGTACTCAAAAGTTAAATTTCTTCAAACTGTTTTGACTCTTTTTGGGGGGGGTTTAAGAGACACACATTATGAAATTTTTGAGTGTGTGTGTGTGTGACAAGGCTTTACAACAGACTAAGACTCAACAGAAAGTAAAAATACAATAGTTTTTACAAGACATTATAATTTGACACAATTGAGCTAAGGTCTTGAGTCTTGAGTCTTATCTTGAGTGAAATCTTGGATCTTGTCTGATTGAAGTCTTCATCTGTATCCTTTTGAGCTTGTCCATTTGTTCAGCTAGAATTGTCTTTGGTATGTACACTGCAATGTTAGCTGTATAACATAGACACATGTTGCACTGTGTTGTGATCATCAAAATCAAGAATCAACACCACCAACTTAGGGGAGGAGTTGCGCTCCGAGGTCGGTTTAGGGGCAACGAGGTTGTGTTTGACCAGATACCGAGAGCGCCTATATGAAGTTGAGTTGGGATTGCGCAGAGCCGAAAGTGAGCGGAACCATCTGCAGCTGATCTTAGGTCGGCGAGACATCGAGATTCGGCGACTAGAGGGCAGGCTCGCTGAGATGACCCCCGTAGATGAGGATGATGGCTCGTCGACAGCCTTCACTAAATGGCTGAGGCTTAAGTGCCTCCGACACTCTTTATCGATCTGCTCGCTGAAATTGACCACCTGCAGATAGTGGAGGCAGAGCTCCTGGCGGAAGAAGAGAAGTTGACTACGGCGGTGGGCAAGCTAATGGCCGAACGTGACGAATTGACGGCAGAGGTCGACGCGTTGAAGAGGGCCACGGTAGACAGGAGCATCGAAGTCACTCAGCACCGCCGAATCATCGCCAGCTGTCCTGGCTTCCCGAGCTCCGCAGTACCACCTCGCTTCGAGGTGGACGCAAAAGATGACTCTCTGAAACAATGGATAGCCGAGCTAGAGGCAGAAGTGGCTCGCCTCAAGTCGCATTCGGGACCGATCAACGTCAGGAGCACTTCGTGCACTCGTGAAGAAAGCGAACGAGGGATTTCGTTTTACGAGCTCGCGACCCATTCGCCTGTTGATCGGCAAAGTCCGGGGGACGCCCAAAGTGGTGTGGCAGTTTCATCGAGCGGAGTGTCCATCGGCGCAACTGTCAGGAGCAGTGCCGAAGATACGTCTCAGTTCGCCGGTCTGGGGACGAGCTTCGAGGTCAGGCACCGCCGTCCCCGGGTATCTTTAAAGCGGAACATCCCTGTGCCTAGGAGGCGTTGAAGCTTTCTTGTTTTCCGAGTTTTGTATTTTGTCTAAGTGGCATGAGTCGGCTTTGTAGTTTTGGCTTTTTAATTCTTGTAACTTCGCTGTAAAGTAAAGTTGTCTTGTATTGTCTCCCCGAACTTTATAGAAGCGAGGTTTTTCCTTCCTTGGACCTATGTCTTGTTCATTCATGTGATGCCGTGTTGCTTATGAAGTTGGACTATTTTTAGCGCGCTTAAGAGACTTCCTCGCTTGGGCGTCGGTGCCACGAGTTCTCGGCAAGGCATGCCGAGGTCCAAAAGCGAGGATTTTTTTCTCGTTTGGGCGTCGGTGCCAAGAGCGCTCGACATAGCGTGTCGAGGTCCAAGAGGATTTTTTTCTCGTTTGGGCGTTGGTGCCAAGAGATCTCGACAAGGCATGCCGAGGACAAAAAATGAGGACAACTTTGAACGAACCACAAGAACCAAAGTTTAGCTCCTCCAAAGTACTCTTCTCCCGTGTCTAGTCTAGTCGTAGAGACTTCTTCGGTTATTAGCCAAGTGGCTTGGATTCCGAACGCTTCATTTGTGCACGTTTCGACAGTTGTGGGAGAAATTCCGAATGGCGAACCACTTCTAGCCCACTTAAGAGCGAGCTTGCGAAGCGGAAACGAGCCAAGTTTTGGACTCCGAACTCATCGTTTGAGTGTGTTTCAACGGTTGTGGAGCAATTCCGATTGACGAACCACTTCTAGCTCGCTTAAGGGCGAGCTTGTGAAGCAGAATCGAGCCAAGTTTTGGACTCCGAACACGTCGTTTGAGTAAATTTCAACGGTTGTGGGAGCAGTTCCGAATGGCGAACCACTTCTAGCTCGCTTAAGGGTGAGCTTGCGAAGCGGGATCGAGCCAAGTTTTGGACTCCGGACTCGTCGTTTGAGTAAATTTCAACGGTTGTGGGAGCAGTTCCGAATGGCGAACCACTTCTAGCTCGCTTAAGAGCGAGCCCGCGAAGCGGAATCGAGCCAAGTTTTGGACTCCGAACTCGTCGTTTGAGTAAATTTCAACGGTTGTGGGAGCAGTTCCGAATGGCAAACCATTTCTAGCTCGCTTAAGAGCGAGCCCGCGAAGCAGAATCGAGCCAAGTTTTGGACTCCGAACACGTCGTTTGAGTAAGTTTCAACGGTTGTGGGAGCAGTTCCGAATGGTGAACCACTTCTAGTTCGCTTAAGGGCTAGCTTGCGAAGCGGAATCGAGCCAAGTTTTGGACTCCGAATACGTCGTTTGAGTAGGTTTGATTAAAGGCCTTAGACAGAAAGATAAAAATATTTTACAAGGAAACTATGGGGAAGAGAAGATCTTTATTGATAACTGCTAATCGACTGCTTCTAAGTTGCACGCCGTTATTATAATGACAAAAATAAAGAAGCAAAATACAAGTGAAAAGATGGGAATGACTCGACACTTGAAGTTACTCAGAGGGGTGTTAAGGCGCCCTCTTGGTACTTCAGTAGGTGGTCGGCATTCCAAGTCCTGGGTATCTCTCTGCCTTCAAGGTCTTCAAGACGGTACGTCCCGGGCCGAACTACCTTGGTGATCTTGTAGGGTCTTTCCCAATTGGGGGCTAGCTTACTCTTTTGGTTGGAGAAGGAGATAACTAGTTTTCTGAGGACCAAGTCCCCCTCCTTGAGAGTAGTGGGACGGACCCTTTTGTTGTAGGCCTGCTCAATTCTTCCTCGGTAGTTTTGCTGGCGGATTGAAGCTCTTTCACGGAGCTCATCAACTAGGTCCAAATTCGCCCGAAGCTCTCTAGCATTTTGCTCTTCTTCATAGGCCATGAGGCGAGGAGATGGTAGACCTACTTCGAAGGGGATCACAGCTTCGGACCCATAGGTGAGATTGAATGGTGACTCACCTGTGGGGGTCCGTTTCGTAGTGCGGTAGTTCCACAGTACGTTGGGAAGCTATTTCGCCCATAAGCCTTTGGCCGCCTTATCTAGCCTCTTCTTGATACCGGAGAGGATCTGCCGGTTGGCATTCTCCACTTGGCCATTCGATTGAGGATGGGAGACCGAGGAGAAGCATTGCTGAATGGCGAGGTCTTCACACAGAGATCGGAATGCGGCCCCCATAAACTGTGTTCCATTATCTGTTATTAGGACCCGAGGCACACCAAACCTACAGATAACGTTTTTCCAAAAGAACTGCAGCACCTTGTTCTCAGTGATCGTAGCCAATGGCTCAGCCTCTATCCACTTAGAGAAGTAGTCGATCGCCGCAACTAGAAACTTGGGTTGGCCAGGAGCTGGTGGAAACAGGCCTAGTAAATCCATTTCCCACATTGCGAAGGGAATCAGGCTTGAGAGAGACGTGAGTTGAGCTAGGGGTAGGCGACGAATGTTGGAGTACTGCTGACAGGAGCTGCATTGCCGGACATGTCGTTCGGCATCCTGTAGGAGAGTAGGCCAGAAGTACCCATAGTTTAACACTTTCCTGGCAAGGGAACTCGACCCTGAATGGGCTCCGCCTATACCTTCGTGGAGTTCCTACAAGGCATATGAGGCTTCTTCCGGTGAGAGGTATCTCAAGTAAGGTCTGTCGTCTACTTGAGTATAGGAGCATTTGTACAAGACTCCTTCAACAAGGGTGTACCGCTCCACTTTTGTTCGGACTCGACGAGCCTCTTTAGGGTCTTCGGGGAGGAGCCCATCCTTAAGGAATTCTATCAAAGGTTTCATCCAGTTGTCCTGAAGTTGGATGGGCAGCGACTCCATTGAGTCGGGGATTTCTTCTTCTATACTCGGTCTTAGGAGCACTTCAATCAGGACGATCTGCTCGAAACCTTGAAGGGAGGAGGAGGCCAATTTGGAGAGGGCATCTGCTTGGGAATTTTCTTCTCTGGGGATCCGCTGGATTTGGGCCTCTTCGAATGAAGCCATGAGACTTCGGACCTTGGCTAGGTACTTAGCCATTCGGTCGTCTCGTGCCTCGTACTCCACTAAGACTTGGTTCACAACCAGCTGCGAGTCACTGAATATCCGGAGATGTTGTGCCCCTGCCTTGCGAGCCATGCCGAGGCCGGCTATAAGGGCTTCGTACTCCGCTTCGTTGTTGGAGGCCTTAAAATTGATGCAGAGGGAGTATTAGAGAACGAAGTCATCTGGGCCTGCCAGAATGACCCCGGCTCTGCTCCCTTCGGTGCAAGAAGACCCGTTTACATACACTGTCCAGATAGGAGGCCCATTTTCTGCTTGACTGACCTCCGGTATGGTGTTCTCAACAATAAATTCAGCTAGGGCTTGAGCCTTGATTGCGGTCCGAGACTGGTATGATATGTCATGCTGGCTCAGCTCGATCGACCACTTCATCAGACGGCCGGATGTCTTGGGTTTGTGTAGGACTTGCTTAAGCGGCTGGTCGGTAAGAATGACCATCGAGTGGGACTGAAAATAAGGGCGGAGCTTCCTAGCTGCCATGACCAATGCGTATGCCATGTTCTCCAATCTTGGGTACCGGAGTTCGGCATCCCGAAGTACCTTGCTCATGTAATAGATGGGCTGCTGGGCCTTGTCTTCTTCCCTCACTAGGACAGCACTGAGGGTTTGTTCGGCGGCAGCTAAGTAGAGGTAGAGTGTTTCCCCGGGGATAGGCTTGCTGAGAAGAGGGGGATTGACTAGATAGGCCTTTAGCTGATTGAACGATTCTTGCTGCCGCTGACCCCACTCGAAGCCCTTATTCCCCCTGAGGGCTTTGAAAAAAGGAAGACACTTCTCCCCCTGACTTAGACAGGAAGCACCCTATGGCTGCGAGGCGACCAGTGAGCTTCTGAACCTCTTTCACACTTTTGGGAAGGGCCATGTCCAATATGGCTTTGATCTTCTCAGGGTTGGCTTCGATTCCTCTTTGGCTGACCATGAAGCCTAGGAACTTTCCCGACGAGACTCCGAACACATACTTGTTCGGGTTGAGCCTCATATTGTGCTTCCTCAACACATCAAACGCCTCCTGTAGGTCGGTAACATGGTCGGCCCCATGGATGCTCTTAACTAGCATATCATCAACATACACTTCCATGTTTCTGCCGATCTGATTCTGAAAGACCTTGTTGACGAGGCGTTGATAGGTTGCCCCGGCATTCTTCAGCCCGAAGGGCATTACCCTGTAGCAATAGAGCCCCTGAATGGTGACAAAGGAGGTCTTTGGGATATCCGGGGGGAACATCCGGATTTGGTTATACCTGGAAAAAGCATCCATAAAGCTGAGCAACTCATGGCCCGAAGTAGCATCGATCAGGGTGTCGATGCTCGGGAGAGGGAATGGATCTTTAGGGCATGCTTTGTTTAGGTCCGTGAAGTCGATCAAAATTCTCCAGCTCCCGTTGGCTTTCTTAACCATGACAATATTGGAGAGCCATTCGGGGTAGTTGACTTCTTGAATAAATCGGGCCTTGAGGAGCTTGTCCACTTCTTCCTTTATTGCTTGCTGGCGCTCGGGGGAAAATTTGCGTCTTTTCTGTTGGCCCGGTTTGGACCCCGGAGCAATGCTTAGGTGGTGGACGAGGAGCTCCCCGGAAATTCCTGGCATGTCGGTAACTGACCATGCGAAGAGGTCATAGTTCTTTCTGATGCATTGGACTATGTCAGAACATAAGGCAGATGGGAGGGTCTTGCTGATAAGAAACTTGCGGTTCGGATCTTGCTCGAAAAAGAGCACTTCCTCCAGCTTATCCACTGGTTCGGACATCAGTTGGGCATTCCCTTTGTAACGACCCGAAAAATAGCATATGGCTATTTTGCATCGAAATGTGTGCGCGATTGAGAATTTCGCGCGATCATGGATTTTCTGATAAAAATTATTTTAATTGAGAAATATAAGATATATTGTCTATCTTATTTTATTATTATTTTCAAAATTAAATTATTTTTATACGGATTATCTACGAAGTAGTTTAATGTATTTTTGTATTGTGTAGAATGTTAAAATAGAGAGTTGGGCTTTATTTGGAAATGTAGTAAAGCTAGAGGGCTTATACGAAACATTCCCTTAGATATTTATCTATCTATTATTTTCTATTTCTCTTTTTACAAAAAACCCCTTATCTCTCTCCTTCCCTTCTCCTTCTTCTTCCTTCTCTTCTTCTTCCCGGTTCTGATCCCAAACCCATGAAACCCCCCGGGTTCCCCCACCCCTTCTTCTTCCCCTACTTCCCTTCTCCTCCCGTTAGTCCACGCCAGAGATCGAAGAAACCCCGACCCCCACTCCCGTTCCCTTCTCCTTCCTGGTTCGATCTCGAACCCAAAGAAGCCCCGACCTCCTCTCCCTTCCTCCTTCTCCCGTTCGCCCGAACCGATCGAAAAGAACTCCGACCTCCATCTCCTTCTTTCTCCTTCTTCTCCTTCCCTTCCCATCTCCATTCCCGATCAAAACGAACCCAAAAGAACCCATCGCTGATCGTTTTCCCCACCTCAATCCCCTCCGATTCTTCGACAAATTCAAATTAAAATTAGGGGTAGGCTAATGGAGGGATCCTCTACATCGTAGTGGCGTCGGATTTTCGAATGGATTCGGGAAGGTAAAATCCTAACTATTTTATTGTATAAAATTTAGTTGGGTTAATTTTTATTGAGTAGGAAGGTTAGGGTAGAGAGATTTAGAGATATTAGAAATTGTAGATGCGAGAAATTAGTGGATTTTTAGAGAGATTTCAAGTTGATTAGTAAAATAGGGTTTTAGGTTTGTAAAGGAGAATTATACGGGTATGAATAAATTCTCGTATAGTAATAGAAATCGTAGTTGGACTATTAGATTATTTGGGAGCAATTTTAGTAATTAATTGAGGATGAAAATACCGTAGGTATTAGTTTATTACGTGCATCGCACGTGTATATCCCAAGTGTTCAATAAACACTTGTGCGGTATTTGGGATGGCGTTATTAGTTTTTATATTGGTTTGGATGATTGAGTTTTATTCTCTTTGAAATTGATGATAGGATATATCCGCGACTTCGGATGCGGGATGGCATGGTGACGCTTCGAACCTTCGCGAAATGTGGTGAGTTAGTATGTTTACATATGTTGTGGTTTGATGAATATGTGAGTTATATTATTTATATATTTTCGTGGTTTAAAGATATATGTGAGTTATATTATTTATATATTTTCGTGGTTTAAAGATATATGTGAGTTATATTATTTATATATTTTCGTGGTTTAAAGATATATGTGATTTGGTTTATTATATATTTGGGTGGTTTGAAGGATATGTGAGTTTAATTTATATATATATATTTTTGTGTTTTAAGAAATTATGTGAGTGGTATATTTATATATTTTGTGGTTTGAAGAATATAGTGAGTATCGATTATTACGTATTTTGTGATTGTAAGAATATGGCGAGTATGATTTATTTATGTAGTGAGGTTTAAGGGATGTTGAATAATATATACGTGTATATGGGAGTGAGTTATATTCATATGAGGATATCAAAATATGGTGTGTATGGTTCCATATACGTATCTGATATTTTAAAGAAGTTGGATAAACTGAAGTGGTGATATGATTTATGGATGAGGCGTATGGGGAAATTAACTATCCTTGAGTATATAAAACCCATATAATGGATAAAGGGATTAGTTAAGTATGCGAGGATTCTTTACTTCTAATTTAGTTGCTTGGTCTCTTTATCTATTTACGTATGTGCGGGAAGAACCTATTTTGAGGGTTGAGTAAATTGTGGATGCTAAAGGAACCCAACTTGATGTTATGTAATTTGTAGTATGATAAAGGAACAATCTTTTGATGTTGTCAGTTATAGGATGTTGAAAGATCACACCTCCATGTTGATTACTTGTTGTAGATCGAGAAAGAACCCATTCCTATGGCTGTATTATTTGTGTATGCAAAAAGAGCCCATTTTAGTTGTTAGTAGTAGTGAGTAAAAAGGAACTCATCCTATGGAGTTGGATTATTGTAGAGAAAGAACCCACACTTGTGATATAGTAAGAATCCATACTTGAAGTGTTGTAGAAAGAAACCCATGGTTAAGTTGTAGTAGAACATCATACTGGAGTTGTGTGAAGAATCCATTCATGCCGATGTGACATTCCAGTATACCTATCATGGTTGAGTCGATCTTAGAAAGAACTCATGTTGAATTGATTATAGTAGGTATGCCATGATGAGTTGATTTTAGAAGGAACCCATGCTAAGTTGATTATAGTAGATTCTTCTGTTGCTTCTAATAGTAGAAAATCAAGTTTACTAGTAAGCACGTTTGGTTGCTTCTAGGTTGATTACCTGTATGGTTGTTGCATATGGTTGTGCTCGTACGTGGCTCGACTGGCCCGTATGTAGCTGTGGGTCTCATACATAGTTTATTTGGCTTGTATGTAGGTTGTTGTCTCGTACGCGGCTCGACCGGCCCGTGTGTAGCTGTTGGTCTCATACGCAGCTTATTTGGCTGGTATGTACGTAGTTATCTCCCGCGAGGCCCGCCTGGCTCGTAGGTAGTTGTTGGTTAATACGCAGCTTATTTTAGCTCGTATGTGTTTGGGTTACTCGTATGTAGCTTCTTAGCTAATACGCAGTTTGTTGTGCTCATCTAGGGTGATATCATTGCCCTAGGGCTATCGACCATCAAGACGTGTGTTTAGCTTACTCCTAAGGGACTGTGGACGAGTCACTTCGCGAGTGCCGTCAGATCTTAACCGTTGGTTGATTACGGACCGGAGTGTGACGAAATCCAAGTTCAGGGTAGTAGCATGCGAATGCATCTGTATTGCCAGGGTCTTGGATCGATAGGCCGTGAACCGGATTCTGAGGGATTCTGGTAAGTCTAGATTGAGCAGCCTAGTAGAGTTATCTTGCAAGGTCTAATTTAAGACCTAGCATGTGATGCTATAATATTGTCATCCCTAGGATTATTTAGGGCTAGGGACATCATTAGGGTAGTGACTTATAAAGATCATTTTACTTAGACCCTTGCCAGAAGAGAAGAGTCGGTTGTAGGGGGCACCTTATGACTAACTCGTCCCTTGAGACAGACTAGGTGGTGTTATTGGGTTGTACCTTCCTGTCAAAGGGATACATACGGTGCCGTCTCACAGGTTGAGGACACGGGTTGCGTATCTCGCGCTGTTAATTCCTGAAGTACCGTGGTTGGGGGTGCCACAGGATGCATTGTGCAGTCCTGCGCTTGCGAGACCCCAGAGGGTGCCACAGGGCAGGCTTCGCGCTGCCCTGCGCTTGCGAGACCCTATGATTTTGGTTTTGGAACGACGCCCGATACATTGGGTTCGTCTGTTTAGAGTGAGGTCCGGTTAGGCCGGGTTGCAGTGGCGAACATAGACACCACTGGCAATCTGCATTAGTGGGACTTGACCACGTCTGCAACCTCATTAGCCACGTGTAGGTGTCAGGAACAGGTTGTGTGCAATTAGAATTCATAACGCGGGTTCAAATCCCTATATATGGAGAAATGGCTTGAGATGGGGTCGCATGTAGTATGGGCTGCATGTTGCTTTCGGAGACTTGCTGGCATTAGAATAAGAACATCATCGTATTGGTAACCTTGCATTAGAGTTAGGTCACAACATACACTGGCACATAAATTATAGGTGCACGTGTCTTTTCCATTCAAATTGGATTGCGAGTGTGATATGTTATTGCCAAACCATGTTGGCGATGCGGAGTCTATTGTGATGGAATGCATATAAAAGGTAATGTGCAGCGAGACGTTAGATTGGACATGAATGAATGTGGTAGTATGCAAATGAATGCATATGCCTATGATGTGATATGTGATACAAGGCAATAAGATCAATATTGTATTATGAGAAGGGTTATTCAAATGATTACTAAGATAAGTATGATTATGAGCAGGTATGGATATACATACAGGTGATGGCTTAGAGAGAAATTGATGTGAAATCCCATTTATGATGTTATATGTTCAGATGTCAAGTAAGATTCGATTATCTTGGTGATTGTGAGTTCGTTATGTTTTACTTGTAAGTTTAATTTATTTACTTATTTTAATAAATTATACTCACACCAGAAATGGCTAACCCCTTAGTGTTTGGGGGTTAGGGAGTCCCTGGACTACCCTAGGCCCCTACTGTTACAGGTCCTCAGCAGTGCAGAGGTGAGGTGTAGGTACAGGTTCCGTAGAGTGGAGCTCTAGCTATAACTCGTTGTTATGATTTAATTGTAAATAGTAAAGATTCATGCTTTAAATTGTATTTTTGATGTATAAGTATGTGGATGATGATGAAGAGTATAGAGTGAGGCGGCAGGATATGGTTTTGACCCGTAACCATTTCGTGTGGAGTGCCGGGCGTCGTGATAGGTTTTTACACGTTATTTTCTAAAAACTTACTACGTTTTCAAAAGGATTTATGCTTTTTAATTGATAATTGTTAAACCGTTATGAGTTTGGCCCCCAGAGCATATATATATATATATTGCATGTGTGATGATGCTCATTTTGGCCTGGGAAGCCCGTATTATTATTGTCTGTGATATAAGCTACGGAATTTAGAGCAGAATTTCGTAAGCTTTTTCTGTTTTGGGGCAGAAATTACAGAGGCGACTCTGCCCAATTTTTCTTTGAAACATAACCATTTTAGTTTATGTTTAAAGTGATATAAAAATTGGAAGAATTGAGTTTGGAGTCAAAAAGGAAAAAGGACAGGCGCTACAGTTGGTATTACAAACTGATAATTGTAATTACTGCGTAGTAACTCTGTGTTGAATGAAAAGTTTTAAATTTCCAGCAATTTTGTGTATCGTGACTAATTGAAGGAAAGATCTTGGCATGTGTCACGGTTTCCCAGTTACGTGGAAATCGGGGCGCTACACCCTTGGGGAATCTCGAGGGTCTCGAGGGAGAGGACTGGACCCCCGGTGGAGGTCATGTAACACTTGCGAGCCATCTTTTGACTACCTCTTACTTCCCCTACTCCTGCCCTGGTGGGGAACTTCATCTTGAGATGATAAGCCGACGGGACGGCCTCTACACTACAACATATATGCCATTTGATAGCATTTTGTAAATGCTATTAAAGACATATGACAGCGTTTTGCAAATGCTGTCAAAGCCCCCGCTATGGTAAGTTTATAGCGTTTCCGCGAAACGCTATGAAAAGCACAGCGTTTCGAAAACGCTATGAAAACCATAGCGTTTCGACAAACGCTATGGTATTTATAGCGTTTTCAAACCGCTATAAAAAGGATAGTGTTTCGACAAACTCTATGGTTTTTATAGCGTTTTCAAAACGCTATAAAAACCATCAAAACACTATAAAAACCATAGCGTTTCGACAAAACACTATCAAAACACTATAAAAACCATAGGGACGGGGACGGCGGTGCCGAAGGGGCGGGTAGTGGCGATGGGGGAAGGAGGAGGAAGAGGAAAATCATTTTTGGTTTTTGGGGTGACTGTGAATTTGGGATGGAAACCCTAATTGGGATCGTAGGATAATTGAAGAAAAATAAGAGGAGGAGAAAATGAACTGGTTTGAGAATGATTTGGATTTTAATTAGAATTTTCTTCTTTACCCTTACCATTTAAGTTTATTTACATATATTATAGCGTTTCTAAAACGCTGTAAAAAATATAGCATTTTAAAAACGCTGTTGTAGCTAAGAATAAATTTCAAAATTAATCAAAGATAGCATTTTATTCAGAAATGCTATTATTGATCACTTTAAATAGCATTTACACTTAAACACTATAATAAATCCGTTGTAGAACGCCATATATGTTGTAGTGCTAGAGCAGCTAGGCCTGGTCGGCCTAGGATCACATTATAAGCAGCGGGAATGTCGACAACCATGAAGTCCATCGGCTCCGTCCAGGTAGTAGGAGTTTTGCCAGCGGTTACGTCGATGGTGATTACCCCTTCGATAGTCACCGACACTTCCGTGAATCCATGGAGCGTGTAGCCGGCGGGCTTAAGCCTGTCCTGCAATAGCTTGAGTCCTCGGAAAGCCGCGAGGAAGAGGATGTTAACGGAGCTACCATTGTCCACCAGTATCCTCTCCACTTTAAAGTTTGCCATATGGAGGTTGATCACTAGAGCGTCGCAATGGGGGGTTCGGACACCCTCCAGGTCTTCATCTGAAAAGGTGACCGAGACTCCGAGGCCTTTGGGAGGGGGTATGCCATCCACCGAGTTGACTTCCCTGATGAAAGCCTTTCGAGAGGAGTTGGAGGTGCCTCCCATGGGGCCTCCATGAATGAGATGTAGAGTGCGTTCCTCTTCAAACTCGGGAGTCTCATCGCGCCTTTCAGGACGCTTATTAGCCCCCTGGGGGGAGGAAGAGGAGGATAAACACGGTCCTTTCTCAAGAATTTAGACAACTGTCCCCTCTGAATGAGGGCCTTAACTTTATTCTTCAGGGCTCGACAATCATTAGTGTCGTGACCGTGGTCCCGGTGGTATCGGCACCACTTATCTTTGTCCCTCTTCTTACCAGGGGTATTCATCTTCGGGGCAGGAGGTAGGACCCCTTCCTTCTCAACCTCCATGAGAATAGTGGAAATGTTGGCGTTAAGAGGGGTGAACTTCTCGAATCTGGGAGGTGGGCGGCGCTGGACCCCATTGTCCTTCTGGAGCTTCTTAGCTCCCTCTTCTTTAGCTGCCTTTCTCTTGTTTCCGGAGAAAGACCCCTCAGATGTGGAGCGATGCTCAGCTTCCTCAGCCCGGATATACTTCTCGCTTCTGAAAAGGAGGTTGGAGAAGTTTTGCGGGGCTTCTTGGCTAGGGAAGACCGAAGGCTTGAGTTAAGGACATTTGACTGGAAGGCTGCTGCAGCGACCGACTGGTCGAGGGAAGCAATGGACCTAGCTTCCGCGGTGAATCGCTTCACATAATCTCTGAGCTTCTCACCCTTCTTCTGACTAAGGTAGAGTAGCGAAATACTGGTTTTCTCGGTGCGGCGGCTACTCACAAAGTGGGTGACGAAGAGGGTCTTAAATTGTTCAAAGGAGAATATGGAGGATGGGGCAAGGCGAGAGTACCATTTCCGAGTCGGACCCTTGAGAGTAGCCGGGAAGGTTTTGCACAGTAGGGCATCGGAAGCTTGGTGAATCAACATGAGGGTTTTAAAGCTCTCGATATGGTCCACTGGGTCTGACTCCCCAGAGTAAGTTTCGAATTGGGGGGCGTGAAGCCTATTGGGACGGGCGCCTCCATGATTGTTCTAGAGAAGGGAGGTCGGCTCGGACGGAGGGTCCTTCCTCTCAGCTCCTCTTCCCTGTCTAGTTGGCAGAGGCACCTCTCCATCTCGTGGAGACGACGATAGACAGCATCATCCCTTCGACGGTAGGCAAATGAGTCTCTGGACTCGTCTTCGTACAAAGGGGAGCGGTGGCTACGGCCACGGTAGCTCATGGATTGACGAGGACTAGGAACATGATGGCGGTTGCTAGGAGCTGGGGGAGCAGTTAAGGACCGATGGCGAGGACTTAGGACCGGAGGAGGAGTGTGGACCCTCTGAGCATTGTTGTTGTTCGGCCGGAGGTTAAGGGCCTACAGGATTGTAGCCTGGAACTCTTGGAATTCGGCTCGGGTGATAGGTCCGTTATCGCCCCTCGGGGGCTGCCGACCTGCGGGAGAACGGTATCTTCTTCGATGGTACTCAGGGGACTCTCTCTGCCCCCTGCGAGGAGGAGACCTCCTATGGTCGCGGCGATGAGGAGAACGCTCATTTGGACGTTCCGGGCGGGAGGCTCCCTCATGGGCCCGCCTTTCATCCAAACGGTGGCGAAGGTCCTCTTCTTTCTATCGGTTGAGCAGGGTATTGTGGAGGTCTTCGGAAGGCCAGGGGTTGTGAGATGCCATTGAATCGGTAGAAGGGTTGTGTACGGAGATGTGGTCTCGATGAGGAGGTTGCTTCTGAGGGTTGGGACGAGAGGCCCCTATACCGGCATTCTCGGGCCCAAGCGGAGCCCTTTGGGATTGAAGGTTCTGAAGAGGGGGTTGGTCCTGCTGCGGGGGGTGATCAGGTTGTAGTGGGAGTTGCCCCTATGGCTGGACGGTCTGGAGGGGGATCTCCTGTTGTGGTTGAGGAGGAGTGGATCCACGGTTGGACCCTTTGGATCTCAGTTTTCGGGGAGGCATGGCTGGAGGTGATCTTAACCAAAGGAAGAGGAAGGATTGCTATTCATGGTTCCCACAGATGGCACCAATCTGTTACCGCTAAATCTGGTGTGGGGGCAAACAGATAGAATTTGTGGATTCTTAGGGAAACCGAATAGCCAAACCTGAAACCTTTCCGCCAGAGTTTGACCACTGACTCCCGCCGTTCACCTGCAAAAAGTGCGAAACACCGGGGTTGATCCCAGAGACGCACCCTCCGACACTCAAGTCAGTAATCAGAAAGATTATGAATGAGCTTTTATTGACAAAAGATTGATTACCTCTTAATGGTGGTGGATGAGGGGTATTTATAGCCGCCTTTGGGACCAGTTTAGGAATGAAATCCCTAATTCCCAGTGAAAGGATAGAGTGAATCAGGGCCGTTGATTAAATACAATCAGAAACCCTAATTCTATCCAGCTAGACTGGGTTTTTTGCGGGTCGGGACCCGCACCCAGTTGAGGCGGATCCGTTCGTGGGTTATTGGGCCTTTGTAGAAAAGACCCAGAACCCAACTCGGACCCGCTTGCAGGTGAAATTACCATTTTACCCCTAAGCTTTAAGATTCGTGTCCGATTTGGACAGTTCCGATTTAACCCTATTTTTAGCCATATCATCAGGTATTATTGTGAATTAGGACAACAATAATACATAGAGATTAGTATGTGCGTAGACTGATGACCATATTTCACTGGTCATGGATATGAGATATCAAGTCTACACATGGGTACATATTAGAGCAATAATGTACTGGTCTGATCCACGATGAGAATGTTGCATGGATCGTTATGTGAGTGTTATAAGCGGTTCTCACAGTGACCATGGTGTATGTAGTTCTTTGACTTGAAGTCACTACGGTTCCCTACATTAGAAATTATATGTTTTAATGTCGTCAAACAGTGCCTATAATAAGGTGATTATAAAGTTGACTATAGGATATACTACAAATCATGCGGAGGGATGTGAGTGACTTAGACAGGATATGTCCCTCTTACATAACAGGTACGATATCTATGAGCCCCTTGATTGAGTGAGACTACAAAATGCATGGTCATTCTCAAATAAGTCAATATGAGATATTGAACTTATTTGTTTTAGTAAGTCTACTCGAAAATCAAGAAACCAAAGATTGAACTATACAAGGGTGACACGCTCTATGCCTTGTGGTCAATCAAGATATTTGGACAAAAGGACTATACTACATAGTAACGTTGGTCACGGATAGGTTATGTCTAATCATTGACATTCCCGTTACTTGAGTAGCAGTGATGTATTGCTAGATATCGCTCACTGTTTGTAATACTAAAATATGATTTTAGTATTACTGTCAACATAACGAGAACCTACAGGGTCACACACTTAGAATGAATCGAAATTGGGATTTAAATTCATGAGATAAATTTAATTGGGAATCCAAATAAGACTCAGACTCCTGACATTAGTTGGACATTTAATTAGATTAAATGGGCTGACTAAAGTTCAGACGCCCACACACGAATCTGACCCAGGTTGGATTGTGAGCCCAACAACCTTATTACTCTCTTAGAATTAATTTTCTGCAGCTATATATATGATACATATCTGTGGAAAAGAGACACGAGAAAACCCTAGCCATCACAGAAATTGTGAGAGGGAGATCATAAGGAACAGCCCCATCCCGCAGGTAGCACCGCAACGTGAGGAAAGCTTGGTTTTGATCCGTTCGTGTGGATACCTTAGAGGCATCGCAACATTGCAGTGATGTGATCGACATATCTTGGAGACAGCAGATCCATCCATAAGGTATAATTCATAAACACGATTTATGGTTTTCACATGGATCAATGGCAAGGTTTCAATAATTTTTTAAATTTTTCAGCTATTTATGCAATCTGTGTTTGCCATTGAAACCTAACAATTTATTCACGTAAGAGTGTTGTCTACCGTTAAAGTAGTGCATTCAAGCTTTTGTCTGTCGTTATAGCCGGTACATTAAAGGAGTTGTCTGTCGTTACAGTGGATGTAGTCAGTGAATTTTCTGTCGTTACAATTCTCACCCTGACCCTATAAATAGAGGCCACTCTCCCCTGAATCAACACGCAAGAAACTCTTCTCTTCCCCAAACTCTCTGTTCAGTGCTTGTTCCATTCTTTAGTCGTGTGGTGATAGATTTCAGATGCTGTCCAGGTCCAGAGCGTAATGTGGTGCCTGCGTCAGCTTCTCTTGTCGTTGCATCCTGGGAGACAGACGCCTACGGACATCCGGAGGAGGAAAAATATGTTTTAAAGAGATTGTGTGATACACAAGCCTTGACACAAATCAGTTTCGTTTTATTTTTTTCATTTTCCTTTAATTTTATTGGTTTTGTTCTTCTCATCCTTCTCTGATTTTTTTGCCTCTCAATCATATTTGGATTTATTGCAAACATTTTGTAACCAAAGTTGTAACAAAGAAAATAAATTTCTCGAAGTTGATTTTATTGCGATACAAATATTATAACAAACTTAAAACAGATTTTGATTTTGTTCCTTTCTGATTTTGAGGCACTTCTTTTTATTTTCATTTCATTCAGAAAAATTTACACTCATTTTTTATATTTTCAGATTAAAAATGACAAGTGCATCAGAGAATACTGTTGTTGCTGATGCAATACAAGTACGGACTGTTGGTACGGCACGAGTGCCAATGCCAGCATTGTACCTGTCTCAGTCTCCTATAAGGAGAAACCTGAGAAGTTCAAAAGGCAGAATTTCAAAAAGTGTCTAATGAAAATGATGTTCTACTTGACCACCTTGAATCTCGCAAGATTCTTGAACGAAGAAGCTCCAAATCTTAAGGAAGCAGAGCAAGACAACCAAGTCATCGCCGCTGTGGATGATTGGAAAAATTCTGATTATCTATGTAAGAACTACATAATGGAAGGATTAGCCGATTCCTTGTACAATGTTTATATTAATAAAAGAACTACTAAAGAACTTTGGGAATCTCTAGATCATAAATATAAAATTAAGGATGCCAGCGCCAAGAAATTCATTGTGGGTCGCTTCCGAGATTCTAAAATGGTAGATTCTAAATGTGGCACCCCGGATTCTCGTCACCGGACATTCGTGACACAACCAGAATATTTGCCTTCAAATACATCTCAACACAGTAAATAACAATGAAATTTAAACACTTTTATTGCCATCAGAGTTATTACATCAATAATTACAAATATCAATTTGTCCTTGAACAAGGAATACAAATTACATAACTGATTAGAAGAATATTTGAACTCTTCTTGTCAAGCTATCGGCTGTCTTTCAGATCGGCAATTCATTGGTCACTGTCGAAACTCCGCTGAGTGGTCTATCTGCCTCCCATGGACTTGCCCCTCAGCTTGAGCCTTATGCTGCGTGACTCTGATATTTCTGCACCCACTCGTATGGTAGGCATGTACACTGCCACTCCACTTGGATGCTCTGTTGGGTTGGCTCTCCTGCCTTCTTGACCTGGTATCCAGTACCTAATTAAGTGGGCACGTCAGTAATTCTACCGACGCAATGCTGATAAGAATATAGCGATCTCCAACTATCACACCCACAAATCATCTTGAATGGAAATTAACATGTATCTTGATTTCCTAGTGTATGTGTATGCCATGACATGAGTCTAATGCAAAAATACAGAGTACAAAACAGATGCACTTAATCTAATGTCAGCAAGACTCTGGACACACATGCATCACATACTACATGTGCCCCAAATCAAGCCGTTTCTCCAGTTTCAGGGATTCAAACCCTCGCCATGCAATGTGTTCTATTATTGTACACTTCCTGTTCCTGATAGTAGAGCGTGGCTGAGGATGTTGCAGATTAATCGGTCTCATCCATTCTGCAGTTACTTAGTGGTGTCTCGGTTTGCCACTAGTGCCCGGCGCCCGGACCCCACTCAAAAGCCATGACGAACCAACAAATACACTGCAGCACATTCATTGTGCAGAAGATCCAACATGATCCGTTTGTGTCCACCACATAGAACATGACAGCCTCAAAGGTCTAAAACCCCCTATCCGCCAGAAAGTCGACATCCCGTTCTTACCACAGTACTTCAGGAATTAACAGTGCAAGATACACACCGTAGCGCGTATCCCTAATGACAGAAAGAGACAATCACATGGTCATCACCACCTAGTCCCAACTCTCAGATTGAGTCGGATTATAGGGAATCGCCCCTAACACCAATTCAGTCTTCAAGCGAAACAATAAAAAAAAACCTCATCAATGCAGTTTACTGAAAATATGTTGTCATTTAAATCATACACGGTGTCGAACAAACAATGTCGAGCCTGACTGGTCTGTCAAAATGACAATCATCACGGGAATCCCATCCGCTGATTCCCAATACCTTCACAGGTCATCGACCCAATAACCCCGGCCCGCGACCCTCAGCGAGTAGTCCAACGGTGCCCAAAGGATGAAAAACAATTGAATGAAGGTAAGCACACACATAACCATCAATTTCTGACCATTGACAGACTCAGGCATCGAGACACCAAACACAAACCGATCAGAGCTATAACCCAACTTACTCATGTCCACCATGAGTACTAGGCACAGGAACTTATCTAAGTCCCAAAGGAACTGCTAAAAACATCCTTAAAAACTCGATAGCTCAGAATCACCACACTATGGCAAGCAGAGGATTCCTCATCAATTGTCCCAAAAAAAGTAGTTCAAGAAATATCAGTAGCCGTGACCCAAGCTATGCTCATCGGAATCCAACAAAATCCGGCTTTCTAGAAAGGTAGGGGACTTTACTGCAATCCCCTAGTGGACGACTCCCTCAAACTCTTTAAAGAACTCAAGTTCCCGAGCTAACTTAAGCTCGGAGTCAATCTAAACAACAGGTTGCTAAACTTGCAATGTCCATAACTTCCAACATATAACTCAGAATTGTTTGATACTACCCATCCTGGAAAGCTAAGACCGCAGTCTAAAACTCACCAGTTAACCATTTCCTCAAATTCAATCATCTGGACACCATATAAACCTCATACAATTCCAGCTGTACGTTCCTTCATGCACTCGCTGCATCTTTCCGAAATCATAAAATTTTGCTCACTCATCAGAATTTCTCGATTCCAGGTCCTATGGAAAGGTGCGAGTGTCTACTACAACTTCCTAGTTGAACACCTCCTCATATTCAATTATCAATGTCCTCAAAAACACCAAATTCCATCAGGTGTACAAACAAGGAAAAATTTGACCCCTCTAGCAAACACTGCCTTGACAAGGCTGAATCTATCCCAACTTTGGAAAATCATAACTTCCAACCTACAAACTGGAATTGCAAAATTCCAGCTGGGTTAGAAACCTATGACTCTCCACTACAACTCTCTAGTTGGTCAATTTCCCAGATTCTTAACAAATAGTTCGAAAATTTATCATCTTCACAGACTAGTCAACTTGTATTAGGCCGAACATAATCCACTTTGAAATTCAATAATAAATCAACCTTAAGTCCAATGCTCATGAAATTTAATATTCTTAATCTACACATATACCATTTCATCGTGTCCAAAATTTGCATTCAGATTCATCTCACACAATGAGTTATGACTCCTCAAACAATGCACAAGTTTCAGATGCTCTTTTCGCAGAGTATTTACTACCCCTCACTAATTACTTTTGAAACTTCATCATGACCTATAAAAATTCAAAAATTTGATAATCATCAAATAGACTCATACCGCAAGCTACTCCCAAAATTTCATAGCAATATCATAAACACACAAGGAGTTATGGCCATGAACTTCATTCCAAAAACAGTCAGCTGGAGTTTCCATATCCAGACCAGTCACCTTCTACAATTTCTTTGAGGTATCAAACGACCTCAAAAAATTATGAAATTTAAGAATATGGTTTTAGACACATTGATACAAGAGTATCCAAAAAAAATTTAGCTCAAAATACCCAGTCTTTACCGAGATACACACTCGGAAAGACACAGCAAAATTTTTGCAGCCAGCAGCATTTCGGCTGCTCACTGTCCGAGATTGGGTCCCATGTTTGGGCTATCAAATTGCTTCCAAATATTCTGAAAAAAATTCTTGGATGCACTAGATACATACAAGAACAAGTCTCCAAATTTGAGTCCCAAATTCTAAACCGTTTGAGAGAAAGAAATTTTCAAACTTACCCTCACAAACATGCGTCTTAACAAAGCTTAAGAAAAGTTTTTCTTACCATACAACTATCTTTTCCTAGCACTTCACATACTCATACATGGTAACAACTTCATAGCTACTACTACTACATATCCATTTCACACCCAAAAAAAAACAAAATAAATACCAAGTTTTAGAGTTTAAGAGATCACCCACATGAAGTTTGCAAAAATTCTCCTTGTAGTCTTGCTTGCTCCTTGCTCCTAGCTTCTTCTAGAATTGGCCAACACCTTCTCTTCTCCACTACTCTCATTCTCTTCCAAAACTCAAAGAGTCCTCCTTTTTCTCCTTCTCCTTCTCTACTTATTTTTTGAAGTAACAAAACAAGAAGAAAAAATGAATGAGAAGAAGATGGAGTGGGTGTTTTATAGGAGATGGGGAGTTAGCATTTCTTGGAGGATGGGCCGGCCAATCCCAATGGAGGATGGAGGGTGGAGATGGAGTAGTGTGGAGTGAGGGGAGATGTGTGGTAGGATGAAGTGCCAACACACCCAAGTGGAAGCTTCATGGAAGTTTCTTGGAAACTCCTTAGAAGCTTCCATTCTTCATGAGTCAACTTCACATGGTGAATTGTTTCCACCATTGGATCTTATTAAGATCAAGCCATGATCATCATGATGCTAGGGTTCCTAACCCTAGGTCACCATACCCTAGGTTACCATACCCTAACCTTGACCCTAGTGTATGAATACAATCCATATTCAATTCAAACACTAGCTCAAATTTAAAATGGCCAATATATATAATTTAAAATATATAAAAATACATGTTGTATAGAAATTATAATTTTTCTTCTGAAAAGTGTCTGGTCAAAACATTCGGGACAAATGCACAGTTCAATCGAAAAGATATTCCGAGTTTACCTTATCAGGTTCAGAACAGCTCATATGTCTGAAATTTCTCAATTAAAACTGATAATTATTAGAAAAACGGGCAATCGTGTGCAATCTTGACTGTGCACAGATTACTATGAAAAAAATATCCATATGCTATTTTGCGGGGTACTACACTAAAGCGATAATCAGTCAGGTTCAAGAGATTTAACTGATCCTGCATAAGATACATGCTGAAGGTATGAACTTAAGCGAAAGTTTTCAAGTTGCTTGAATTATTGAAAAATTGCCAGCAAGTTAGAAAGATTTCAAAAACTACCTGAAGCATAAGCAAAAGGAAATGAGCATTGAATATCTCATTGACTGGCTTCGTATTGAAGAAGACAATAGAGGATCTGAACAAATCAGATTAATCAGTCATGCGTCCAAGGCTAACGTGGTGGAACATAGTCAACGTTCCAAAAAACACAACAAAAAGGGGTCCAAGTTGGGGCCTAAGGGAGGAATCTCCAAGAAACCAAAATTTCATGGCAAGTGCTTCAACTGTGACAAAATATGTCACAAGTATACTGATTGCAGACTACCCAAGAAGAACAAGAATAGAGAAGTAAATATTGTTGAAGGCATTGCTCAAGACGTTTCGGATATCAACCTCTCAACTGTGGTCTCGGAGGTGAACATGATGGGTTCAAACCCCAAGGAATGGTGGATTGACACTGGAGCTACTCGACACGTGTGCTTCAACAGAAGTATGTTCTCCACTTTTGAACCATTAGAGAATGGGGAGAAGATGTTTATGGGGAACTCGGCTACTTCAGAAATCAAGGGTCAAGGCAAGGTGATCTTGAAGATGACTTTTAGAAAGGAACTGACTCTGAACAATATTGCATATGTTCCTGAAATCCGTACGAACATGGTATCTAGTTCGTTGCTTAATAATCACGGATTTCATTTAGTGTTTGAGTCAAACAAATTTGTTTTTTTGAAGAGTGGACTGTATGTTGGTAGAGGATACATGAGTGGTGAAATGTTTAAACTCAATGTAATGACCATGGTCAAGAATATCAATAAATCTAGATGTTCTACTTATATGCTTGAGTTTTCTAATTTATGGCATGGTAGACTAGGACATGCTAATTATGATACTTTGCGTAGATTAATTAACTTGAATCATATACCAACATTCCAAATTGATTTCAAATATAAGTGTTGAAAGAAACACGTAATCTCTTGATTTAATTCACACTGATATTTGCGATCTGAAAATGATACAAATAAGAAGGGGTAACAAATATTTGATTACCTTCATTGATGATAGCACAAAATATTGTTATGTGTATTTGCTTAAAAGTAAGGACGGATTTATAGAGAAATTTGTTCCCTATAAAAATGAAGTTGAGAATCAACTCAACAAGAAAATTAAGGCACTAAGAAATGACCAAGGTGGAGAGTATGAATCGCCATTTGCTGAAACTTTTGCTAAGCATGTGATTATACATAAAACCACGTCGCCTTATTCTCCTCAGTCCAATGGTGTTGCTGAGTATAAGAATTATACATTGAAGGAAATGATGAATGCAATGTTAATAAGTTCTAGTTTGCCACCAAACTTGTGGAGAAGTTATTCTTTCAGCTAACTACATTTTAAATAAGGTGCCCAAAAAGAAGAAAAAAATTAGAAAACTCCATATGAATTATGGAAAGGAAGAAAGTCATCCTACAATTACGTGCGAATGTGGGGATGTCTTGCTAAGGTAGCAGTACTTCCACCTAAAAAATAAAAATATGACCCAAAACGGTTGATTGCAATTTCATCGGCTATGCACATAATAGTTGTGTTTATTGGTTCTTGGTGTACAAATCCGATATCTCCGATATCCAGAAATGCATCATTCTTTGAAGATGTATTTCTATGTAAGTCTAAGGAAGAACCAAGTTTTTCCAAACGAACACATGAGACCATTAGTGAAGATAGTGCAAACTAAGATGAAGAAGTTGAAGAGAAACCTAGACGTAGTAAAAGAACAAGAACCGAAAAATCTTTTGGTTAAGATTTCTTGAGCTTTATGCTTGAAGGTGAAACTCAAACTTTCAAAGAAGCGGTGAGCTCCAGTGATGGTCCTCTATGGAAAGTAGACATTAAAAGCGAAATTGACTATATCTGGAAAAATCATACTTGGAACTAGTGGATCTTTCACCAGGTAATAAACCTTTAGGTTCCAAATAGATTTTCAAGAGAAAAATGAAAACCGATTGATCAATTGATAAATACAAGGCAAGACTTGTTATCAAAGGATATATACAAAAGGAAGGTTTGGATTACTTTGATACATATTCTCTTGTGACGAGAATAAATTTCATTAGGATGGTACTTGCAATAGCAGTCTTGCGCAATCATGAAATACATCAAATGAATGTAAAAACAACTTTTCTTAATGGAGATTTAGATAAAGAAATCTACATGGAACAACCTGAGGGTTTTTAGCTTCAGAACAAGAAAAAAAAGTTTGTAAGTGGTGAAGTCGTTATATGGCTTAAAACAAGCATCAAAGCAATGACATGAGAAATTTGACATTGTCATTATAACCACAGTTCCCGTTTATATGGATTTGTACTTACTTTCTTCTTCGTATTATTGAAATTATATTTTCCCAGATAAATCTTCCTTTTCCCCTAGAGCCAAATTGTTTTTATCTTGGATATTCGATTATTTTATTTGAACTCAAATCCTAATCCATTTAATGAGATTTTATGAATGATTATTTGATTATTTGCATACATCCAAACCAACTTAGCCCATTCTTATTTCTATATCATATTCATTGTTTTATTGAAGCCCAATGTTATTCATTATATGAAGCCCAATCTTATATTTTTGTTCTTATATTTTTGTATTTGTATTCTTTATTAATATTTGAAGCCCAAACCAGTTTGATTGTATTATTATTATTAATAATAATATTCTAAAAGCCCAATGTGCAGCCCATATCCACAAGCTCAATATAAAACCCAAACCCTAGTCTACCCAAAACCCAAATCCAATTTCCCTGCTATCTGCCTATTGACTCGATCAAACCCCCTCTATCTCACATCCCCCAAAATCTCCACTACACATCCCCACTATCTCCTAACTACCCCTACCTATTCACCCCATTATTTTAATATTATTATATTATTATAATCCCCCCCACCCCCGCGTACGATTTTTCCCTAACTGTCCCACTTTTTTGAAAGTTTTTCCCAAACTGCCATACTTTAAAAAAAAAATTCAAACTGCCTCACTCGCTTTCTGAAAAAGCGAGTATGGTTAAAACCTCATTGCTTTTTCAGAAAGCGAGTGTGAGACTTTTGATTTTCGAAAGCCTACACTTGCTTTCTGAAAAACCGATTGGGCTTTAACCACACTCGTTTCAAAAAACGAGTGTCACTTAGTTCATATCAATTAGTCACTCATGCCTTACTAGTCTGTGGGTGCATTTTAGGGCTGTTACTGTTCATGGGGCTGTTGAGTCTAGGTTCGAATCTGGCATTTTTCACTTTTATTTTTTAATTCGTTTTTTTGAGTTTTTGGCAAAACAAAAGTTGGAAAAAAAATTATAATAACTCCTTATAATGTTTCATGCTACCATTGTCTCAGTTATCACCTCCTTCATAATTGGTCTTTTCTTCTGTGCTCTTGTAATGTTTCTTCGTGATAAGGTTGCTCTCATCTTCCCAACGAGTGCGGTTATCCTTACTGCTGTTAACAATTTATCATTTTTGTTGGCATTAACCATTCTACTCAACAGTGTTCAACCAGTTCTTTCTGGTGAGCCATTTCTTCTTCATGATTGAAATGAAATACCATGTTTTATGTTTTTCCATCACAAATGCATCAATAGTTGTAAAGCACTAAACCCATGTTAATGTTTAAGTTTTTATATATATATAGAGCTCGCAGTGTAACCCTACTCTCTAACTTATAATTTTCTTAATTAGCGATTTCTTTTAGTAGCCTGTCTTCTAAATTTCCTCTAATTATATGAATTTCTACAGCAACACATTATTATATTCTTATTTTATAATTTCTACAGCTACGCATTTTAAAAGAATCATTATAAGGAATTATAATATTTTTTCTAACTTTTATTTCACCAAAAATTCAAAAAAACGAATTTAAAAATAAAGTGGGAAATGCCAAATTCGAACCCTGACCCAACAACCCCATGAACAGTAACAACCCTAAAACGCACCTACTAACCAATAAGGCCTGAGTGACTAATTGATATGAACTAAGTGACACTCGTTTTTTGAAAAAGTGAGTGTGGTTAAAACCCAATCGGTTTTTCAGAAAGCGAGTGTAGGCTTTCGAAAATCAAAAGCCTCACACTCGCTTTCTGAAAAAGCGATGAGATTTTAACCACACTCGCTTTTTCAGAAAGTGAGTGAGGCAGTTTGAGAATTTAAAAAAAAGTAGGACAGTTTGGGAAAAACTTTCAAAAAGTGGGACAATTTGGAAAAAAAAATCCATATCGGGAGATTTCAAAGAATATAATATTAATAAATACTATTGTCTATGATCAAGAGTCACCACTTCGGTTAACCACCTTTTGAGAGGCAGCTTATGGGGGACAGTTGTACTATACTATAAATAATTTATCTTCTAAATTGTATAAATTGTCCAAGCTTGAGGAAGGGGTGTTACATCCCTCCTGGTCACCCTCTCCTTTGGTTCCTCCTTCGCCCCCTCCTAGTCGCCCTCCTCCTCGACAAGCTCCTCCTCAGAACCCTCGTCAGTCTCCTCCCCCGACGACCCCTCTTCTGGCATACGACTTTGCAAGGGGGCCACGTCAAGAACCACATCGCTCGTACCCCCAGATCTCGAATCCGACTGTTCCTGCTCCTCCGAAGTAATGTCATCCAGGGACCAAGACGTCGACTGTGTCTCGACCACCACCACATCACGACCCGAAGATCTCGCCTCGGAACCGGACTGAGAGCACGACATAAGGAAATAAAATACTAACCTGATTGACCGGGAAACGGGAGTATCACCAAAAAATTTATCGCCGACAGCAAAGAGAGGAAAATTATTGTTATGAAGAGAGAGAGTGCGAAGTGGAGAAATGAGGAAGGGGTGGGGGACTTATAGGAGGGGAAAGACTCATCGAATTCCGCAAAAGGATCCTCGCTATCCAATCTTGATCATCAAGATCTAACGGCCACTAGGATCTCAAAAAACCTCAATTTCCACCCCCCATGATGTTAGCCTGGCACGTAAAATTTCGGTTTTACCCTCGGCCTTGTCAGCTGGTACCATTGCTCGGCATCCCGTAGCAACGAATTAAGTACTACACTTTCTTCGTTACCACTACTCCCCTTTCCTCCCACGACAGAGGAGCAAGTTCAGCATGTTCGTTACCAAAACTTTTCTGACAAGTTTTGGGGCTTGGAGCTCGGCTGTAACCATGAGGCATACCAAGGCTTTTCCAACAAGTCTTGGGGACTCGACGCTCGGCTGTAACCTCGAGCCATACTAAGGCTTTTCCAACAAGTCTTGGGGGCTCGACGCTCGGTTGTAACCTCCAGCCATACCAGAGCTTTTCCAATAAGTCTTTGGGGCTTGGCGCTCGGTTGTAACCTCGAGCCATACCAAGGCTTTTCCAACAAGTCCTGGGGCTCGGAGCTTGGTGGTAACCTCAAGCCAAACCTAAACTTTTCCAACAAGTTTTGGGGGTCGTCGCTCAGTTGTAACCTCGAGCCATACCAAGGCTTTTACAACAAGTCTTGAGGGCTCAACGCTCGGTTGTAACCTCGAGTCATACCAGAGCTTTTCCAACAAGTCTTCTGAGCTCAGCGCTCGGTTGTAACCTCGAGCCATACCAAGGCTTTTCCAACAACTTTTGGGGCTCAGAGCTCGATTGTAACCTCGAGCCACACCAGAACTTTTCCAACAAGTCTTTGGGGCTCGGCGCTCGGTTGTAACCTCGAGCCATACCAAGGCTTTTCCAACCAGTCTTGGGGCTCAGAGCTCGGTTGTAACCTCGAGCCACACCTAAACTTTTCCAACAAGTTTTGGGGCTCGACGCTCGGTTGTAACCTCAATCCATACCAGAGCTTTTCCAACAAGTCTTTGGGGCTCGGCGCTCGGTTGTAACCTCGAGCCATACCAAGGCTTTAACAACAAGTCTTGGAGGCTCGATACTCGGTTGTAACCTCGAGCCATACCAGAGCTTATCCAACAAGTCTTTGGGGCTCGGCGCTCGGTTATAACCTCGAGCCATACCAAGGCTTTTCCAACAAGTCCTGGGGCTCGGAGCTTGGTGGTAACCTCGAGCCACATAAGAACTTTTCCAACAAGTTTTGGGGCTCGGCGCTCGGCTATAACCTCGAGCCATACTAGAAATTTTCCAATAAGTTTTGGGGCTCGTCGCTCGGCTATAACCTCGAGCCATACCAGAGCTTTTCCAACAAGTCTTTGGGGCTCGGGGTTCGGTTGTAACCTCGAGCCATACCAAGGCTTTTCCAACAAGTCTTGGAGGCTCGACGCTCGGTTGTAACCTCGAGCCATACCAGATCTTTTCCAACAAGTCTTTGGGGCTCGGCGCTAGGTTGTAATCTCGAGCCATACCAAGGCTTTTCCAACAAGTCTTGGGGCTCGGAGCTTGGTTGTAACCTCGAGCCACACCAAAACTTTTCCAACAAGTCTTAGGGCTCGACGCTCGGTTGTAATCTCGAGCCATACCAGAGCTTTTCCAACAAGTTTTGGGGCTCGGAGCTCGGTTATAATCTCGAGCCATCGCCTAGCTTCTCACAGGCAGTGAGGATGTTCAGTGCACAGTAGTGAATCCGAGCCACACCAGAGCCTTTCCAATAAGTTTTGGGGCTCGGAGCTCGGTTGTGACATCGAGCCACCCCATAATTTTTCCAACAAGTATGGGGGGCTTGGCGTTCGGTGGTAACCTCGAGCCACCCCTAGCTTTTACCGCAAGCAGGGGGGCTCGTCTCCCGACCCTCGACGCTCGGCTAAGCGACCCCCCCCTTTTTGGCTCTCGACGCCTCCCATAGCTTTTCCAACGAGCTCTGGGGCTCGACGCTCGGTAGTGGCCTCGAGCCTCCCCATAGCTTTTCCAATGAGCTCTGGGACTCGACACTCGACAGTAACCTCGAGCCACCCTACAGCTTTTCCAACAAGTATGGGGGGCTCGGCGCTCAGTGGTAACCTCGAGCCTCCCCTAGCTTTCACCATAAGCAGGGGGCTCGTCTCCCGACCCTCGACGCTCGGCTAAGCGACCCCCTATTTTTCGGCTCTTGATGCCCCCCATAGCTTTTCCAACAAGCACTGGGGGTCAGCGCTGGGCAGTAACCTCAAGCCACCCCTAGCTTTCACCACAAGCAGGGGGGCTCGTCTCTCGACCCTCGACTCTCGGCTAAGCAACCCCTTATTTTTGCCTCTCGACACCCCCCATAGCTTTTCCAACAAGCACTAGTGCTCGGCGATCTGTGGCAACTCCGAGCCATGCTTGGCTCCTACAGAAGAGCTTCTAGGCTCGGCATCCGACGTCAAGCCTCGACACCCAAGCTCATGAGGGCTCGACCCCTGACGCTAGACGCTCGGTAGCAGACCCCAATGTCCGATCACATAGGAGCTCGACGCTCGACGCTGTATGCTCGGCTCGCGACCCCCTGTTTTCGACTCTCAACGCCCCTCATACCTTCAAAGGGATCCTCTTCATCCTACCTTGTTGGCCTCTCCAGGAAGATACGAACCACATTTTCACCGTACACACTGCTCTGGTCTTCCTACAGAGGCAAATCACTCCTACACTGATGGATTACCCAGCCTTCTAGGAGTGGGGGGCTCCGGATATGGATCAGATGATGTGGCCCCTCCTGGGTCACCAGATCCCCTAAAAAACTGCACTTCTGTGATCATCAGGCCAACCTAGAGCCATATGTGCCTCTGCCACGTCAGGCCCATGGGCAAACGTGTTTAACCCAGCCCAACAAGGTCTCAGACTCGTTTCCCATGCCTATAAATACCAGACCTTCTCCTCACTGAAAAGGTAATCAAACTTTCTCCCCCTGAACCCTAGCTACTGTTGCTTTTCCAGTGACTGACTAGATCATCGGAGGGCCTATCGCCGAGATATCTCCCGGTGTTTCTAGGCAGTGTGTAGGTACCCAGGATCGAGCCGAGCCTCTTCATCCGAGCCAAGCTGCTAGACCCGAGTCGAGCACCCGGTCCCTACCTCACTCCTGCTACTCCCGAGCCAGTCCCTCAGCCGAGGGTCGGACCATAGCCAGTACCGTAACTTCCAATATACAAACTACAAGAACTCACACGTATTGCAGCCACACTCCAAAAACAAACTGCATCAGGTATGTATGAGTTCTACCCATTCAAAACAACTTGGAAGGCGATGACAAACTTATACGGCCATCATTTTACAAAACAAAATGACGCAAATTTTATACCCTTTGTGAGAACATATGAAGTTGTTCCCCAAATTTCCTAAATTTGGAAATTTTGGAAAAAAGTTGAGTTGTAGTCGTTTCCTATATTTAAAAATTTTGAGTTTTGGAGGAACAATACTCTTTCATATCTGAGAGGAGAAATAGGAATTACCAAAATATAGCAATCCGAAGATCAAGTTTCGTCTGTGCACAAATTGCTCCGAAAAATTGATCGGACGTGTTGCTGCTTATTTCGGTGTGGGAGCAAGCAGATAGTGAGTCAATAATGGATGGAAACTACTAAAAGTCAAACCTGTGCCGTAGCCGTTAAAAGTGGTTAGAGCTCCCGAGATTGAATCTGGATCGTTGATTGACCTCCGGTGATATGAATTCGACAGTGGATGATGCGGCCAACGGAACTGCAAAACGCCTGAAACATCGGGGGGTGGCCCCCGGCGACAAACTCTTCGACACTCAAGTCAGAACCATAAAGAGAGAAGTAAGAGAGTGAAAATTGGCAAATTGTTGATTACCTGGAGCCTGAAGAGGGAGATGGGTACTTATAGGCCTGAGAGACATTCTAGAGATCGAATCATGACCATTGGATCTTTCATGTCTCCCCCCTGAAGAGATAAGATATCCTTGTTAGGGGATAAAAGATTCGACTCTTAGCCAACATGGGCTGGGTGTCTCTCTTAGTGGGCCAAGCCTATCTCTTTTTATGGGCTTGAGAGAATCCCATCTCTCGAAGTGGGCCCAGGACTGTAAAATAGGCATGTGATGGCTAATTTGCATGCAGATGCTTTGAGATCCGTGCAGGGATCGTATGGCTCTGATCTGCTGCGATTTTTGCCATCATCATAAGCCCTCCACTCCCGGAAGGCAATTTTCTTGGCTTTCAAGAACTAGTACGTCATATTTTTAGAATCTGGCGTACAATCTGAGCAGTCGGAGTGTTCGAAGATACCCAGAACTGATCTGTGGCTTCTGAAGGCAGCGAATATTTTCCTAGATTTTTCCATATTTCTTCGGATTTTTTCGAATTTTCTGAAATTTTTCCATAGTTCTTCGGATTTCTCTGAATTTTATGGAATTTTCTACAATTTCAAAATCACTTTTTAGAATTTTATAATTAATAAAATCAATTTTAATTATTTTTCGGTTTTTTAATTATTTTTCCTAATTTAAATAATTAATTTTGATTTTTAAGATTTTTTTAAAATTAAAAATGATTTTTAATCGGTTTTTCTGATTTATCGGATCTGGGCTCACTTTTTGAAGCGATCTGAGGTACGGATCAGAGTTGCACTGATCTTGGCGCGATCTGAGTCGCTCATCAGGTGGTAGCTCGCGCGTCGAAGAGATCAAGCGGTCCTGATTTCATCGCCAGCGATATGGGCGACATGGCACGATTTGGAGCTCTCATCACGTGGCAGCTCGCCCGCTGAGGGAGATCGGACGGCTATGAGACACGGAGAGATCTGGGGACGATGATGAGTGACATGGACGCATCTGAGCCATCTCTTGCATTCGATCTCGCATTTCGGAGAAATCCAACGACTGAAATTGCCAGTGAGAGACCCCTTAGCTCGGCCGACCGTTTCGCCGAGCTATGGGCGATCTTATCAATTCTCGAGGATTTTGTCATGCTCCTAGGCCATAGTGCGGTCTCTAAGCAATGGTGAGGGATCGTCGTCAAGCTCATTTGATCGAGCGCTGCTTGAGACTTCGAAGCTTTGTCTCTCACTCGAACTTCGACTCCGAGGCTCCGTCAACCTATGGGAGTGTCAAACGAGCTCCTCTTGGTCGAGTTCTGGATCTTGGAGTCCTCGTTAAGCTATGGATTCGCCGAGCTATGGAGATGTGGGTTTCGCCGAGCTATGGGTTCCGTGCTCTCGTCGAGCTATGGGGTTCGAGCTCTCGCTGAGCTATGGGGCTTGAGCTTTTGCTGAGCTATGGGCGTAGTCACTTTGCCGAGCTATGGAGCTCTCAAAGCTTCGCCGAGCTATGGAGCCATGGGTTTCGCCGAGCTATGGAGCTCGAGCTCGAGCTCGAGCTGAGCTATGGGCGTAGTCACTTCATCGAGCTATGGAGACTTCGAAACTTCGCCGAGCTATGTAGATCTTTCGCCGAGCTATGGCCATTGAGCTCTCTCCGAGCTATGGTAGCTCGTTTTCGCCGAGCTATGCGTTTGCTCGTCTCGTCAAGCTATGGCCATGGAGCTCTCGCCGAGCTATGGTAGCTCGTTTTCACCGAGCTATGTGTTCGCTCATCTTGTCGAGCTATGCGTTCGCTCGTCTCACCGAGCTATGGCCATGGAGCTCTCACCGAGCTATGGTAGCTCGTCATGGTTGATCTATGGGGCTCCGAAGTTTGGCCGAGCTATGTAACTAGAATTTTTTGGATTCAAGCTTTGTTTCGGAGTCCGTGGGTTTCGACGAGGAGGACCATGGCTTGGAGACGAAGCTCGACTGCGGGAGTTTGAGGGCGGAGGTGCTCCACTTTGGTCAAGGCGAAGTGTAGATGAGCTTTGGGTGAGCTTCATTCTTGGGTTTTTTTAAGACGGATTTCGGAGGAGTTTTGGCGGGAAAACTCAGTGAAGAAGAAGGAAAGAAGAAGCGGAGCGGGTTTTGGAAGTGGTGCCGGATTTGGATCTAACCCGTTTGCACTTCTTCACCCTATTCTTTACTTTGTTTGTGGGTTTGGGTTTTGGTTCGTGGATTTGAACCTGAACCGAACCCGAAATCTTCTTTTCCTCTATCTTTTGAATTTGTGAGCTTCTTTTTGGGGATTTTTGAAGCTTATTTAGGCTTGGGTTTGCATATAATTTTATATATGTATATATTGTCGTGTATATGCAACAACTTATATATATACATATATAATTACTTATATGTGTATACCCAGCTTTTTACTCCATCACCATCGATTGGTGGGTTTTGTACACATATAGCTGTCCTAGGAGAGCTGTTTGCAGACTTGTTTTTTGATCCCAACAAGTTGCTGTGGCATATCCGGGACAGAGTTTGACGTTCGAACCTGCCATTGGCGCCCGACAAGCGTGTAGAGAATTATACGATGGAGTTGATGTAGAGCTTGCTGTTTGATCCCAGCAAGTTTGGAGAGAACTCTGAGATAGAGTCCATGTGGAAACTGCCGTTTGGTCCCAGCGAGTTTGGAGACGACTCTGAGATAGAGTTGAACGTTGCACTAGCTATTTGCGCCCAGCAAGCATGTAGAGACAACTCCGAGATAGAGTTGATGTAGAAACTGTTGTTTCATCCCGGCAAGTTTGGAGAGGACTCTATGACCGAGTTGGATGTTGCACCTGCTGTTTGCACCTAACAAGCGTGTAAAGACAACTCTGAGATAGAGTTGATGTAGAAACTGTCGTTTGATCTCGACGAGTTTGGTGACAATTTGAAGATAGAGTTGGTGCAGAAATTGTCGTTTGACCCCGGCGAGTTTCGAGACAATTCTTATGGCAGAGTTGGATGTTGCACATGCTATTTGCGCCCAGCAAGCGTGTAGGGATAACTCCTTGATTGAGTTGGTCCAGGAACTGTCGTTTGACTCCGGCGAGTTTAGAGACAACTCTGAGATAGAGTTGATGTATAGCTTGCTGTTTGATCCCAGACAGTTTGAAGATAACTCGGAGATAGAGTTGAACGTTCAAGCTTGTCATTTGCGCCCGACAAATTTGGAGGGACAACTCTTTGACCAAGTTGACATAGAGCTTGCTGTTAGCTCCCAGCAAGCGTTGAGAGATGACTCAGAGATAGAGTTGAATGTTCAAGCTTGCCGTTTGATCCCGGCGAGTTTGGAGATAACTTGGAGATAGAGTTGAACGTTCAAGCTTGCCGTTTGCGCCCGACAAGTTTAGAGGGATAAGTCTTTGACAGAGTTGACGTAGAGCTTATTGTTTGTTCCCAGCAAGCGTTGAGAGACGACTCAGAGATAGAGTTGAACGTTTAAGCTTGCCGTTTGATCTCGGCGAGTTTGTAGAGGCAACTCGTGGTGGAGCTGTGTGTTGAACTTGTTGTTTGTTCCCAACAAGCTTAGAGATGGCTCTATGACGAAGTTGGATGTTGCACCTGCTGTTTGCACCCAGCAAGCATGTAGAGACAACTCCTTGATTGGGTTGGTCTAGAAACTGTCGTTTGACTCTGGCTAGTTTAGAGACAACTCTAAGATAGAGGTGATGCAGAAACTGCCATTTGATCCCGGCAAATTTGTAGGAAGAGCTATGAGATGCACTTGAGCTTGAACTTGTTGTTTGATCCCGGCAAGTTGTTAGTGGTGGTTGGGTGAAGACCAAGGCATTAGACTCATTATGGGGAGCCAATGAGCGTAGAGTGGAATATTGAACTCATTGTTTGGAGCCAATGAGTAATGGACGGAGCTCAAGCATAGAGCAAGGCGTCGAACTCATTGTTTGGAGCCAATGAGCTATTTGGTGGAGCTTGACCGAAGACCAAGGCATTGGACTCGTTGCGTGGAGCCAACAAGTTGTTGATGGAGCCCAGGCATAGTGCGGAGCACTGACCCGTTTGTTTGGGACCAATGAGTTGTTGCTAGAGCTCAAGCGGAGAATAGAGTGCTGAACTTATTGTTTGGGACCAACGAGTTGTTGATGGAGCTCAAGCGGTGAGCAGAACATTGAACTCGATGTTTGGGACCAACGAGTTGTTAATGAAGCTCAAGCTGCGAGCAGAGCGCTGAACTCGTTATTTGGGACCAATGAATTGTTGATGGAGCTCAAGCGGCGAGCAGAGCGCTGAACTCGTTGTCTGGGACAAACGAGTTGTTGATGGAGCTCAAGCGGCAAGCAGAGCGCTGAACTCGTTGTTTGGCACCAACGAGTTGTTGATGGAGCTCAAACGATGAGCAGAGCGCTGAACTCGTTGTTTGGGACAAACGAGTTGTTGATGGAGCTTAAGCGGCGAGCAGAGCGCTGAACTCGTTGTTTGGGACAAACGAGTTGTTAATGGAGCTCAAGCGAGGAGCAGAGCGATGAACTCGTTGTTTGGGACAAACGAGTTGTTAATAGAGCTCAAGCGGCGAGCAGAGTGCTGAACTCGTTGTTTGGGACCAACGAGTTGCTGATGGAGCTCAAGCGGCGAGCAGAGATCGGGGTGTTGGACCCGTTGCTCGATGTTGACGAGTGGTTGGCCGGAGGAACTCAAGTGGCGCGTGGAGTGCCAAACTCATTTTTTGAGCAGATGAGTTGTGGGTATTCTGAATCTTCTTAGTGTGGAAGTGAAGTCGCTTGTGTTTATTCAGCGTTAAGATGATTCCATTCTTCTCTTCACTGACAAGTAGTTGCATGCATCGAACGACGTTCTCTGGGACACTGAGCTTGCTCTCCTTCGTGGTACGCTATGCTTGACAGAGTTGGAACTCTCCCGTTTGCATGGTGCTTTAAGCGAGATGGAGTTGGAGCTTGCTCAAGTGAAGGTGGTCGGATACATCTGGAGTATGCTCGTCTAAGGAAGACTTGTCTTGAATATTATCATCAAGAGTTGAGGCGGCCCTATGGAGCTGTTAGCTGGTAGGAGGCCGGTGAGGAGATTTTTTTCTCTTAGGTAGAGCATCTCTCCAGTGTGTATAGCTGGAAGAACAGCTTTCATGATAGTTTGCTGTACAGTATTTGTAGGACTTTCAGTAGCAATTCTTAGACGTGAATCGTGAAGTCATTGTAACTTTGTTGTTGTAATGAGACTTGTAGTTTTTGGAATGAGAAGTCTTCTACATGCCAGTGTCTTATCCTGTGATACATTGTCTTGGGGGTTGGCTAGTCGTATGAGCTGCTTTTGGGAGAGTTAGACTTTGGACTAGCCATTTTGTATTTGCAGACGTCTGTAGTGTTACTGGATATGATCATACGAGTTTCTGATAGTTCTGTGATTGACGGGATTTATTTCATATGCTTGATCCTTGCTGTCATGGTTGATGTGCCATTGACGGGTTCTTTGTCGCTAAATAACAGGGCCTCAAGTCTGTTGCGTATAGCTTAAAGAACTTTCGATGATGAATGACGGAGTTTAGCATTGCTTTTTTCTTGAACCCAGCTAGTTGTAGGGACAACTCTGAAGGAGAGTTATTTTTCCAAACTTGCTGTATAGGGCCTCTGACAAATTGTGAGTCACATCGAATGGAGAGTTGAACCCCAAGTGCTGCTTTTTACAAGTGTTGCTAGGGTGACTTCAATCCATGATTTTGGACCTATTAATCTATTATTGAGGAAATTTAACTAGTTACAGGAGCAGATTGAATGGCAAGTTGAACCCTGAATGTGTGTCATTACAGGTTGCGAGAGTAACTCTGAACCATGAACATGGATTCTGAACTTGTTAGTTTAAGTATTAACAGGTTGCAGGAGCAGTTCGAATGGCAAAGCGCACTCTGAACTTGCTTCTTTGCAAATTGACAGAGTCTCTTTTGAACCATGAACATGGACTCTGAACCGGTCGTCGAGGCGTTAACGGATTGCAGGAGCAGATCGAATAGCGAAGTGCATTGTGAACTTGCCTTATTGCAATTTGTTAGAGTCTCTGTCGAGCCATAGGTATGGACTCCGAATCTGTCTTACAGGGAGACTCGCAGGTTGTAACGAGTGTTGAGGAAAGCTTGTAACGAGTGTTTAGCGCCGCTCTAAGCGTAGGTTGGGCATTTAGCTCGTTGTTTGCTTTGATGAATTAACAAGTTGTAGGAGCAAATCGATCGGCGAAGCGCACTCTGAACTTGTTTCATTGTAAATTACTGTAGTAACTTCGCACTATGGATGTGGGCTCTGAACCCGTCTCGTAGGAAGTTTTTAACAATTTTTTGGTGCCGTTTTTTTGTACAAGTTTGACACCCAACTCGTTGTACTTTACAAGGTGTTCTACTTTACAAGTTTCTGTTGATATCTCCTTACCCCCTGGGTCTTCAAGTTGATGAGCAGTCAGGCGAGTTGTACCACCCCGGTAATTTCAAACATATATATATATTTCTGTTGATATCTCCTTACCCCCTGGGTCTTCAAGTTGATGAGCAGTCAGGCGAGTTGTAACACCCCGATAATTTCAAATATATATATATATATATATATATATATATATATATATATATATATATATATATATATATATATATATATATCTGTGTGTGTGTGTGTGCGCGCGCGCGCGTAATATAAAGATGGTATGGATGTAATTTAATGGAAAAAGAATAGTTAATTTAATGGAAAAACAATAGTGAATGAAGGGGGGGTCCACACGTGAAAGCATCAACCAAACAAGGGCTGTTGTTTCTCTCGATGACGTCACTAATGGGTGACGTGGCAGTGGGGGCCACTCGGGGCTTTGTGAAGGCTGCAGCTCTCCCTGTTGTCGATGTGGCATGGGGGCCCACATGTGTGTGTTCCTTACTCTTGGGATGAAAGAGAGAACAGGGAGAAATGTGTATAAAGTTTGTCCCATATTGGGAATTAATAATAATATAATAATATATAAATACTATTGCCTATGATCAAGAGTCACCAATCCGGTTAACCACCTTTTGAGAGGCAGTCTGTGGTGGGCAGTTGTACTACATAGTATCTAATTTGTCTTCTAAATTGTATAAATTGTCTGAGCTACAGGCAGGGGCGTTGCACGAGTAACTTGGTAGACCCTGCCTGGACTTGCCTGTTTTGGAGGGAGCCCCCCATTGTTTTGCATAGTGAAAAATGAATATTTTGATGCACTAATGTATTTAGGCATGACTATTTGTATCTGTTGAATAAGTGGAGTGGCTTCGGGCGAGGGATTCAGGTTTATTATTGTGTCATGATGAGAACTAGTTTAGACCTGGTGAAAGATGAGGTGTCAGGTTTGGAAGTTCTTGGTAGAGTTGGTTATGGCAGAGGCTTCAAGCTCGTTTATAGTTTTTGAATTATTGTGACTGCTTTTTGGCGGTGACATGACGTCGAGGGGGAGAATGGAGGCCCCCATTGTAGCGGTGTAGCATGCTCATGCCGCCTGTTGGCTACCTACAGCTTGGCCTATGCCAGCTGTTGTTGGGAACTTCATTTTCATGTGGAATGCGGAGACAACTGCATGGAATGCCGCTAGGCCGGGACGGCCGAATATAGCATTGTATACAGCTTTGACATCAATTACCATAAAGTCCGGTGCTTCTGTTTGAATAGCGGGGGCTTTCCCTGCTGTTACGTCGAGTGCGACAATTCCCTCGACTTGGACAGGTGCACCAGAGGAGTCATGAAGTGCATAACCGGCTGGCTTGAGTCGGTCTTGAGAGATCTTGAGAGCCTGAAATGTGGCCATGAAGAGGATGTTTACTGAACTGCCATTGTCCACTAGGATGCGGCGTACCTCGTGATTTAGCATGCAAAGGTTTATGACCAATGCATCGCAATGAGGTGTTTGGACGCCTTCTAAGTCATTGTCGGAGAAAGATATCGGGATCCCGGTGCGTTTGGCAGGCAGAATGTTATCTATGGAGTTGACTTTGCTAACGAAAGCTTTGCGGGAGGAGTTGGAATCTCCCCCTATCGGGTCTTCATGAATGGAGTGGAGGACGGTCATGTGTTCAGAGTCTTGCGACTCGCATGACCTCTGCTGACGCTTATTAGCCCTCCGGGACGGAGGATTTTCGGTGTCGTTGTCTTTCTGAACAAAGTTGGAGAGATAACCCCTGTAAATCAGGGCTTCCGGTTCTTCTTTAAGGGTTCGACAGTTGTCAGTGGTGTGTCCATGATCTCTGTGAAATGTGCACCACTTATTTTTGTCTCTTCTTCTGCTAGACGTTGACATCGTGGGGGGAAGGCAGATTATTCCGTCCTTCTCCACTTCCATGAGGATGGCTGTTACGCTTGCATTGAGAGGAGTGAATTTGTCGAAGCGTGACGCTAGAGTTTGACGACGTGAACTTGCACCGTTTTTCTGAAACTTACTGAGTTCTTCTTCGCTTGTGTTCTTCCGTTTGTTCCCGGAAGATGAATCGTTCTTGCCTTGAGGATAGAGAGCTTCCTTGACCCTAATATACTTGTCACTCCTTTTCAGGAGCGCAATGAAACTTTTGGGTGGCTTATTGGCGAGGGAGGCTTTCAGGTCTTTGATAGTGACGTTGTGGCGAAAGAGCTGCAGTTGCGACTGAAGTGTTCAAGGCAGAAATTAACCTTGCTCCAGTTGTTAAATGCTTGAAGAAGTCTTTTAGCAGTTCTGGAAGGAGCGTGATTAGGCTGTTGGGGTGACCGTTGAGGAGGAATTTGATCTTCAATTGGAGGAGCTGGTTGACGAAGAGTGGTAGTGCGACGGCTGGAGGCCGCCTCTTTACCTCTTAGTCTTTGTGGCATGGCGATAAGTTTTACTTGTGTAGTTTTCCATAGACAGCGCCAATCTGTTCCTGCTTATTTCGGTGTGGGAGCAAACAGATAGTGAGTTAATAATGGATGGAAACTACTAAAAGTCAAACTTGTGCCTTGGCCGTTAAAAGATGTTAGAGCTCCCGAGATTGAATCTGAATCGTTGATTGACCTCCTGTGATATGAATTCGATGGTGGATGATGCGGCTGATGGACCTGCAAAATGCTTAAAACACCGGGGGGTGGCCCCCGGCGATAGACCCTCCGACGCTCAAGTCAGAACCAGGAAAGTGAGAGAGTAAGAAAGTGAAAACTGGCAAATTGTTGATTTCCTGGAAACTGGAGAGGGAAAGGGGTATTTATAGGCCTGAGAGACATTCTAGAGATCTAATCATGACCGTTGGATCTTTCATGTCTCCCTCCCTGAAGAGATAAGATATCCCTGTTAGGGGATAAGAGATTTGACTCGTAGCCAACATGGGCTGAGTGTCTCTCTTCGTGGGCCTAGTCTGTCACTTTTTATGAGCTTGAGAGAAGCCCATGTCTCGGAATGGTCTCAGGCCTGTAAAATAGGTCTGTGATGGCTAATCTGCCTGTAGATGATTTGAGAACCGCGCAGGGATCGTATGGCTCTGATCTACTGCGATTTTTACCATCATCAAGACGCAATATGATTTTTCGTTCCACAAATTTTTTCCCTTCAAGTATCAGACGAAGTTTGACTTTTCGTCAAGGAAAAAAGTGGGACGAAATTTCAAATCCCGTCCGTGAACTTTTCTTCTCAATCTCATTTATTTCTTTTCTAGAACTAAGCCTATAAAAAGTATTATAAGTACATTTTAGGATTAAATGGATATTTAAATAAGAATTAAGATGTAATTAGGATTAATTTAAGATTTAACTAAGATTCGTAATTATAAAAAACTTCCGGACGGGATTTATCTCCCGTCCGTACATTTTTTAGGTTTCGAACTCAAATTTTGAGTCTCGACAACTACAACTTGAACTCAAAATTTCTATTTCTAAATGCCAAATTAAAAAATTGTGATGTATGTCTAGCAAGTGAATAAACAAGTAAAGTTTATCGTTGTACATTTTTATCAATGAAATATGAAATTTATAATGGAAAGTTTTGTACCAGATATATGTATGTGTTAGGATTGTGGACTCAAATACACTTACGCACAGAGTACTTGAAGTTGGAGAAGATGAGGAGAAGACGAAGACAATAAGAGAATGCAACAGTAGCTAGAAGAAGTGCAGCTGGAGAGTTGCGATCGACTGTCCTGGGGTGCGGTCGACCGACCACCCGACCGCAACTAGGCTGCTAGGTATCTTCGAGTGTACAGGGTTCAATAGAGAGCGAGACAGTCGACCGACCAGGGCTTCAGGAATGGACTCTACACGTTGCGGTCCACCAATGCACCAATTGCGGTACAATAGAGTTGTAATTTAGTAGTTATTCTGTCCTTGTGGCAATCTATTTCATTGTATCGAAAGGCCCACCAATTGGGATAAATATGAATGGAAAAGAATAAATAGTAAAAAAAGTATTCTAATTTTAATGAGTGTCAACGACTCTGCATATGCTATGAGGGAAAGTAAAATCAGACCAACTGTAAAAGGTATGGACACAAAATTATTTTATTCTTTTTTTTTTTTTATGAAACGGATAGAGTCCAAGGACTCCAGCCATGCATTAATAAACACAATAATTACAATGGAGAGGTCTTACAAGACGTAAAACAAGCAAAAAAGATACACTACTCCTAATAACAATACAAATGAGTCAAGACGGACTCAAACAATTAGCTAAATACAATATCCCAGGATATACAAAAACAACACAACCGCAGACAAAGCCAGCAGACAACGCCGGATCTCAGAGCAGCTCACGAAACAGCTCAGATCGAACGGAGCAGGGGAGTTGTAACAACACATCACAGGGGTGAAGAATGCTTCTCCGCACCCAATACCCTGTCATCGAGGATACAGAGACGATCCTACGATCATAAGGAAGCAGAGTGAATCCGATGCACTGCATCAGCGCTAAGGAATGAAGCTCCCCAACACAGACAGCACCAAATGGATACCGCTAGATGCAAACCAGTTAAATGAACAAGACAGAAAACATGGCGCTCCGCCACAAGCTGAAGGAGATACCAGCTACTACCGTTAAAGAAAGGCTACAAAGCATACAAACAGGGACAGAAGACAAGAGCTCACAAAAGCCTAAAATACAATCAGGCTAAGTAAACATCACCAAGAAAAGAGAGCGATAAGAATGACATTCTGAGACTAATAATCCGACAGAGCAAGCCTTCATCAACAGAGAGAACAAGCCAGAATACAATAACAGTCTTAAAGCCAAAGTTCACAGAGATGTCCCCATCAAAAATACAACAAACATAAAAAATGCATCAAAAATTATTTTATTCTTTAGGGACTAATATAGCAATACACCTTTATTATACTAGTAACCTGCACGTGCAATAAATGTTGTGATCAATTTTTTATTTATTTTATAAAGTAAATAATAAAACGTATCTGGCATCGAACCTGATACATTCCTTTACTCATACATAATATTTACAAATTATCTTTAGTGACGCAAACTTTTATTTTCTATGAGTGGTATTTTTGTAAATAATTATATTGTAAATAAATTTGAATTTTGAAGATATTATGATAACTAACAACAGTTGAGTAAATAATGATTAATATAATTTCCACTTTTAAATGAATAGTTGAGATTAGATGGTTGAATGCCCACAAATAACAACTCCAACTCTCTCATTATAATATTAGATTTACTCGTGAAACCCGATTCTAGAAGAACAATCCGACCCGACTCGACCCGACCCGACATGACACAGAAACGAAACCCACTCTTAAACCCTCTCCTCCTGAACGCCACCTCTTCTTCTTTTTCCTCCTCTTCAAAATTCCCGAAGCCTATAACGAAACCCTAGAAATCTCGAATTCGAACTCATCAGAATCTTTCGCCATGGGAATCTTCGAGCCGTACCGAGCAATCGGGTACATCACAAGCCAAGTCCCATTCTCCGTATACAAACTCGGCACCGAGACCTTCGTCACCGTCAGCGTCGGCAAAGCTTGGCAGACTTACAACGTAACACGCCTCTTTTTTCTCTCCATTTTGATGTGATTTGTTTTGAATTTGATGTCTTTATTGTTTTGAAGAATTAAAAATCTTAACTTTTGGTATCTGTTGTGTTGCAGTGTGCGAAATTGACTTTGGCAATGGCTGGTGAGTGTTTGTTCTCCTCCAGCTGTTTTTACGTGCAGTGCACGTGCTTTCTAATGTTGCTAGTTGTGCTTGTTGTAAGTTGGTGGTGATAATTATGTGTTGGAAGAATGAATGAGGTTTGACTAACATTCGAAGGAAAGGAAACGCGTGCATTGGATGTGGTTATTATCTTGCAGCATTAGAGTGTGGCGTGCTAACTGTACAAGGTTTGAGAACTTTTGTTGTGGACCAATATACGTGGTTTTAAGTGGATTTCATTAGTTTTGGGAGATTTCACTTTTAGCGGCAGTTTTTGTTTAGACAGAAAAGAAAAACCAACTGGATACAGATGCGCTTGGTGTTTTGGAAAATGGGGATTAAACAGAAACACCGCCTTATAGGTTTCTTTTCCCTGTTTCCTGTTTTTCCAACCTTGGATGCACTGAAAGTCATAGATTCATACATAGGTGGATTCTTATGTGTATAAGTATATACATGGATAATATGTATATTGGATTCACATGCTTATGTATATGCTATGTACACGTTTGCATGTAATTTCAAGAACTGATGCACGTTGGGCCCAGGGTGAGCGGCCGCTCACTCTGAGTTTTCGCAAAATTGTAAGACCTAGGTATCTATACAATTATTTTATATATATGCCTATATACAACACATACTACCTCAACATATACACATGAAACATATTGTGTTCCTGTGCCAATTCTTTGAGTAATTTCAATCTATATGCCGCTTTACCACTCATCTTAAGTAGCTTGTATGGTCCAATATACCTTGGTGCTAACTTGCCTCATCTTCCAAACCATATTACCCCTTTTGTTGGAGAAATTTTAAGGAAAACGGTATCTCCGACCTCGAACTCCAAATCCCTCATTCGAATATCTGCATAACTTTTTCTGCCTGCTCTGAGCCTCAACCATTCTCTTCCGAATTAGCTCGATCTTTTCTGAAGTTTGTTGCACGATCTTTGGTCCGAACATCTGCCTTTCTCTTACTTCGTACCAACAAACGGGTGTTCTACAATTCCTCCCATACAACGTTTCATACGGTGCCATGCCAATACTAGTTCGATAGTTGTTGTTGTAAGCAAACTCTACCTGCGCTAAGTACTTCTCCCAACTTCCTCCAAAATTCATGACACATGATCTCAACATGTTCTCTAGGATCTAGTACTCGATTCACCATTTCAGTTTGCCCATCTGCTTGTGGATGAAAAGCCGTAACAAAGTCATTTATAGTCCCCAAAGCTGCTTGCAAACTCTTTCAAAATCTCGATGTGATCCTTGCATCTCTATCCGAAATAATTGTTACGGGTACTCTGTGAAGCCTTACAATCTCTTCTATGTACACTTCCTCCAATTTCTCCAATGACCAAGTAACCTTCATTGCCAAGAAATGCGCCGACTTAGTTAATCGGTCCACAACGACCTAAATTGAGTCATTACCCTTCAGACTTCTAGGTAAACCAGTGATAAAATCCATGTTGATATTTTTCCACTTCCATTCCGAGATAGGCAATGTCAGCAATAATCCTCCGGGCTTCTGTTTCTTCACTTTGACCTGCTGACAAGTAATACACTTTGCCACAAAATCTACCACATCTCTCTTCATGCTTGGCTACCAGAAGTGTTGTTTGATGTCATTATACATCTTTGTATTTTCAGGGCGTACCAATAATAAGGTGGTATGTCCTTCCTGCATAATACTCATTCAAATCCCCCTTTTTGGCACACACCTCTCTCTCTAGGACTCCATCCTGAACACGAAATTATGATAACTTGCCGATATAAATATGCTCTTTCATCTTCTGAATCTCTGCATCTGACTTCTGGCCCTCAATGATTTGTTCCCTCAATGTAGACTGAAGTCTCAACTGCGCCAACGTCGCGCCCAAACTCTGCATCATGACTTCAATACCTGCCCGATCCAATTCTCTGCCAGCTCCTTCTGTGTTGTAATCAAACGAGATAAACTACTCTTTCGACTGAGTGCATCGGCCACTACATTTGCCTTTCCTGAGTGATACTTGATTTCAGGACGAATGTCTTCCATCACTTTCAACCATCGTCTCTGCCGTAGATTCAGGTTCTTCTGCTTGTAGATATACTTCAAACTCTTGTGATCAGTATACATGTTAACCTTTTCTCCGTATACATAATGCCTTCACTATTTTAAGGCAAAAATAATTGCTGCTAGCTTCAGATCGTCAGTCAGATAGTTCTTCTCATGTGGACGTAATTGCTTTGATCCATAAGCTATAAATGTTCCTTCTTGCATCAAAACACAACCAAACCTTTGTGAGAAACATCACTGTAGATATCATAGTCTTTGCGTGCTTATGGAGGGGGAGTGATCTCCCGCGATTCGTCCTCTTCCTTTAGCTCTTCTTCAGGTTCCTCTTCTGGATTCTCCTCGGAATCCTCTATAGGGTCCTCGAAGAAATTTTCTTCTCCCACATTTTCTATAGGATCTTGATTATCCGCCATCCTACAAAAAGTGGGGAAAAGAGCATCAATATACACATAAAGCAACATAAATGTAAGTTCAACAACTACACATTCATGGCTCTAAGACTGATACTCACACCTCTAATGTCCACCTAGGTACTCACCCTCCAATGTCCATCTAGGTTTATTCCCCATACCATGTTTATTATTACTAATTAAAGTTTGCTCTGATACCACTTCTTGTCCTCTTAGCAGAAGTGTTGAAGTTGTAAGAGCAGAAGTTGTACGCTAAGTTATCCAAGTGCGAATTCTGGAAGTTTGAGGTGACATTTATGGGTCACATCCTTTCTAAGGAGGGTGTAGTCATTGATCCCCAGAAGATTGATGCAGTGTAAGGATGGCCTAGATCGACGACTGTAAAGGAGATCAGAAGTTTCTTGGGGTTGAAGGGATAATATCGGCGGTTTATTCAAGGATACACATAGATAGCAGTTCCGTTCACAAGACTAACCAAGAAGAATGTGAGTTTCAAATAAACTGATCAGTGTGAAGTAAGCTTTCAAGAGTTGAAAGAGAAGTTGACAACATCACCTAAACTGGTACTACCACAAGCAAGCAAAGACTGATATCTACAATGATGCTTCTCATAGAGGTTTGGGTTGTGTTTTGATGTAAGAAGGGAAAGTTATAGCTTATGGATTAAGGCAGTTGCATTCACATGAGAAGAACTATCCGACTCACGATCTGGAGCTAGCAGCAATTATTTTTGCTTTGAAGCAGTGGGGGCATTATGTATACGGAGAAAAGGTCAACATGTATACTCATCACAAGAGTTTGAAATACATCTACCAGCAGAAAGACCTGAATCTACGGTAGAGACGGTGGTTGGAAGTGCTGGATGACATTCGTCCTGAAATCAAGTATCACCCAGAAAATGCGAATGTAGTGGCCGATGCACTCAGTCGAAAGAGTAGCTTATCTCGTTTGATTACAATGCAGAAGGAGCTGGCAGAAGAATTGGATCGGCAGGTATTGAAGTCATGATGCAGAGTTTGGGGGTGATGTTGGCGCAGTTGAGACTTCAGCCTACATTGGGGCACCAAATCCTTGAGGGCCAGAAGTCAGATGCAGAGATTCAGAAGACAAAAGAGCAGATTTCTATTGGCAAGTTATCAGAATTTTGTGTTCAAGATGGAGTTCTATAGATGGGAGAGAGGTTGTGTGCCGGAAAGGGGAGATTTGAAGGAGAGCAATATGCAGGAAGCACATACCACCTTATTATCGGTACACACTAGAAGTACAAAGATGTATAAGGACATCAAACAACACTTACTATTGGCCAGTCATGAAGAGAGATATAGCAAATTTTGTGGCGAAGTGTATTACTTGTCAGCATGGCAAAGCGGAGAATCAGAAGCCCGGAGGATTATTGTAGACCCGAAATGGAAGTGGGAGAATATCATCATGGATTTTATCACGGGTTTACCTAGAAGTCCGAAGGGCAATGACTCGATTTGGGTTGTTGTGGACCGATTAACTAAGTCGGCACATTTCTTGGCAATGAAGGTTACTTGGTCATTAGAGAAATTGGCGGAAGTGTACATAGAAGGGATTGTAAGGCTTCATGGAGTATCCATAAAAATTGTTTCAGATAGAGATGCAAGGTTCACTTCGAGATTTTGGAAGAATTGCAAGCAACTTTGGGGATAGAATTGACTTTAGTACGAATTTTCATCCACAAACAGATGGGCAAACTGAAAGGATGAATCGAGGACTAGAGGATATGTTGAGGTCATGCCACATGGATTTTGGAGGAAGTTGGGAGAAGTACTTAGCGCAGGTAGAGTTTGCTTACAACAACAGCTATCGGGTTAGTATTGGCATGACGCCGTATGAAGCGTTGTACGGGAGGAAGTGTAGAACACTCGTTTGTTGGTACGTAGTAGGAGAAAGGCAGATGTTCCGACCAGAGGTCGTGCAACAAACTTCGGAGAAGATCGAGCTAATTCGGAAGAGATTGGTCAAGGCTCAAAGCAGGCAGAAAAGTTATGCAAATGTTCGAAGGAGGGTTTTGGAGTTCGAGGTCGGAGATACTGTTTTCCTTAAATTTTCTCCAACGAAAGGGGTAATCAGGTTTGGAAGAGGAGGGAAGTTAGCACCAAGGTATATTGGGCCATACAAGATACTGAAGAGGATTGGTAAAGTGGCATATAGATTGGAATTATCCGAAGAATTGGCACATGATTGTGTACCAGAAGAGGATCCAGAACTCCGAAAGATGGACCTGAAGAAGAGCTAGTGGAAGAGAAGGAACTGCAGGAATCACGGGCGATCACTCCCCCTCCTAAGGAACCTTTGGGCGAATCTTCGGACGAATTGCCAGACCTGACCAAGAAGGATCACATTATTGCGTCACTTCGACGTTAGATGTGCATTTATCGGTGGCGAGTGACCCATCTTGAGGGGCAACATGTGGAGAACCAAAGGTGTATTGCATCCTTGGAAGGGAGAGTAGAGGATCTCGAAGAGGTTTGGCATATTGCAGTTCGGCATTTCGCCTAGTTGGACTAGGTGGGGAAAGAAGGATTTCAGGCGACATTGCGACGAGTTGCAGCATGAACTTGATGAAATGCGAGCTGAATTCAGAGAGACCAAGAGGTTTCGTCACATCTGGTTGCTATTATGATTGTTTTAGTTTTTTAGACTTGAGTGGAATAATTTTTTTAAAGCCATTTTCATGGATTTATGAACTATTTTGAATAAATCAGCTTATTTATTATTTTGGTGTATGAATTTTGGCAAATGAATAAATAAAATTTTATTTTGAGCATTTTGTGTGAAATCATATGAGGCATTGTTTCCCTAACCAAATTGGTGTGTTTGTAGACTCAGAAATGGCAGAACCTAGAACAAGGGATGATAACAACGAAAAGGGAGCCCATGAGAACATGCTTGATTTAGATCGAGATTGCCAGGGTTTATCAGATCCTGAATGCATTTATGATGGTAGGAGTGGGCCGGAATACTGGAGCAAGACCAACAACTCCCAATTCTGACCCCATCAAGTAGGTGGAGTCATTCAAGCGGATGAAGCCGTCGGTGTTTGAAGGGCAGGTTGATCCCAATGCAGCTGATGATTGGATCAGACAAATGGAAACTGTCTTCGAAGTCTTGGAGATCCTAGCAGCTAACAAAGGGAAGTTGGCCGCTATTCCGTTAAAGAAGGATGCGGGAGTATGGTGGTTGTCTATGAAGAGGACTCTTGGCGAGGGGCCTGTGATTGTGGAGGCGTTCTTGGAGGAGTTTAGGGATCATTACTTCCCTATGGACATCCAAGAGAAGAAGGCCATGGAGTTCATGAGCTTGCAACAGGGGAATATGACGGTGAGGGAGTATGAGATTAAGTTCGCCCAATTGTCAAGGTACGCTCCAGAATTGATCGTGGATGAGGCCAAGAAAGCCAGAAAGTTTGAGCAGGGTTTAAGGTCGAGCTTAAGGTCTCGCATGATACCTTTGAGAATTCGGAAGTTCGATAAACTGGTTCGTAGAGCAGCAATGACCGAATCAGACATGAAGCAGTTCTAACAGAAGAAGGAAGTGTGGAACAAGGGCAAAAGGCCTGCAATGACAAGCCACAATGGAAAGAAATTCCAAGAGAAGGGTAAGATCGCCGAACAAAGGAGTAACTATGGCGAGAGGGATAGGCTGTTACAATTGTGGAGAGGTGGGTCATTACAGATCAGAATGTCCCAAGAAGCAGAATCCCAGAGCTTGCTACAATTGTGGGAAAGAGGGGCATATCAGACCAAACTGTCCACAATTGAAGTAAGGCGGTGCAAATGAAAACTAATTAGGGAAGAAGGAGAAGCCTTACCAGCAGGGATGAGTATTCGCGTTGACAGAGGAAGACACATAGAATTCCAACGATGTCATCACTTGTATGGAGTAATTTAAATAAAGGTTGAAGTTGTTTGAATAAAACTTTGTAAGAAAATAAATGTGAAGAATTGAGTAATGTAATTCTTCATGTAACATGACATCTTTTGATTAATGGAATAAATGCGAAAGTTTTATTTGATACTGGATCTTTGCATACTTTTGTCTCCCAAATTTGCGAAGGAGTTAGGTGCTGAACCTAAGATTTTTCCGGGTAGAGTATTGTCGGTAGCCACGCCTTCGGGAGAGACGTTGACTACTGATCGATATTACTCTAATTGTGATATCGAGATCGGATGAAGGATTTTGGGGATTGACCTTATAGAGCTGGAAGTTTTGGGAGTCGATGTGATTGTTTGCATAGATTGTATGACAATCTATGATGCTACTATCAAATGCAAGTATAAGGAGGTAGTAGTGAAGACGCCAGGAGGACCCACGATGACCTTCCAAGGGAAGAAGGGATGCAAGAAAGTAGTAGTGGCATTATCAAAGATGAAGATTCCGAAAGAAGTCAAGATGATTCTAACAGTGTTCTTGGATGACCTGCCGGGATTACCATCGCATCAAGATGTTGAGTTTTGCATTAACATACAACGGGGGAGTGTTCCTATATCCAAAGCTCCTTGCAGCCTGTAGAGCATGATGAAGTGAAGCGGAAAATTGAGGACTTATTGCATAAGGGATTCATTAGACCAAGCACTTCATCATGGGGAGCGCCAGTGTTGCTAGTGGAAAAGAAGGATGGATCAATGAGGATGTGTATTGACTACCGTGAGCTGAATAAGGTGACTATTCAAAACAAGTATCCGATTCTTCGGATTGATGATTTGTTTGATCTGTTTCAAGGACCAGCAGTATTCTCAAAGATTGATCTATGGTTTGGTTATCACCAAGTTTGAGTTAAGGAGGAGGATGTGCACAAGACAACTTTTCGGATTCGGCATGAGCATTATGAATTTTTGGTTATGCCATTCGAGGTGACGAATACACCGACAATATTCATGGATATGATGAATAAAATTCTACGGCCGTTCATTGATTCTTTTGTTGTGATGTTCATCGACGACATTTGCGTGTACTCAAAGACGGAAGAGTTAAACTAGGCCCAATCTTTTTCTCAAATAAGTTTTATTTCATATAATATATATTTGTACGAGTCTTTATTTATTGTCAATTACTTCCCAAAAGGTTGACTTATTTCTGAAGATTACCTTATAACATTTTTTGGATTTCTTTGGATTTGATATTGGCCCGGAACAAGATGGTAGAAACTTTATTCCTAGGTGTGGTTATTAGGTGTGGTTATTATAGATAGCTTAACATACTCACTTGATGCCTATTAATCCTTCAATTTGCAAATGCATGCAGCATGCTTCTATGGAAAGAACAAGAGATTAGTAAACCCGCCGCACAGGTGGAAAGAATCCAGTATTTTGATGTATGGCAATTGAAAAAAAGGCATAGTTGTTTTTGTTTAATATATATTTTCCTAACGAAATATATGAAGTACTTCTATAGTAAATAAAGAACCATTGTGTCAAATCTCAGCCGATACCAAGATGCCTTGGCCGAGTTGGATTGAAATTACCGACCAATACTCCCGATATATCCGTTAATACCGATAGATCACCAACCGATACCCAGTATCTATTCGGAGTTTTGAAACCATATCCGGAACACATTGGAGGAAAGTCATTGGTGGTAGTTATAGTAATGAGTAATGACCGATAAAAATCATTCAAATGGTCATGACTGATAAAAATCATTCAAATGGCCTTTGGTACTTTATTTCCATGCCCCCCTAGAATTGTGGAGTAACTTTGACTGCATGCAAGAACAGAAACTTGCAAATTGGAATTGCAATTGCAGTTTGTAGACCTATAGTTGCAAATTGGATAGTAGGGGGGTTGAAAGGAGGCATGAGTTGGTAGGAGGGTGAAGGTGAGGCTGGTGTAAGTGAGGAGAAAGAGAAAGAAGGAATGCGGGAGGAGGAGGTATGGAGGAGGGCGTGAGAGGACTGGAGCAGTGTTTTTTCAAGTTCATAGTATGTCCCGGTTCATGGTATGGGTACCGGATATCACTATGATACCTTGAGTAGTATGTGGTACGGAGGGAGTATGATGAGCCGGGACACTCCTTTGAGTCATATATATACGTGTGTGTTGAGATAGAGATAGAGACAAATTAATACTTAAATTGATTAGTTATTTACTTGCTTGCCAAATATGAGTAATTTTCAGATTAAACATCATGAAAAATTGAGGAGAGTTAAAGAGAAGTTGATTTGTAACTAATAAAGGTCTTCAAATTTAAGATATGGAAAAAACTTCAGGCAGATTGTGAGTTTAAGAGATATGGATCACGTGGCCACCATGAATTGGATCACAAGATTTGGATCATGATTCCGAGCAGGGTGGGAGATCCCGATAGCCACTGGACTGGAACTAAGGAGGAAAATGGTATGGATCAATCGGGAGGAGGGAGGAATCACAAAACTCTACTTATGCTTGAAAGTTTGATTAGTCTTGCCACTGAATGGATATTCGTGCAACTACAATGGCGAGTTTTACGAAACAAACACACCTCTAGCTGACACTCTTTGACCCAATTTGCAAGCTACCAAACTAGTCCTAAATAGCATGTTTACTTTCATGGTTAATTATTACAGATAGGTATTTGGAAATTGTCTTAGAGTCGTGTCTTGAACATGACTGCAAGGACTATTAAAGGTATTTTCCCCCTTTTTAATCTCTTTTTTTAGCACGAGGATCTTCTGTATAGTAGGGAGCAGCTGCTGCAGCATCATGCTTGAGTTTCTCAGTACACTTGTTTGTCAGGTGTAATTACAACAATTTGTACCAATCACTATATACTCCATTTCTTTTAGTAAACTAGAAAGAAATATTGGAACTTTCTTATACTTAGTTTACTTGTATCAATAAGGTACATTTTCTGGTTGATACCCGTAACACCACAGCCTTGATATCGTTGTTATGCACTTGTTTCCTTGAGTTTAACTACTTTTTGTATATTAGATGATTGGCTTCAGTGTACCTTTCTGCTTATGTTTTGTTTAAATACTTCACTGCTATCTGCTCAATCTCTTATTATTTATAATGGATGCGTTATATCTCGTTGAAGGACCCCAATTGCCAAAGAAGATTCGAGCTCTTGCATCTAATAGAGACTACACTTTTGCTGCATTCGGAACTGATATTGGTGTTTTTAAACGTGCGCATCAGGTTAGTACATGCATGGACGAGAGTTTGTATGGATTGAGGTACATAGAAATATCATTGGTTAAGATTTAAGGTGCCCTAAGTCTTACAATGTGATCTCATCTTACATATTTTAACATAATAAATGCTGTAACTTTATGTCTTGGGCTTCACTTTTTTCAAATAATGTTGCTTCATTGTTGCATGAGTTTAGTTGCAATAACTAAAAAGCTTAAGTAGTCATTGTGCATCAGCATTCTACAATGGTGGCTACACTCAACTTGATGCATTTATTGGCTTGGAATTGGGCATTATTCTTGAGGTATTGAGGCAGTTTGGTTTAGAGCATCCACAGTCTTGAAAGGAAAAAAGTAGCAAAATGCATAAAATAGATATAGCAGAGTGGGGTTTCTTGCAGTCATCAAATGCTATAAAATAACAAAATTTGATCGGACGAAGCTTGAAGCTTCGTCGGAGCGAAAAAAACGGAAAAAGAAATAAAGAAATAAAATTCCCATTGGACGAAACTTGAAGTTTCGACCCCTTTTCAAAGACGGAACATGAAGTTTTGTCCAAGCTCCAATTAATTTCCACGACCATTTTTTAATTCATAAAATCCTCTAATTTCATTGGACGAAACTTCAAGTTTCGTCTCATACAATATTTTTTTTATATTGCAGACGAATCTTCTGCTAACGAAACTTGAAGTTTCTTCCAGTATAATATGCATATTGCTGTATCCTCTCTCATATATAGCAATCTACTGTAGTGATTATGGCAAAATATGCATAAATAGCAAATGACTGTAGCGATTGAAATGCTAAAATATGCATATTATGCAAATATAGCAGACAACTGTGGATGCTCTTATAAACTTGCCAAATCTTTTGCAGTGCTCTCATGCACTCACGTAGTGGTCCATGGATGAACCTAATTTGTTGAATTTAACACATGATTTTGTTAAATGAAAGTGATTCCGATCTATAAGCTTCACTGGGGTTTCATTTTTTCAATAATGCAACAACACTATTTACCAAAAGTAAATAAATTATAACATGTTCGCGAAGAAAAAATTTCTGAACAGATTTGAGTTTTAAGTCATATCCTATTAACCTGCAAATAGTTCCTTATAAAGTTCCTATCATTGTTAAAACCGTCCCTCCCCTTGCCACATAATATTTTCTTCTTACTCAAGTTCTTTTGTCTAACTAACCTCATATTAAATCCATTTACCCAGGTAGCAACATGGAGTAGACATAAAGAAAAGATTAATCTTTTGCTCTTAATTGAAGGATATATCTTAAGTGTTGACATTAAAGGCAATCTCTTTATCTGGACATATAAAGACCTCGAGCAAATCATTGAACCAGTTGGGCATATTTTATTAGGGGAGAACTTCACTCCAAGTTGCATAATGCATCCAGAGACTTACCTAAACAAGGTAATTTTGGATAGTTAGATCGTTAAATCATTATAGTGATTTTGGCTTCTGAATTGTAATTTTTATCAAGTCCTTGCAATGTATTATGCTTAAATCAGGTCATCATTGGTAGCCAAGAAGGCAAACTGCAACTGTGGAACATCGATACAAAAAAAACCCTTTTTGAATTTCAAGGCTGGAATTCCACTGTTCATTGTTGTGTTGAGTCGCCTGTACCAGATGTAGTTGCAGTTGGTTGTTCTGATGGATCAGTTCGTATTCACAATGTGCGTTATGATGCAAACGTGACGAAAAAGCCACTAATACATTCTACACATGGTGCTGTGACTGCCTTGTCTTTCAGTAGGGGTAATTCTTGAACTTATATCCCCTTTTTCTATTTTACTGTTGGACTCTTTACGATCCATGTCCGGCTATGCGTCTCCTTCAAATCACACTTCTTCATATATTTAAGTATGCTCGTGTATTCTCACCCTTGCTCAATGTATTAGTCTTTGACTGGAGATGTGTGATGCGTATATGAGCCATTCTTTTCTTCATTCTCATCTTTTATATAGCCACCACCACTACTACCATCCACCCACCTCTCGCGCTTCTTTCTCCCCTCTTATTTGGCAATTGATTTAAGAAGGCAAACCATCTGGCTAATATACTGCAGTTACTTTGAGGAGTGAACTTAAGGCTGTGTGTGTAGTCTAATTCTGTAATTAGGGGAATGTTACCTGCTTTTGCTTTTATGTGTCATCGTATGATAGAAAGACCTTTTCCTGTAAAAGGTTGAATACAGTGAGAAAATTATCCTCACGTTTCCAAAACACACGAAGGAATGCAAAATTGATGTTCTTCAATTTATCAACAATTCCTATCATTTAGAGTGTTTAATGCAATGTGTAAAATAAGTAATTAACTGTAATGGCGTATGAAGCAGCTTCCAGCTGCTATAGTGGTTTAAACTTCAGCCTTGAGTCATGTCTAGTACTCGGAGTAACATTGCTGCCTTATGGTCGAAGATTGCATATTCAAACTTATATTATTAAATATTGATTAATCTAGTGATAAGTAAAACTCAGGCTCTGTTTGGTATTGCTATTGCTGAGAACAGAAAGTGTGATTAGCAAAAAATGTTGCTAAAAGAATGTGGAACTTCAAATTTTTTTTCTTAGCAAGTAAAAGCACTTTTTTGAAAAGCTAAAGGCAACACTTACAGGTGTGTTGAGAAAAATGCTAAAACTAGTAGTTTTGTGACATGGAAAAGTATTTAGGCTAAACACACTTTTAATTCAGTCAACTAATTTGAGTCTAAAAGTGGTTTTAGAACCAAAGCACTTTCCAGAAGCAATGTTTGGGGGTTCCATGCCATTCAGGCTATTCAGCTGAATGGGTTCTTTCATAACTGGCTATTTCATATGCTGAAGGCAATCCTACAATGATACATACATCCACTAGTGTGTTTTTGGCTCTACTTGATGGCATATGGTAGGTCCATTTCTCTAATAAAACTCTCATTCACTGCTTTAAAAAATGTTCTTAACCACTTTCATCCACTGATTTTTTGTTTTGTTACCCCGGTCTAATGATTACATTTTACAAGTATACTTACTACCAAAGATAGTAAATTCATAAGTTGATAAATGGTGGACAACGGCCATTATGCAACAAATTTGAAGGAGACTACACTTCACAAGAGCAAAAACGTTGCTATGAAAGCCCTATAGAAGCAACATAGTCATGCCATGGTCACAACAGTGTATTATATATATTGCTAAGGTAGTAAAGGTCACATGTTTGAACACTAGAGACATTGTTTCTATACATTTGAACTACAAAAATTAATATCAATATATTTTCCGAGATACATATGCAGATCCACATGCACATTCATATAAAATATTGGTTTGTCAGGGCATAAGAACCTCAGACATGGGCTGGAGCGCATATTATTAGCTCCTCAAAAGTAGAGGCCAAACACCCCAAATTGTTAAATGGTTGGTCCAATCGGCCTAGTCCGATCTGTCTGGTTTGGCCTAATTGTTACCTTTAACTACAAGTGTGATACCTTTTCAATGCGTATTCTTTATTATTGTTGCTGCTGATTTTGGTGTGGGAGCAAACAGATGAATTTATGGATTCTTTTGGAAACAATAAAGGCAAACCTGTTGACTTTCACCGGCGTTTGGCTGGTTTCTTGCTGCTGCCGTTATCCTGCAAAAAGTTCGATATACCAGGATGGATCCCGACGACGAACCCTACGATGCTCAAGTCAGTAATCAGGAAGATTATGAAAGAGCGTTTGTGGAAAAATATTGATTACCTTTTTTATGGTGGGGGGAGAGGAGTATTTATAGTGTCTTCAAAGACATTTTAGAGAGAATGATTTATTCCTGTCCCGGTATTTTTGGATAAGATGTAGAGTTTAAATCGTTTCATGATAAGAGATTTAGTTTAAACCGTCTCTTAGAGATAACCATGAATTTGAATTACTTTTTAAATATCTGAATTGGTTTGAAACGGGTTGCTACCCATACCCAATAGGACAGATCCGTTTTTGGGTTATTGGGCTTTGAAGAAAGACCCAGTTCCTAATTCGGACCCGTTTGTAGGTGAAATTACCGTTTTACCCCTGAGAGCTTTAAGATTCGTGCCCGATTTGAACAGTCCCGATTTGATTCTATTTTTAGCCATATACAAGCCCCCCACTCCTAAAGAATAGTTTTACAGCCTTTGAGGAGTAGTTCGCCTGTTTTTAATGGCTTAAATTTATCGGAGTTCTTGGGAGAGTTTGGATCTTGCTTGAGGTGTAACGGTGTTATTCTGAGCTTGTAAAATACCCAAAATTATTTTTAGAATTTTCTGGATTTTTAATGATTTTTCCAGATTTATCTGAATTTTTTATTCAAATTCCGAATTTAAATAATTAATTTTTGAAAATTTTAATTAATTATTCTAATTTAATAATTATATTTGCAGAAATTTTAAAATTATTTTCTGAATTAATAATTATTTTTAGAATTTTTTAATTATTTTTTTTTATTTTTAATTAGTTTTCGGATTTTAAAAAAATATTAATTCAAATAAATAAATAAATAAATAAATATTTACCTGGTGACATGTCGCAATTCTCAGAAATAAATAAATAAATAAATAAATATTTGAGCCAATTGAAGCCGTTGTTTCCAAACGACGACTTTTTATAACCTAGGTCGTTGTTGAAAACAAAGGCTTAAGGCTAAGTAAAATTTTGCGACAAGTTGAAACCGTTGTTTCAAACGACTTTCTATAACCTAAGTCGCTGTTCAAAACAGAGGCTTAAGGCAAAAACTTGGCTTCGATTTTTGATTTTTGATTTGATTTCCCCCCCCCCCTCTTCTTTGGGTGTTGGGGGGGGGGAGGAAAGGGGTGGACGGGATTGTTTATAAATAGGGTGAAGAAATATATTTTTCTATGTTTTATATTTTCAAATTGTGATGATATATTAATTTATCAATTTGAATTTAACTCTCTCTTTACTGTACTTATCTTCACGTATCGCAGTCTCCAATAACATGTGCTAGAGTTAGTTAAGCTGTTGTCACCAATAAATCGGAGTCTTTCGGTTAAAGAATTCAATCGGCGACTTGACCCTACAATAAGCAAGCCTAATCCAAACCCTACCCTAACCCTAACCCTAACCCTACCTTTACCTTTAACAATTTATAACCTAGGTCGTTTTTTAATTTTTTGCTCATTAATGGAGATTTAAAAGAGATGTAATGGATATTTTTTTGGATTTGAATCTCCATTAAATCTCATTTAAATTTTTTTGGAATTGTGAGATGTAAAATACTTAACAAATTACATCTCCATTAATGAGCACAAATTTTTAAAAACGTCCTAGGTTATAGATTGTTAGAGATAAAGGTAGGGTTAGGGTTGAAGAGTAGGGTTAGGGTAGGGTTTGAGTTAGGCTTGTTTATTGTAGTGTCAAGTCTCCGATTGAATTCTTTAACCGAATGACTCTGATTTATTGGCGACAACAACTTAAGTAACTCTAGCACTTGTTTTTGGAGACTGCAATCCGAGAAGATAAGTACAGTGAAGAGCGAGTTAACTTAAAATTGATAAATTAAGATATCATCACATTAAAAAAATATAAAACATACAAATTTATGTTTCTTCATCATCTTCATGAACAATCCCCCCACCCCTTCCCTCCCCCCAACACCCAAAAAAAGGGAAAAAATCAAATCTAAAATAAAAAAAATCAAAAGAGAAGTTTTTGCCTTAACCCTTTATTTCAAACGACTTAGGTTATAGAAAGTCATTGTTTGAAACAACGGCTTCAATTTGTCGCAAAATTTTGCTTAGCCTTAAGCCTCTATTTCGAACAATGACCTGGGTTATAAAAAGTCGTTGTTTGGAAACGACTTCAATTGGCTCAAATTTTTTTTTAGCCTTAATTCGTTGTTTCCAACAACGACCTAGGTTGTAAGAAGTTGTTGTTGAGACAAATTCAAGTCAGAGAGCAAGAGTTTTTGACTCAGATTTTGCTTAGCCTTAAGCCGTTGTTTCCAACAACGGCCTAAGTTAAATTTTTGCCAAAAAAATTACAAGTTCGTTAACTGTGGGAGAAAGAGAGTGTGAGAGAGTGAATAAGATGAAGAGTTATTTGTGTTGAAATACCCAAATTACCCCTCACCACTTAAGAGGGAGAAGGGGTTGGTGGGCGGGATCGATCATAACCGTTGGATCTTGATCGATTCGATCCAACGGCCCAAAGAGGAGTTTGCAACGGGTTTGTGCAAATAGACCCGTTTACTGATCGTTGCTCTCTCTCTCTCTCTCTCTCTCTATATATATATATATATATATATAGAGAGAGAGAGAGAGAGAGAGAGAGAGAGAGAGAGAGAGAGAGAGAGAGAGAAGTTTCTTCCATTGCAAACACAAATATTTGTGCAAACCACTTAATCCGTCATTGACAATGATGGGTTAAGGCAAAATATAAATTTTTGCCTTAAGCCTTAACCCGTCATTGCCAATGACGGGTTAAGTGGTGTGCACGAGTTTGCACAACATTTGTGTTTACAATGGAAGAAATCCCATATATATATATATATATATATATATATATATATATAGGGAGACGGTCTGATGTGAACCGTTCTCACGATAAGCTTTGTGAGAACGTGCATAGTCATCACATGGATGATATGAACCGTTTATGTTGATTAGAACAACTAAATACTAATTAATCTATAAATGTTAAATCAAGTCATTTGAAATCTATTTGTCCATGCATCATGACAATATTAAAAATAACAATATTTGGCCATACAATTTGTAACATTTTAATGCATGAGAACTTCTCATGTAGACCAAAATTAACGGTTTCGATTTGTCAATTAATGCCCCCAAAAGAAGTTCTCACGTGGTTCTCGCCAAAGGAGTTCTCACCAGATCACAGTTCGTTATGTTTTATATTGACATGATGCTTGAACAAATGAATTTCAAATGACTTGATTTTACATTTGTGGATTAATTTTTTTGTTCCAATCAAATGTTAATGGTTCAGATCATCCATATAATCGCCATGCAAGGAGTTCTCACGAAGCTTATCATGAGAACGGTTCTACGTGCATCGTCTCCCTATATATACGTGGATACAGTGGGGCCCAATGGCATAGGAGGAAATTGCCTCGTGCGGCGCCGGCCGGCGTGTTAAAAACTCATTCCCCGCAACCAAAGTTGATATTTATACATAAAACATAGAGTGAAATAAAATCATTAATTGGGATTTGTTTTGCCCAATTATCATGAGGTTGCCAAATGTACGATTTTTCAGCAATGGAACAATTTCAACCATTTAATGCATGGAGAAGACATTCAACTTTGACAATATTTCATCTTCTTATGTTTTAGGACATGTTGAACACTTTGAACGGTGTGGATCATGCATTTGGGAGGAGGGAGTAGGAAAGTTTTGGGTGGTATGTGAGGAAATTCACACTGTGAACGGTGGGTATTATGCATTTGGGAGGAGGGGTAGGAAAGTTTAGGGTGGCCTATGAGGAAGTTCACACTTTGTACGGTGTGGATCATGCATTTGGGAGGAGGGGGTAGACAATTTTATGATGGGATAGGAGGAAAATTTCCCTCCTTTGCCACCTTTTCTCCTGTTCTCTCTCTATATTTAATGCTTTGCTTTGGACATTTCATTGCTATAGAATTATCATCTGAAGTTTTTAAAGTTCAATGATTAATGTGAAAGTTAAATCGAACATACGAACAATACTCATGCTTGCAAATCTTTAAAGAATTCCATTCTAATAGTTTTATGTCTGAAAACTGGCTCCTGTAATTTGCTTAGTATGAAGTTATTGGGTATAGTAGGGGATGTTACTTCTTATTTATATATCAATAGTTTCTGGGTTTCTGTAATTTGTGATAGTTCCTTTAAAGTTGTACGTGACACCAGCATAGTAGCAATCACAGATAAAATCAGAATAACATGATTATTGCCAGCAAATCTTTAAAGCATATTATTCCAATAATTTTATGTCGGAAAATGGGCTTAGGTTAATATGCTGTTAAATTATTTGGGGTAAATGCAATAAAACCCCATATCTAATAAAAATACTAATCACAGCCCCACCCAACCCCCGCAAACCACCACCACCACACACATTTAAGGGGGGTAGGTTTATGATTTTGTTGCGATACAATGATACTGCTGTATGTACTATTGTACTCTGGCTGAAGACAATTTAATATTTGGACCGCAATCCACACTAGTTTTACCTCAACTTTTTAAATATGTTTGCTCGGTGCTGAAAAGGAATGACACCTGGGTACTGTCAGTCATCAATGTATACTTCATCGGCGGTTGCTTCTTATTTTGACTATTGTTTATCAAACATGTAGTGACTTAACTTTTATGTCAGAGTGGAATGTTCCGTAACAGAAGATGGATATTTGTTTAGCTCCCTTCTGCGGTTATATTTGTATTACATCTGTCCTCCACTTACTTTTATGTTTATCCTGCATTTGTTAAACGTGAAATTGTCTATTCTGTAACACTATTTTCTTGGATGTATCAATGTTTCTATTCACACGTATATTTTCTACTGCATTAGGTGGTCAACCTCTTCTAGCTTCTGGGTGCTCATCAGGTGTAATATGTATATGGAATTTAGAAAAGCAAAAGCTCCAGTCGGTCATTCGAGAAGCTCATGATAATTCAATAGTATCACTCCATTTCTTTGCCAATGAGCCTGTTCTTATGAGTGCTGCAGCGGATAATTCAATAAAAGTAAGAATTTCTGATTCTCATACATTTATGTGTTAGATTTCACTATTTTCACATTTACATGTGTGCTTGATCATTCAGAGCGTTACGATAATTAGAGAAAGGTCTGTTAATTCGTACTCGGTTGGATTATGATTTTGACACTTGATGGAAAGGTGCTAGCTAAGGGACAAGAAAGTTGTATATCCTAAGTAACTCTGTGTGTTCAAAATTTTAGACTTTTTAAAAACATAATAATTTTATCATACAACCTTTCGTGTTGAAATCAAATATTTAGCGACCCGAATTCCCAATTCCCGGAATTCGAGACACAAGCCAGGATCTTTTCTTCAAATGAGTCCGAACACATCAAAATCATAGGAAATTTAAAACTTTATATAGCCACTAAAGTTATTACAAGTACAAATTTGTTCGTCATAGAATTACATCACGAATTCACATGAAATAATCAAATAAATTGACTACACAACATTACGGTCAGAAAACTCTGCAACACACTGGACAACAACTTCCACTAATTGCACACCGCAGCTCGAGTCTCCTTCTCCAAGATCAGCAACCCTGCAACTAAACAGACTGTGGGCACGTTAGTTGAACGCAACTAACGCAATGTTGATAAAACCAGCAACTCTCCAAACTCAACAACCAAGATTGATGCAACAAGGAAAATGTGTAGTCAAATCGCAAGTGTTAGTGTATGCCATGTCCTAGAGTCTAATACACAATCTCAAATGCACGCAAATGCACTTACTCTAATGCAATTTATTTGGAGCGTATGCATCTCATACTACATACTGTTCAAGGAGTTCGTAGTCTCTAGATTTCTGGGTTCGATCCCTCGCTATGCATCCTACTCTTACACTCATTTCCGTTCCTGACATTCATCTAGTGACTGATGAGGTTGCAGTTGGTCAGTCTAATTCCGCCATTGCAGTTAGTAGTGGCGTCCCTGTTTTTCACTATGCCTGGTTTCCGTCCATTGCGCCGGACCTCACTCAAAAGTTGCTAAGAACATAAAGGTAGTCCGCAAGCTCACCAGGACGCCTCGAGTCTTACTCGCGATTTTGAGTTTTACTCTAGCTCTCTGTCCGTATTAAACAACATAGAACTTGACGGAGTCTTAGGGTCCATCCCTAATATTCCGACAGGAGATTTTATAGTACGCACTTTCTGTTTTTATTACTAGACCCCAGAAATTAACAGACGAGACTACGCTATCCGTCCCCCTTAGCAGGCGGGACGGCGCCGCACGTGTCCCCTTGACAGGTGAGTACAACCACCCGACTAGTGCCTATCCTATCAGTCAATAACATACTCTGGTCTTAGGATACTGCTACTTGCTCTGGTTAAGCAACTAAAGATCTTAATTAAGCAAAGATTATTGATTACTAGCCAAATTCTTGCTAGTAAAACTCAGGCTTAACCAAAAATCACAAAGCCCTAGGGAAACCAACGTGGTTCCCAGACCAGGCTCAAGAGTTGGCCCAAACTTAACCTAGCGACATAAGCAATTCAACCTCCGTCGATCGCCAACCACCCTCTAGCTTGGATCTTGACCCCGTCTCCGTTCCGCGATCAATCCCTCCATGGGTAGCGATCCGCCGGCGCACGAAGACCGCCTTCATCCATAGCACTCGAGGTAAGAAAGTTACTAATTTATCAAGGGTCAAATGGGTTGATAGTCTTAGGATGATAACCATTACCCTAGACCATCAACAAGCTAATTACATAGTCAAACACATCAAACAGTGGACATTCACAAGTCTGATTCAAACACGTTCAATTCTTGATTCACAAGCTAATTAACTACTATCTAACTCTTAGTAAGCTGGAAAAATTGCATAACAATCAAAGCAGTAAGTTATCAATACCATATGCAGCTGTGCTATTTTGGAGATTATAAATCACACACTCAATGAAAATCTAAGTTCTTAGATTCTTTGGAAAGATCCTTAAGTCTACTTAAATTTCTCAGTTGGAAACTTTCTTAAAATAGTTCATCTTGAAGGCGAAAAATGGCTAAAATTGATGTGTAAAAAATTTCAGAGTGACAGAAGCTGTCAACCAGTTGTACACTAAACTCAATTAAAAATAAAAATTTCCTCAAAAACTGATAAACTTTTGTAGGCGTGTCCTAGACACATAAGAGCAATACATATCCAAAATTTGACTAAAAACTCCAAGTATACAGGACGATATGATATTTTGAATAGGATTTAACATTACCAACAGCAACTACATTATTTCTCAACATCTGCAACAAGATGTATTTTGTAAAAATATCAAATGACACTTAAAAATCATGAAACTTGGTGGAGATGTTTTAGACATATAGAAGAACCCCACATAAAAATTTCAGCGCAAGAATTTAAGTATTCCGAAAGTTATGAATTTTCAAACTAGACAAAAATACCAAGACGGAACCGAAAACAGTTCAGCCATTTTTCTTGCATCAGTGTTGGTTTTGCATTTTATAAAAAATCCAAACTCCAAAAATTATGAAAATTTCATAAATTTATATAGACATATAGGAGCACATACTGTAAAAATTTCAACTTTAAATTCATAGTAACCATGGAGTTATGATTTTTGCAAGTCAAGCATGTTAAAATCAAAACAGAGCAGAACTTATACCCCATATCAGCAACAAGATGGAATTTATTAAAATATCAAACCACATCCAAAATTTACGAAACTTGGTGGAGTTCATAGGCACACAGCCAAGATGCTACCATATAAATTTCAAGCCTAAATTCCAACATAGCACAAAGTTATGAATTTCTAATCAAACCATGCTTATTTCTTCACAAGATTCAACCTTTATCTAACAATTAGCAATCTTAGCTCACGAACTTAAGTTAAAACATACAAAATTTTATTCATGCAATCTAGCAAACCCAAATCAGAACTATTTATCACATCCACAAAAATAAACAAATTCACAAGCGTTGAGTTTAGAAAGACACCCACTTAAGAAGTTTGTTGATGATCTCTTCTTCTCTTTCTCCTTGTTTGGCTCCTCCTCCTCCTAGCTCCTTGCTCCTTGCTCTCCTCCTTGTATGCTTGCTCTCCAAGCCAAGCTTGAAGAAGAAATGAAGTTGTAGGAAATGCTAGGAAAATGAGAAAATAAAGCTTTTAGAAGAAGTTTTTTAGGGTTAGAAAATGAAGAAATGAGATGAGAGATGGCTTTTTGGGGGTTTAAATAGGGAGGGGGAGGGTGGAGGCCGGCCAAAATGCTTGGGGGGTGAGATGAGGGTGAGGGAAAGAGGGGGTGACCAAAACTCCAAACAAGCACATAGTTTTGTGAGTGGTTTAGGGTTTGGATAAGTGGTTTAGGTGTTTTATGGATAATTATACAAATACACATTCATTTCATATATATATATATATATATGTACATACACATGTACTCATACAACAAAAGGCAATTGCATACACAATACTCAAAAGAAAATAGTTGTATTTAGAAATAAAAATAGTTTATTATTATAGAAAACACTATACGTTCCGTCTTGATTATAGTTGAGACAAACGTACAATTTAATTGAGAAATTGTCCCAACTCCAGTTCAACAATTGTACCATTGTCGGGCTCAAAATATATATTAAATAATATGCCCCAATATTTACTCAATTAAAAATTGAGAAAATCCCAATAATACGTGCAACTCTCTATCGCGCACGAACTAATGTACAAAATAGTTATATACTATTTTGCGGGATCTTACAAATTCTTCGAGCAAATTCAAGCTCAGACTTTGATTCTTCTGTGCAAGGATTTCAGGAAATATAGTGCTGGCATATAATGTATTTTAGGGCTAGGTACCTCAGTTTCCAATTGGTTTCATGTAAAAATGAAGTTGTAAGCAAATTGTTATTTTTTAGTTATTTGTATTTTCGGATTCAAATGAATAATTTCTTACAAAGAGCCTTAATTTTCTTTATTCAGTAATATATTCATGGAGTTCATCAAATTATAAATTCATGTTCTTTATTTTTATTGTTTTATATAGTATTTTCCACCTGTTCATCTTGTGCAATGTGATACTAATAAGAAGAGATGACCTACTTTAGCTTTAGATCGATAATTGGTAAGGATGTTGTGGATCTACTTCATCATTATTATTAATTTATGACAAAAGGATTGAAAGGTCCGCATCTATTTTAACTGATCTAATAGAAAGGTTGAATGCAGACCCTGACTCTCCTCTCACATCTTGTCAGGTTAATTATAGATGTACTCTAATTTATAATAAAGATGTCTCATGTAGTGTGATAGTTGGCACTATGTGGCCTCCATTAAATGCTGGAGCTTTGCCTCAGAACTGTCGAAGCTAGGTTAACTATTACCTATACATTAGAGCTTCAAGGTTCTTTTGGCATTTCCAGATTACCACAACCGGATGTTTGGTAAATTATGTACGCTCTTCATGCGTGCTTTTGGTAGGAAAGTGGATGTCTTGCTAAACATCAATAGTTATCCCCTTATCCTTTTCTCGTAGAACTTCAGTTAATATATTCCTTTTTCATTCAACACATGAGTATTTCTGGATATGCATGAAAGTCACAAATGGGTTGTCCCACATGGGATTATTTTCGTTGACGTGGTTAGCGTTGATTACTAATTTTTTATGGTTCTTTCAGTATGTCTAACTTTGTTGGTTCAGAAATATGCTTTTGCCAATATCCTGTCACAAAGGTTTGTACGAGTTGGTGGCTCCAAATGAAAACTTCTGTCAAATTTTCTAGTATTATAAAATGAAATGAACACAACCTAATAATGTTTGATATATTCCACTTAGCAGAGTTTTCTGTATAACCATTAGTAAATGTGAGATATGTTACTACTTTTGAACTTCTATACCAGCTTATTTTCTATAAGCCCTTAAAGATGACTCTGGGTAGAATGAGATACGTTAGTAGCGGTAGCACATTCGATACTTTGACTATTTGACAACTATTTGATTTTCAGATGGTCTAATTCGTAAACAGTGATTTAGTAAGGATACTTTGACATAACTTGACCAATCAGTTCTCACAGATTGCTCGTATGAGATTTCTTAGTTTCCAAAAAAAATCTTTCCAACTTGACCCAAGTTGCCAGCAGAATTGCGAGCCAATTTTTTAAAAATATATGCTGCTGCCATGTTATCTAGCTATTTGTTTTTAAGAAAAATTAATTCGGTATGACACCATAACTAACCTAAATACATGTAGTATCATTTGCGTATCATCTGCTGCAGTGCTGGGAATTCTGATTATTAGTCTGTGTTCTGATCTGAGTTATCATGTTTTCACGTTAGTTCTTTACTCAGCTAGATGTATTTTCTTATAGTCGTTTTATGTTTTATTTGGTTATTTTTGCTGCAGATGTGGATTTTTGATTCAAGCGATGGAGAAGCTCGTCTTCTACGCTTCCGAAGTGGCCATAGTGCTCCACCTTTATGCATAAGGTGAATATTTTCTTTGCTGGCTTTTGCCTTATGATTATTACGGGGTTTGTGTTATATAAGTAACCTCTCATAGTAAACACTCTGTTCTAGTGTTACCAGGTTCTCCCTCTCCCCCTTCGAACCATGATCCGGATCTCGCGATCCAAATCATAGCGGGTTCATGATCCGGATCTCTTAAACTAGCAATCTGCGGTTTTTTCCATATCTACAAAATGAAGCCCTTTATTTGATTGACCCATCAACTTATTTTCAAAAATTTCTCAGTTGTCATGAACTTTACCTTGATTATTATTCTTATGTTTAGCTATGCAAGTAAATAGTGTATTTATAGTTTATCTGTCTATCTCTTTCTCTATCTCTACGGTCTACACACAAAGAATCATATTTTTGCAACTCATCCTACCCTCCTTACTTCTGAAGCACAGATACTTCACAGAGGGTGCCGTCCCCGTATCCTATACGTATCCGATACTCGTGTCCATGTATCCTCTACATCCCTGTATCCTGCATTTTTTTTAATTATCCAACTATTTGATATGACTGAAATTTGTCCCATTATTTGATTTGTCTGCTGATGGTATATTGCTTATGAACTTGGTTTGTTTACTTATGTTATTGCTTATGCTTATAGACAATTATTGTAGTCTTTATAGATTACCTTATTTATGTTTAATGAAAGATATTTACCATTTTCTTATTAACAAGAGATATTCATATTTTTTGACATATATATATATATATATATAGCCGTATCCCCGCCGTATCCCGTATCCTACTTTTTTGAAAATTGTCGTATCCCCCGTACCCGTGTCCCCGTCCGCGTATAGCCATACCCGTATTGGTCCTTCATAGCTCCTTATCATGCACCACTCAAGGTATCGTATCACAGTTCCGTACCCATACCATGAATCGAATGTACTGCGAACCTTGAAACACTCCGTTCTTTATCCAATGTCCTTATAAAAGCATCCGTAATTGTCTTTGTATTTTCTACACATTTGTAAAGTTACTTGTGCTATTTGTTATGTTAGTTCTTTTAAAAACTTTCATCTTGGTAGGTTTATATCTGTTGGAAATTCTGCTTCTGCATGGCTGAAATGTATTCTTTTGATTCTCTAAAAGTGGAGTTTACCTGTTTCGGTGTTTCCCAACATGAAGTCCTCGAAAACGTTTTTCTAGTACTTTAGTTTTAACTAGTTTTTTAGTGCATGCTAGACTCGTTCCCTCAGTGCTGAATGGTTATCCTCAATTCACAATGTAATAAGATAACCTCACTTGTGATGCACGTGTTAATGCTCCAAATAGACGCAATCCGAACATGCTCTTCTGCCATTATATTATAGTCTAGAGGTTCTTCTTTGGGTTTCACTGTAAATTAATTATGGTCCTGGTAGCCCAGGTTTTGTGAGTATTTTGAAATAATTGCTGCTAATACTTTATTTCTCAATTAGCAGATTCTATAGAAATGGAAGGTGCATTTTATCTGCTGGCCAAGATCGTGCCTTTCGCCTTTTCTCTGTAATTCAGGTATGTGATTCCATTTTGTTAGATCACATAGTGCCCCCCTTGATCTGGCTGCCTTTAGTTTATATTATTATCATCTTAATTTTCCAAGATACTGCTTTATTTAATTTACTTCGTTTTTATCGATGTCTTTTGAATACGCTTTAGCAGTTCATATAATTTGTAATTGTTATCATCTCAAACATGCCTGTGGTTGTCCATGCCTTTTTCCCAAAAAATGTCTTTGTATCCTGTACTTTCCACTTGATTTCTTCTTGCTACTTTCTTTCGGAATCTGGAGTGTTTCAGATTGCTATGCTAGTTCAGAATCAGATGATTGCCTTTTCATTCACCTGCTCGTTTTAAGGGTTATTTTTTTGTTAAACTAGAATGATCGGCATGATAACTAGAATTGAACTGCGGTCTTCAAACTCATATGGAAATTATGAGATTTATAACTGAGAATATATTTGATACCGATCTCCAAAGTTGTACAAGAACTTATGTATGATCTGATTCATTTCAATTGATGTTTTGAAGTTGCCAAACACATTACCTCTTTTTTAGTTGGTACAAACTGGTTAAACTAAATTAGGTTGTATCTCTTTAAATTAAGGAATGGCCATTGTTTCTTTGAGCAGGATCAACAAAGTAGAGAACTTTCTCAGCGCAATATAACCAAAAGAGCCAAAAAACTCAAGATGAAGGTATGCTGTGTTAAGGGATTATATACTATGGTTTATACTTTGCTTTAATGAATAAAATTAGATTACTGGTTTACCATTCCACAGGAGTTTTAATAATCATACGTTTTCCCCTGGGGAGATAACTCATACAAGAAAGTAATGTAAAGGAATTAAAATCAAGTTAACACTCAACATCATTTTCTGTTGCACTTTCTCAGGAAGAAGAGATCAAGTTGAAGCCTGTCATTGCATTTGATGTAGGTATGAATTTCTTGTTTCATAATTTTTTCTTGTCATAGAACCTTCAGAGGTTGAATGATCTCATATGCCATGTTAGCTGGATTATCTACATCCTGAGCAGTGTAAAAAAAGAAAACAAAAACCAAAAACAAAAGTGATTAAATGGAAACATGCTTTAACCTATTTCCAACACTGGCAATAAAACCTAAACACCACCTACCGTTTATTTATTTATTTTCCCCTGGTTTGTCAAACCTTGATTCTGAACATTGTTGATATGTAGAAGGAGCATGTTGACTATTTGCGTAGCAAATTAATAGTATATGCTGCACTTGTTGATTTAGAAAATGGCCCCCAAAATTGAATTCTCTTGTTTTTTGGTATGTGAACGAGAACTAGGTAAATCAAATATGTCATTACTCCATGTCACGGTCCATTGAGGGAAGAGTAGATATGAAATTGTATGTCATAGATTTGGAAAATATGGTGCATGTGGGCCTGTCTTAATTTTCAAGTCTCATATAGGCCATAAATTTTAAGGTACATGATTAAAATCACAAGGACTATTCTCCTTTACCCAATATAAACTACAAGTTTTTAAGTATAGTTCTTGAGATTGCATATATGCTCTCACGGCTTACTTTCACAAGATTGAATTATTACTATTACAGTTTTATTAGTATTATAGTTGTGCAGGTTTTCTGAAACTCTTAGGGGTATTTCGTAACTGAAGCTTATGTTTCGTCAGCTTTACCAAAATTGTGAAGTTTAGCATCTCAAGAGCATCTAGCTCTTAAATGTTTTCTTGTCGGTTTAGTCTATCATGCATATCATTAGTTATGTTCTGACATAAAACATATCATTCAAGTAACCAGAGTATACGAAGGGTCTTTTTCCTTCATACTGTTATAGCGCAAACTAGGATAGGGGTGAGGTGGACTCTTATCACTCTGATATAAACATAGTACCTTGTATTACTTTTCAATTAATGCAATTTTTGGTTTTTTTTTGTTCTCGAACTTTGACCTTGAAATTGTATGGGAGTGTGTGAAAGGGATGTGATTCAATAGAATTGAAGACGGATGTAAATAACGGAGTAGGTTCTGTTGGGATATTATGATTGTAGAATCTTCAAACAACAACAACAACAAAGCCTTTTTCCCAACTAGTTGGGGTTGGCTACATGAATCCTGGTTTTCCATTCTGCTCGGTTTAGCACGATATTTTCAGGCCACAAGCTATCATATCTTTTCTCATTGTTTCCATCCAAGTAAGTTTAGGTCTTGCTCTACCCCCCCAACTCTACCCTTAATACTTATCAAATCACCCTTTCTAACGGGAACACTACTAGTTCTACTTATCAAATCACCCTATCAAATCACCCTTTCTAACGGGAACACTACTAGTTCTACTTATCAAATCACCCGAGGCGGTTCTCTCTACTAGGTTTACGTGTGACTGTAGAATCGCCATGAAGATAAAATTTTGTAAAAGGGATATCTTGTAAGTGTTTCTTAATGGATTAGAATGTTGGGTAATTAAGGAGTGGGTAGGTTGAAAGATTATAATTGAAGGTGTGGGTAGAACATGTTGCGAAACAAACATGGATTGAGCAGTAGGAAGATATGGAAGTTTCTTTCAGGGGTCGCCCTTAGAAGCTAAATAGAACACCTTGTTGTTTCTGTATATCTTAAAGATATGTGTAGTTGCACCCTATAAAGCACGGATCTAGGCAGTTAAAATCGGGTTTTGGAACTAATCGGTTTAGGAGCGATTAGTGATTAATCGGAAAAATAATCGGGGATTAAATCGGAAAAATCATATATATATATATATATATATAGAGAGAGAGAGAGAGAGAGAGAGAGATCTTCGGTTGCACACTACTTTGGTGAGCACTCGCGAACTAGAGACCCTATGAAAAATCCGAACCGCTCATATTGTTCTATATGCCTTAGATAGCCTAACAATAAAAAATTAAGTAATTTGAAGTTCATTTACCCATGATTTACATCATCACAAAATTGTATGGCTGAAAATTCTAACAGCATGATGGATAGGCAAATGAACTTCAAATTACTTGATTTTTTTATTGTTAGGCTATCTAAGACATATAGAACAATATGAGCGGTTCGGATTTTTCATAGGGTCTCTAGTTCGGGAGTGCTCACGGAGTGCTCACCAAAAGTAGTGTGCAACCGAAGGGGACTATATATATATATATATATATATATATGTATATATATAATTTAAAAAAGATATATACTCATTATGTAGCAACACTAAATCCTAACATAAAACTATTATGAGATTATCAAATAGGAACATATAATTATAGAGAAAAAGAATAGGGTACTTGGTTTGAGCTGAGTTTGGATTCTTGATGTGGGTCAAGTCGGGTTTGCTTGTCAGTTCCATCAAACAAAAATAATTGAGGAGCAGCGCGAGCAGCAAGAGGAGATGCAGCAGATGTGGGCTGGGTCAAGTATGCGACGGCGAAAGGGGAGCGACGGTGGGTCGGATTTGGGTTTGCTCGAGGAAGAAAAAAAAGAATCAGTTTGGGTTTGGGTTTAGGCGAGGAAGAAGAAGAGAGTGGCGACATGCCGGATTTGGGTTTGCACGAGGACCAGAAGGGGTTTGGATTTGAGTTTGGACCGGATTGTGCTCAAATAATGCAAATGAGCATGAAAATTAGAGGAGATTTAATCGGTTAATCGACCACTTAAAATTGGCCGATTAACCACTAATCGGCCGATTATACCCGATTAAATCGCTAACTATTGAAATATTATAAATCGCTAAAAAATAACCGCTTAGCCTCCGATTAGCGATTAATCGGGCGTAATCGGAGATTTTAACTGCTTGGGCACGTATACGGGTACGTGTATCCAGTACGGTACATATCCGGTACACGTGTACGCCGATTTCTCAAAAACTAGGATACATGTACGTTAAGATACGCTAAATTAAAATAATTAAAATTTTAATATAATAGATATATAAATAGTAAACTAAAATATTCGATTCAATACGAACATGAAAAAATAAGAAACAAGTATATGGTAATTAAAATTAATACAAGCCAATGTCAAACAAAACATACTAATGGATCATTCCAAGTTTTCAACAACACCAATACCAATATTGCATGACCGAAATGTTCAAATAAAAGTAGGCTAGTCTTAAACATATTCAATAGAATCAACATCATAAATTATATCTATCATAACTTCATAAGTCATAACCATAAACCAACCAAGACCCTTCCATACTACATCCTACTGTCCTATATCTGTCATCTTAAAAAAATTTACACTCAAAACACTAAAATGAATAAGATGCAACAACTTCTTGTACAATAATACAAGTAACCAATCAACCAAAATAATAGCAAGAACTACATCCTACATATATCATTTTGCCGACGTCTTTTAATCAAATGAAACAAAATAATATCTTTTGATCAAATGAAATTAGGATTTGGAAGAGGAGACGAAGAGAATAAGAGAATATATATATATCCCCCTCCCCCCTGCGTATCCAAGAGTATCCCGACGTATCCGAGAGTATTCCTAGAGTATTCGATCTTTTTTTCTTTTAAAAAAAAATAATCGTTGGGAGACATATCCAGTGATTATCCGAAGTGTATCCCACCGGATACGTATCCGGTACGAGATACACATTCCCGGGAGTGTATCCGTGCTTCCTAGGTTGCACCGATAATTAGTATTGACAGTGGGTATATGGTTTGTATTTCTTTATGTAGGGTTTTTTTTTCTTCCCCCTCCATCTATTAAATAAAGTTTTAAAAAAATCCCTCTTAGTGTTTTTTAAAAAAATTTTACGTCGCATTTGTATCAATTGCCTTTTGCTTTTGATATATATGGGGGGGGGGGGGGGGGGGGGGTGATCATGTGATGTGAGACCCTACCCCCCTTAGAGCTGAAAATTCTTTATTTTTCTAACAACATAATGGATGGGCAAATGAATGTCAAATAACTTGATTTTACACCCTTAGACCTTCTTAGACATGTAGAACAAGATAAACAGTTTCAATTTTTCATTTTTGGTGGGGGGGGGGGGGGGGGTTAGTATCATGGAGGGCCTCAAAATAAGAGGAGAGGTAGGGTCTGACATGATCACCCCCCCCCCCCCCCCCCCCCCTCTCTCTCTATATATATATATATATATATACATATATACATATATACATATATACATATATAGAGAGAGAGAAACAGTAACGATATTATGAGATGGGGAGCTAGATACAATTTTTTAGAGCTAAGCAATTTGAAAAATTCAATTCAAGATCACACTGTTCATCATATTCTACAGGTTATGTAGCATGCGTGTACAAAATTTTAAGTCGTTTGGACTTTGGAGACCTCTGGCCTATGCATCAAACTGTTCAAAGAAAGTCATGTTATTTCTAAAATATATATCGGTGAATTTGCTTGAAGCGCTTGATGCATAAGCTAGAGGTCTCCAAATCAGTTGAAATTTTGTACTCTTTGTACACTCTGATACAGGACATGCTAAATAATATAGACGGTGTGATCGTGAATTAGATGGTTCGAATTGTCTAGCTCTGAAAAATAAATCTAGCTCTCCATCTCATATTATCATTACCCTATACATATACCAGAAATCTTGTTACTGCTACTTTTGACAGCAAATTATCAACTTGATTCCGGTATGGTGACAAAACATCTTTATGCTTAGACAATTGAAATAGCTAATTTCTGCTAGATATCTGTTATATTAGTGTCCTAGGTTATGATTATACTGTACCACTAGAAAGCGAGATGTTTTTGTACTAGTTTGACTCATTGCTGGTAAAATTTTAAGGATTACTACTTTGTTCTATCACTCTTTAAGACATTTTGTTTGTGAGGGGTGGTGTTGGATTACTATTATTTAATGATTATGTTGAGTAATATAAAAATATTAATAATCACAGCTGAGATCCGTGAACGTGATTGGTGCAATGTCGTTACGTGCCATATGGATACTCCACAAGCTTATGTATGGCGACTTCAAAACTTTGTTCTTGGTGAACATATTCTCATACCTTCCACAGAAAATCAGACACCTATTAAGGTATGACTTTGCCAAATTTATTTGGTTCATCTGTTATAAGAAAATTATGCTTCTTGTTCAGACTATGAAAAAGTCACTAATACACAACCAAATTTATTTATTAATTTTCTGACAGGCTTGTGCAATAAGTGCGTGCGGCAATTTTGCTATTGTGGGCACTGAGGGTGGTTGGATTGAACGTTTCAACCTCCAATCAGGGATGAGTCGCGGCACTTATATTGACGTTTCTGGAGCACGAAGTTGTGCTCATGATGGGGAAGTTGTCGGGGTTGCATGTGATTCTACAAACAGCATAATGATTAGTGCAGGATACCATGGTGACATCAAGGTCTGGGCTTCATCAAGTCTTATCACTTTTATTTGTCATGTCTTTTCATTTTGGTGCAGCCTTTAAAGATCAGTATGTCTGATGATTAACTCATGAAGATTATATTTCTGAATGTTTCAAAGTAAAATACTCTTAACAATGAAAACAAGCAGATATTAGCCGTTTTTGAATGCATTTGTACTGACTAATACTAATTATGAAAATTCCGTTTCATTCGACCTTGTTACTTGTGTAGCATGAAAGTAAGAAAAGTTTCAAATCCTTGAACTACCAGTTGAAGGTTTAGCTTGATTATTAACCCAAGCGACTTACCCCTTATGCGCTTTATCATAGTTCTGGAACTCGTTATCAGCCTACTTATTATGATTTTTTTTTTTTTAAAGTTTATTATTATGAACTACCAGTTGAAGGTTTAGCTTGTATGGCGTGGTCTATTATTAATCCAAGTGACTTAACCCCAATAGCTTATGTGTATCATAGTTCCGGAACGTGTTATTAGCCTCATTATTATTAATTTTTTAAGTTTATTTTTTAAATCGGTATATAGCTTAAAATTATTATTTTCAGTTTTATAAAACATACTATGATAACATCCATTTTATTAATTTATAAATCGTATAGTATATAAATATATGTAAATTATGAAATTTGCATTTTTTAAAGTTATAAATAATCTAGTAAAAAATTTGTATATAAATATATGTAAAATATATATTATATTGTGCAGTCTCTCATTAGTGTTGTCTCCACTACGTCATGAATGACACTAGTATCAATATATCATAAATAAGTTGTACTATTGAATGCTTCAATTACTTAGTATTGGATTCCTTGGTTTTCTTTCTGTATCGACCTAAATCTCAAGCCATTTCGAATTTTAATTTTTTAACAATTAGAGTATGAAAATTCTTATACTTTCTCTGTCATTGTTATTTTGGTTATGACTGATATCTGAAGGCATGGTAGATATGTCGCAAGAGTTGGAGGTATGACCCTTTTCATGTATGTATTTCATCTACAGGTCTGGGATTTTAAAGGTCGGGAAGTAAGATCCAAATGGGACGTCGGCTCTTCTGTTAGCAAGATTGTATATCATCGTACAAATGGTATCTCTCCCTTTTCCTCCCTCCCTCCTAACGCCCACCCTTCCAGAGTACACATTTTAATGACCTTTCTATTTATTTTTTAGGTCTTCTGGCAACAGTTGCAAATGATATGATCATCCGCTTGTTTGATGTTGTTGCTGTAAGGATGGTTCGCAAATTTGAAGGCCACACAGACCGTATTACTGACATGTGCTTTAGTGAGGATGGGAAATGGCTTCTTTCTTCTAGTATGGATGGAACACTTAGGATCTGGAACATCATTTTGGCAAGACAGATAGATGCTCTACAAGTTGATGTGTGTATTACAGCATTATCCCTTTCCCCTGCAATGGATATTTTGGCAACTTCCCATGTTGACCAAAATGGTGTCTACCTTTGGTTAGTGCATTATATATAACTATTTTTCATCTTTTCTTTAAGTTGCTTGACCGCCCAATTATCCTAAGACTTTTAGAGAGAACAGAAGTAAGTTATACATTCTGATGAATATATACATTATGAAACATAAGAAATATTGATTGACAGGGATAAGGTTCACGTATTAAATGAATAGACCCATTTCTGGGATTGTGTCATAAAAGTCATGGTTGTTGAATTCTTTGTTATAGTCACTGCTTTGTCATTCTTTTCATTGATTATAAAAGCTTAAGAAGAAAAATGGTGGAATTCACCATGGAGTCTGACATGCATGTGAGTGCAAGAAGAAAATCACTTCAATTACCTTATTTTTCCTTTTTCTTTCTTCTAAAACTTGATTAATTTGCTCTGTTGTAGATCCTTATGATATTTCACTTCTAATTTATCAGGGTCAATAAAATTATGTTCTCTGCATCTTCCAATGTGGAAATGTATGCAAGTGGAAATAAAGTACGCAGCTCTCAGTTGCCATCGGTTTCTTCAAAAGAAGGATCTGAAGAACAAGAATCCATTGAAGATTCAGGAGATCAATATCAAATAAAGAAGTCATTCACTACAGAAGATTTGGTACACCAAATTCCTAATTTGGTTACTCTTTCGTTGCTTCCGAGGAGCCAATGGCAAAGTCTAACTAATTTAGACATTATAAAGGTTTGTTGCAATTTATTGCCTATAAACTTGAATAATATATTGAAATATTATTTAAATGTCGTTTTGTTAATTTACTCTATATTTAATTGTCCTCGATTTTGTACATTATCTTGTATATAACTCTGTGATATTTAAAAGGCTAAATTTTAAAAAACCATACTAAGTTTGGGCCAGTTTAAAAAAACCGCACTAAGTTTTTTTAATTTAAAAGGACACAAAATTTCAAAAACTCCACTGGGTTGGTTAATGTTAGGGTTAGGGTTAGGGTTAGTTGGGGGGTTTATTTATACATCTGTTTAGTTATGTTTAGTTAAGTGATGTTTTTTTAAACACAAATGAAAGATGAATGTGGTTTTTTTAAACACAAATGAAAGATGAAAGTGGTTTTTTTAAACCCTACCCTAACCCTAACCCTAACTAACCCAGTGGAGTTTTTTGAAATTTTGTGTCCTTTTTAAAATTTTTTAAAAAAAACTTAGTGCGGTTTTTTTAAACTGGCCCAAAACTTAGTGTTTTTTTTTAAATTTAGCCTATTTAAAATCTTGTTGGTTATTTGAGGTCACCTAAACTGTTGTAACTTTTGATGATTATTAATTTCTTTTGTCTAATATAGCAGTCCAACTTTCTTGCTTTCAGGCCCGTAACAAACCAATTGAGCCACCAAAGAAGCCTGAAAAAGCACCTTTCTTCTTGCCTACCACTCCATCTCTGTCAGGAGAAATATTATTTAAACCTGTTACAACTGTTGATGGTGATGAAAAAGATGCAAAGGATCAACAGCAAACATACAGAAACAGAAAAACTGATTTAGTCTCTCAATTTTCTCATCTACTGCATTCGTCTGCAGATACTAAAGATTGTAAGTATATTCCGAAGTTCACTATAAATTAGTGTTTTATATTCATTCCAAATATTTAAATGATCAAGAGAAACATACAGAAATAGAAAAAGATTTAGCCTCTAAATTTCTTTCTACTGCACTCGTTTGCAGATACTAGAGATTGCGAATATATTCCAGAAGTTTGCTTTAAATTTGCATTTTATATTCTTTTGCACTTTGTAGATCTAGTAAAGTACTTGATAATATATTGATACTAAACTCTCCTCACCACACACATATCTTTCTTCCTTTTTCTGTGTTCATTAGGAAGGTGCTTGTAGGCTGAGAATGCTAAGATCCTACGTGACCCTTGTAAGATGCCTTCATTTATATCCCTGTTTGCTTTTGAGATTCTAGAACACTTTTGCTCCGCTTTTAAAGTTATGCCAAACTTATCCTCAAAAGATTGCTTTTATACGTTATCATATTTATTTAGAATTAATTCTATAAGTTGCTATTTTAATTATGCACTTTTTAAAATATTCTTCCTATTATGATTTTTCTCCTTTAATTTTAACATGTGTCTTTTTTTCTTCCTTTTAAAAAAAGAAAACTAGGCTTGCCACTTTTTGCCTCCAAATTCCTGCTTTAGCTCCACAACTTACGGCTTTCCTCTTTACACGATTTTGCTACAATGCTAGATATGTTAACAGACAAAATAGCTGAGTTGGTTGCTAATTTAACTGAAGTTAATGGCCCTGAGGTCATAAAAGGGTTCACAGTTGAATGGATTTGTTGTTTTATATCACTGTTACAGATAGTGCCTGACATGAATCGGCATTGGTGGAGTAGGATTGGAAGTTTACCTATAGATTCTCCCATGGTGTCCCAATATTACTGACAAATAGCAGCAGATACCTGTTATCCACAGCCAGTTTTGAACCACAATGCCTGATATGCAGATGGTGTGGAAAGAAACTCACACTTTCATGTTGTTGCATCTCTTAAAATTAGCTTATATATAGATAAATTCTGCAATAAAATTATGTTTCATTTTGGGTAATAATGCTTATGATATCTGTAAAGTGCATTGAGGTAATGCAGGTTTTTCCCCCTGAAGGTTGTCTTGGAAAAAGCAATTATTGAAACAAACAGAAATTGAAATAAGCCATGCTTGTATATGGATGGTTTTTACTTTGTTTCTTCACTAGGGAAAAAGTATCTCATTCTGATGTTCTAAGTCATGTGGCTTCTGTTGGGACTTGTTGATGCTTTACATTGCAGGTTTAACTGCTTAGTTTTGGAGTGTTTGATATGTGGTTTTCTCGTCGTCGTTACTCTTTTCAGTGAATACAGTTCGGACATTGAGTATTCGAATACTAATTATTGATTTATTTTTTTTATCATTTTTTGGGGGTCGAAGATGTTTTTTTTATTTTGGTGTTCACATTTTTTTTCCTTGCAGTTTCAACATTCACAGATTACATCAAAGGCTTGTCACCTTCAACCCTTGATGTGGAACTCCGTATGCTGCAAATAATAGATGATGAAGATGTACAGTTGTTAGATGACAGGGAAGAAGCCCAGGCAGTTGGGTTGTTGTTGGATTATTTCATTCATGAGCTTTCCTGCAAGAATAACTTTGAGTTCATTCAAGCCGTGATTAAGTTGTTCCTCAAGGTATTTTTTCCTCTTTCACTGGGAGAGCTTGGTTATGCTTTATAGTGAACGTGTCCAACGTCAATTGAAGTTTCAACTTTTATGTACCCTCTAAGTTGAAAAATATAAACACATTGGGAGTAAGTTTCTATTAGAGATATCAGTGTAGGTCGTTTCTTATGTCACTGTCCGTGTTGAAATTTCCATATCTGCTATGACTTTGTCAGTATAATGCATATAGTTTCACCGAAACCTCTACTCTTTACATAGTATTGTTTACAAGTAACATTTTTGGGGTACATTTGTCCTTTTATTTTTTGGAAGGATGGAAGTTGAGACTTGAATAGAGTTGATCTTTCTGTCCAGTCTTTGTCATAAGCTAGGGCATCTAAAAGTGAATTATCTTCTCTTCATAGAGTAGTAATATTGCAATCAGAATATATATAGTTTTAAGGATAATGTGCATAATCATCTCAATGTTTTCCACAGATACATGGTGAAACAATCCGAATGCTTCCAAGCCTACAGGAGAAGACAAAAAGGCTTTTGGAAGTTCAAAGCCTAGTTTGGCATAGGCTAGATAAAATGTTTCAAAGTTCCAGATGCATGATTACCTTTCTCAGTAATTCACAATTCTGAAAGGTACTTGGTTTTTTTTTAATATCGTAACATGCAAGTCTATTTGCCGAGAAAATGCATTAATGAAGATACTAACGAATGAGTGCGTAATAAATGTGTTCGCTAACCGCATATATTAACATTTGATTGATTTCTTTTGCATTTTGAAAACTTTGATATTCATCTGTGCTACTGATGTTCTTTGCATACTATTAATCCTAATGTTTGGGAGGGTTAAATTACATTACTCTCTTCCTCTCTGATATATTTGTAACCAGTAGTGTCAGAGAGTAGCAGGATTTTCCAACAAATGAGTAATGTCCCTTTGCTTACTTCCTTACCAAGCTCCCAACCAGAATTTCCATTTCAACCAAAAAAAAAAGAAGCAAAATCTCGGTTGCTCCTGCCTTAATGATCTGCGATATTTTATTAGATAATGAACTAATTTAACTGTCTTGTAATACTCTTGTATGATCTCTTTTGTATTATGAACAACTTAAATTATCTGTTGTCTTTGACTTAGTACGAAACAAGAGTTTGTCGTCTTATGATGGTAGTGTCGTACTTGGCTTGTAAACAGATTTCTTAACTGAATCATTTCCATTTGACAATAAAAAACTTTGTATGCTTGAAGGACTCCCTTACATGTCTGGATTTTCCAGGTCCGAAAGCGCCCATGTTTTTGGTGGGAGGACCTCCATCTTTCATTGCCCAAGATAGATTGATATGTTCAAAATATTAACGAAAGAACCCCCAAAGTTACCCTACTTGAAAGAAGGGTTGGGAGTTAAATGTAAATACTGTATTGCATTATCATCGGCAGAGGTATCATGCTTGCAGCGGCAATTTTGTGTTTTAACTTACATTTATTTGTTTAAAGGAATGTATGAGATTTTTACACAAATTGTTTTTGATACATTTGTTATGGTGTGTAGTTGTGACTGTACCTATCAAGTTTTTATCTCTAATAATTGTATAATGCGAGAACAGAATGTTGTTCCAACTCATCTGGTTAAAGACAATTTTTGATTTTTGATTTGGATTGAAAGTTGATTACTATGTTTTGGTAGTGTATGCACATTGTCCTACTATTTTGCAGCGTATGAAGGAGCGAAAAAATAGATGTATTTTTTCTGGGGTGAGAAAAACCCAACTTTTTGCTTGCAAATTAACAACCTGAAAGAAAGTTGAATGTTCTGTGTGCTGCTCTAATAAGCAAGAGGAACTACTAGCATTCTCCTATTTAATTTTTAGTCCGCGATTTTCATTTTTTGACATTGATTATCAAGTTGGAAGTAATTAGTAACTACTACTGAAGTAATCTAATCTATATTCAATCTTAATTTCCTTCCTTTTCCATCCCAAAAATGGAAAGAGGAGTAATGCAGAGTTTTCTATATGTAATTATACGTAACTAGTAATATACACATGTGATGCACGTATTAGTTTTTTAAACAAATTTAAAGTCAGAATTTTGATTTACACATGCGATGCATGTCTTAATAAATATATATGATTATATATTTTTAAAAGTTAATGTGAGGACTGTAACGAGAGAGTTGGAGTTGCACGTGTGTTGCAGGTAACTAGGTATATCTACAACTCCAACTCTTCCATTATAATAGTTATTATATATTATATTCTAGATAGATAGATAGATAGATAGATAGATAAATGGATAGTAATTTACATGTGTGATGCACATTTAATATGTTTATAAAAATAAAGTAAAAAATCTGATGTAGTGAGGACTTGAACTTGAGATCTCCTTCATATTAGTTGTGCACGTGCAATACACACGTTGGTAGATTTACAAATTTACAAATGACACTAAGGTCTTCTCCCATTATAATATTAGAGAGAAATGTTGTACGACATGCAGTTTTGGTAGTTTATAATTCGCCGTTTTGGGCCAATTTTGATAATTTTGAATAGCTCAGATTTTGTGGGGTTATAATCAACCGTGTTCAGTTGATTTTGTGAAATTTGAATTTTTTGGCCAAATTTTGTGTGCAATGATCAACTGTTTTCAACATATTTTGAAAAATTCTAAATTTCATTATATTACCATCCATATTTTGTGGGCTATAATGCAATGTTTTTTAGCAGTTTTGATAATTTTGATTAGCTCAGATTTTGTGGGGTTATAATCAACTGTTTTTAGTTGATTTTGTGAAAATTTTGAATTTCCTTACCAAATTTTGTGTGCAATGATCAACTAGTTTTGACCTATACTGAGAAATTCTAAATTTCATTATATTATTCAATCAGATTTTGTGGGTTATAGTCCCCCCATTTTCAGCTGATTTTTAAAATTTAATTTCACTCTACTTTTTGTTGATTATGAAAAGTTCTAAATTTCATTATTCTTGCCAAAATTTGTTGGTTGTAATCAACCGTTTTCGGTCAGTTTAGAGATTTTTTGAATTTTACTTTTTTTTTGCTAAATGTTGTGGCCTATAGCCACATTTTGGTCAATTTTGAGAAATTTTGATTCACTATTTTGTCCAGATTTTGTACACGATAGTGCACCAATTTTGAAATTATAAGTTTCATTATTTTTGCCAGATTTTGTGCGCAAGTCCGCCAATTTCACCATTCTTTTAGAAATTCTAAATTTCACTACTTTGCTTTGATTTTGTCCCCCCATTTTTTGTCAATTATGAAAAATGTTTTTGCCTAATTTTATAACTTTATTTCACCGTTTTTTGCCGATTTTGAGAAATAATGATTATCACTATTTTTTGCAAGATTTAGTGGAATGTAAGTCTATCATATTCTGCCGATTTTGAAATGTTCTGAATTTCATTGCTTTTGTTAGAAATTGTGGGTTATAGTCCACATTTTCCGACTGATATTTGGAATTTCATTTTTGGCTAGATTTTGTGGACTATTCCACTGTTTCTGCCAAATTTCTAGGAAATTAAAATCACACTAATTTTGCCCTATTTTATGGACTATATAGTCCCCCCCCCCCCCCCTCCTTTTTTTTTGGTGTTGATTTTGAAAAATCCTAAATTCCACTAACTTCACTATCTACAACTTGCAAATATCTCCATTGATAGTCATGCTTCTCGAATTGAGGTGGTCAGAGTGAAGCCAATCCTTTTGCATCTTCTGAGTTCTTAAACCATTTGCAAAGCCAAAGACACTTCAATCATTCCTTTTAAAGGAGTCATAAACAAGTTGCAGAACAGTATACTGTACACACATCTTTTATGCCGATATGATTGCATGACCAAGATGATTCTTCTTAACCGAAGCGAGGTAATTCTTCTCCCTCTCTTCAAACTTTGTTCCTAGCTCTCATACCAAATTTGATTGAAGGCCTGTAAAATCTAACTCTTCAGACAATAAAAGTCAGTATTTCGATATCTATTTTGTGGAGAAAGTCAGAATGGTGACGGAAACAACATGACCCAAAGTTATCATACAGTTCCAAAAAGCATGTAGTTTCCTTCTTTTGATAATACCCTAACATATTAGCTAATCGCTTCTTGTGTTTCAGCGTCTCCCACACACAACAACAACAACAACAACAACAACAAAGTCTTTGTTGCAATTTCACCAGTTGAAAGATTCTCAGGTTGCAGGTTCCGACTTCCACTCTTGTTTGCAGCATCCAATTTGAGTATTTTCAGCAGAATAATTGAAGGCTTAACCACTTTAAGCATTGCGTGTGTTGTTCCAGTTTCAAAATCTAGTTCTTCATCAGACTGACAGTAATCTCAAAGCGTCAACATAACCTTGCCTATAATACACTATGAGACTATGGACCGATCGTTTATATGAAATAAATCAAACACAATAAGGAAGTTCCAGATAAATATTTAAAAGGTTAACCACCAAACCTGCTGTTTCAAATTCTTCATTCCAATAACATTTGACAGTACACAGTGATACAATATTCAGTAGTCACTACTATTTACTTTCTACTCCCCTTATCACATCCTAATAGTTAAACCCAAAGTAGAGCAAATGTCAAAGGAGAAAAATCTCCAAGCTACAACTGAAAGCATCCACCAATCTACATCTGCTTCTCTAAAGTATGGCATTTATACATACATATAGATCTCAAATCCTGACGGCACTCAACAACAACAACCCAAGGTTCTCCAATGAAACGAAAACTAAAGCGTGAATAGGTCAAGAAAAATATACCTTAGTTGGAAAGCCCTGTCAGTTACTGAAGGCAAATGGAGGGGGGAAAGAAGGGTTAAAAAAAACTAGTTTTACTCAGCAGCTCCAATCATATCATCTCTGTGGCTGATCTGAACCTGAGGCTCCAGCTGCCGAAGTTGGGGATGTGCCACTACCTGACCCATTCTCAGTAGGTGCGGCCACACCCCATTTGCCTTCGGATTCAAGTGGCTCCAGTACATGGACCCCACCGTCAGTCAATCCTACAGCAAACTGATTGGGCTCTGATGGATGAGCAGCTATGACGAGTGGGTACACAGTTGGGCTGAAAGAGAGAATGCAGAGTAGCAACAACAATCAGGTGCAAATTTAATATATCAAGTTAGGAAGCAACATTAAACTTTATAATTTGAAAACAAGGGAGTAATTTGTGATTGGTACAGCCGTACAAGAGACAACGAACAATTGATATTATAATGCGAATGAAAACTGATGTGAAGATAGAAGCATTTAACGAATAAAAGCCTAACCATTCCGTTTTCTTCGGGGAAAAGATGAAAGATTTATAAAGTAATCCAATCTTAAAAGATAACAAACAGTCCATATGATAATGACATTTAAAGGCCAGTCAACTGCCAGATTTCAGTCAACTCTTTTATGCCTATTAAGTAATAAGAGGTTATTGTTTTGAAATTTTGTGTGGTAGGGCAATGCAAAATTTTCAATCCAAAATGTTGGCGCACCCTAAAGATCTGGCGTCCTTCCCTAAGGACCGAAGCCAAAAAACTAATATAACAAAAGTACCTGGCGTTAGCAGGAAGGTAAGCAGCTGGACTGATCCGACAATGGAGTCTAAGATTTGCAGCAGTAAAGATGCAAACAGAAGCATCCAAAAAGCTGGCATACACCAACTGACTGTCACACGAAAAAGTGGCATGGGATATTGGGGCAGAATTTTCACGAGGTACCCACTAATAGAACAGGGGACAAAATATTGGTCATGCAATCTAGAGCATCTGCACATTATTTCCCAATACTGGAATCTGAAAAGGAAAATTAATTAAACATACCTGCTTCACACACTCTAACTTACTGGTTTCGAAGATAGCAATCTGCGTCTCATGTACAACCAAGAAGTGTATTTGATCCTGATGAAACTGAACCTTGGTATCTGAGACTGCATTAGGAGCACGCCCAGAAGGAATTTGTAAAGGTCTGATCTTCTGCTTCTCCCACCCATCCGTACTCCAAACACAAATCTACAACAAGAAACACAGACGATATACTTGGTTAAGGAATAACAAGAATCATTCACTAAAAATGCTTCTGTCAATCTATCCAGTATTGCTTTGAACAAGAATAGAAAGCACCGAGTACAAGTGCAATAAAGAAAATGTGTCTACTTGAGATATTCTTTGTTCCTTTTTGGGGGAAAAGCACTTTCTGAATATCCAAAAGCACCTCTTAATATGTGGTGGGAAAAGGAAGACAACGTATTTGGAAATGTGCTTATGACCCAACACAGTTTTGCAGCTACCAAAGTTAGCAAACACTTTTTTAAAGCAAATGCGATTTTAATGTCGAAAAAGTGCTCTTGGGATCTTTCAAAAGTAAAGCTCACATATCCTACATAAAAAAAGAGTCTCCTGTAAAGAGGGGAAATGCGTGAGAATTAGTTGTTGACCTGGGCATCTGCTCCAGATGACACGAGCACATTCAACGCATGAGAAAATGCAAGTCCAGTGATTCTTTTCGAGTGGCCTCTCAGTTTGCTTTTAACCTGGATGGAGATGGAAAGAGAGTTTTGATATGTTGGTTATATAAAAGTAAGCAGCAGCAAGAAACTATCCGTTTCAGCAATGTCATACCTCATCAACTCTGACGTTGTAGATCTGGATTGTTGAATCATCCATCCCAATTGCAATAATGTTGTTATCTTGAGGATGGAATGCAAGAAATGTTGCGGCTGGTGGGGGAGGCATGAAAGTTGTCATTGTCTGCCTCGTCAAGTGCAAGCCAATTAGTTTAAGATTTTGATATTTCAGTTCAGGACCTAAAACTAGAGCACAATTCAGGAAAAAGAGTCCAAGTTACCTTAAATGTCATCATGTTAAATAGAGAAATCTTCCCGCCCGATGCAGACATGACGTAAGAATCATTCTTTGACAAAGCAAAGCAGGGGATTGCTTCTTCAGGATTCGTGCCGGCTACATCATTGGTCATCAGTATTCCACTTGGTGGTTGCCATAGCTGAGGCGGTACACTAGCAGTTGCCTACATAATGAAGTATCAATCAGTGAACCAATACCCAAAGCCGCCACCTTCAAGATTATAGACAGATAGGCAGAACCAAATATTATTCCCTACCTTTCCAGTGGAGTTGCGATCATTACGTGGCCACTTCCACAGTAGATGGATTGCATTGGATGCTAAAGCCAAGATGGCAACTCCAGAATTTGCATAAATTAATCTTGATATCTGCAATTATGAGAGAGATGTATCCAATATAAAAGAGAACTCCACTGTGTTTGAAAAATAAGTAACAACTACAAAGAGAAATATTACCAGTAAGCATTCTCTAATTAAAATATGTTCGCTAAATTCCCAATTAGGGAACTGCTGTCGTTATTTTCGTATCTCAGCCTTTTACCTATAAATAAGAAGTTGGCTAATATAATGAAAGACAAATAAGGTTTCCATCTTATTGGTGACAGGATTACAAAAAAGGAATCCCAGGGGAGAGAAAAGAGACTGCATCCCTAAAATGATAACTTTATGGCAGAGGCAGGTAAATTAAATCAGGGAGCTAAATGATACCAGCTTTTCTGGCTTAAAATTGGTCGTGGAGAAGCAGCTTTTATAAAAATAGTTCAAAAACTAACTTGGTATCTTCTATCCAGTAGATGCCATCAATTTTATTATTATAAGAATTTTTAGCAGGTGTCTCTTCATACATGAACTTGTCTCAAAAAAATTTAAAGAAACAATATGGACACTAATGATTAAGCAATGATAAACTTGAACGCAAAGATGGTAAATTCTTTTTTCTTATGGAAGAAAATCTCTTTAAAAGATTCTATATAGATCTCAATATTTCATACATATATGAAACCAATATGTGCATGAAAACTCTAACGATGTGGGGGATATTCATGCTTCCTTAAGAGTGACATATAAACAAAGGTAAGCCGCAGTTATTGTCAATGAGTTGTGTCATAATTTAGACCAGAATACGTTCAACCCTACCAAAGTTTTACCAAATAACACATCTGTTAATACTCATTGTCAACAAGTTGTCTCCTGAAACAAAAGTAAAGCGCGGTCGTTGTCACTCAGTACGAACCAAGTTAGCCACAACCCTTTGACAGAATACCCGGGCAACAATAGAACGGTTTAACTGAATTCTGAGTTTGCATGCAGAGGCACGGCCAAAGACCGACGCCCTGCATTGTTGAGCAGGAGAAAGAACAAGAATGACTGAGATCACAAGTTGTCCGGGCTAAATGGTTGGGAAAAAAATAATACTAGAAAGTAAAACAAATTTACTAGCTGTAGGTGGTTTTGATTGTTCAGATGGAAGTTAGATACAGTAAATAGGGAACAACAAATAGGCTTGAATCAGAAGATTGTTCTGGTCAAACCCTGTACTTGACCTGTTTGATGGAAACAAGTCCACACCCAACTAGGACTCCAATGAGCCTATACACCTACTATATGGACCTGTGGTGATCATGCTCAGGCAAACTTCATGTCTTATTGAACTGAGCTAATCTTGTCTTATAAAGCCCTACTCAAGTCTTATCCAGACAGCCTAATCCAGCCCCATTTTGTTCTACATGTAAAATTGCTACACATAACTGAAGACTTACAACATACAAATTGAATGTCATTACACTTAAGAATTTAGTTTGCAGTTAAGAGAATCTAGTAGTGTAAGGATGTATTTTTTCCTTTTAGTTAGAAGTTCATTGGTGGATGATTTACTAATCTATGCTTCATTACAGAAATATTAATTGAGTTTTGTACATTTTAATGAATATCTAGTAACTTTGTTCTGTTTGGCAATTTTCCTGTGAAGTGTAGCATTTTTAGGTCCAGAATCCTTCTAACATGTGTAATACATTTTTCATGAGATGATTTAATTATATCCTATAAATGCACTGTTGTTGCAGGTAGGTGGGAAGTATTGGAAATTTAGAGAAAAGGCATTCCATTAAAAAGGGGATAGACTCTTAATGATGAACCTACAAGGGGTTTAAAACTAACTAGAAAAGGCATAGTGGCTTTAATATTTCTTTCTGCTAGGGCTTTTAGACATCTTCCCCTAATAATCATAACATTTCATGTAATAATCCATGTCTTCAAAACTGAGAGAAAGATAAAAGTCAAAATCAATAGCAAAGTAAACAAATCAACTCAAACAATCCAGTGGTGAACACACTTGCAGGAAACTCAACATGAAATCATAGCCCCTTTCCCTTGTAAATTTTATGGGACCGAATACTCAGTTTTGCAGCCTGAAATTGAAAAAGGTTGGGAGTTGGGACCTTCGATGGGCCTTATAGGATACTTATTTTGCGCCTACTACAATGGGTTTAGAATAGGTCTCAGACCTCATGCAAGATCTCATCTCTGAATCTAATTCAAGACAGGCTGTGGGGAAGATCTGTATTGGGCAGGCCTAGACCTCTAACCCACACAAAAGTTTAGGCATTAGTTTTTGAACTAATACTCAACATAGAAACTAATTCCTCTGTCTTGTGTGCTAAGTAGATCAGACCAGACCTGCATTCACCCTAGCCACACAAGCATTAGTTTTTGAACTAATACTCAACAAAGAAACTAATTCCTGTGTCTTAAGTGCTAAGTGGATCAAATTAGACCAATGTTCACCCTAGCCATGAATTTTATTGTGACTTGACGCAAAATCAATTACTTTCCGTAGTAGCCCCAAGGTGAAGGAGACATCACTAATTCAGAAAGGACGCTACAACTGCCTGCATAGTCATACCCTTGGTTCATGAATGTGGCGACACTAATTAACTTCAGAACAAAAAATTAGCTCTAATAAAACTATACAGAAATCTTTCAAATAAATTAATCATGGTAAAATTAACATTTTGAGAAATATCTTCACTAAAAACATCTTATTAAAGCTACTGCTAACAATTTCACATATTGAACATATCTGCTAGTAAATTTAAGTCTATTAGCTATCATACCATTTGACCGCAATCAAACTTAATTAAGATCTAGAACTCAAGCTTGCACATCAGTTAGTAGTATATCACTATAAATGTAGCCTTCTCCCCATGCAGGGAACCAAATGTTGCCCTCATAAGAAAATCATTGTTGAATGCATGAATACAAGATGCAAAAGAAATGTTGTTTTGAGGTTTGACGGTACAAATGCACTAGAATCAGTAAGAAATTTTTTGTTTACACACCATTTGGGATATTAAAAATGCAACAGATTGATAAAAAAGTGACAACAATGATGATTTAAGATACGCGGACGTGAAAAGTATTACCTTGCTTGGCCTCAAATTCTCCATAAGCCTTATTGATCGACAATGAGTAGGTTCATTGATTTCAGTAAGCTTCCAAATCTTTGATTTATCCAATGACTCATCTGTTAGTCTGGGTTTGACATCCATCAAATTTCTGCTCTCTCCATTCTACCAATATTAAACATAGTCAGTGCGCTATAAATCAATGAACTCAATGAGATTGTCCAGAGTAACAAGTACAAAATGTCTGACTGCTGGATTAATTGAATTAAAGCTAATAAAGTGCTTAACATAGATGTTCACAAGTGCTTCAAGAGTAAATTTCAACAAACCATTCCAGTAATTGCCACTGTAGGAGCAGGTCTATCTATCATCGCAGAACTGGATGCAGCAGCGACAGCAGACAATGTATTTATTATAGGCTGCATAAAGAGAACAGATCTGTTACCATTGTTACAATTGCACAATAATATAAGAAGCAATTAATCAATTGACCATTGAGCACCTTCGTTACAGCCTCTGAAACACTCCTAGAAACATCAAATGGACGATTTTCAAACGTCCGGAGCAAACGCAGCCCATCAGTATTTGCCAAGATTTTGATCCCATCATCAACAGTAGAGACTGCCAACAGCGTACCCTCTTTGTTAAAGCGTATCCGTGGACTTGCCTAAATATAGCGGGCAAAAATGCGACAGCAGTTGGCATTTAACTATTGTGTCGTTCAAAAACATTGATGAAAATAAAATGGAAACTCTTCTCTGAACTTACTGGTAGACCACCCTCAGCATCAATTGTAGTCAAAAGATTAGTATTGTCCATATCCCATAGCTTAATGAGAAACTCATCTCCAGCAGCCAAAAATCTGTTCTTAGTGGTATCAAATTGAACGACACCCAATGATCTTTTACGAAAACCTTGATAAGTTCTTTTAACAGCCCCTTCACTTTCATTCCATTCTACAATGAATGATTCCCCTTCTTTGCTGGTTCCACATGAGAATAGCCTAAAATAATTGAAGGAAAAAATGATAAAAGTCATTAAGATTTAGAATATAAAATAATAAAATAAAATCACCTAGGCACAAGAAACGACCAGGGAGTGCATTCACCTGGAACCATCAGCACTATAAGCCATAGTCGTGCACCAATGACCTGGAGCATCATAATCAACTCGTGATCCCATGTTATCATATAACCAAGCCTTTATTTTCCCATCTAATGCTGTAGAAAATACGAACTGTATTTCAACAAAAGATGATATCAGAAGCACTGTAGTGCACCAGAGAAATAGAGGAATTTGAGTATAATCGGTAAGGTATGATACACATGAAGGAGATCACAGTTTCAAGGAATGTTTAGATGGGAAGAACTCCCACTTATTTTCAAGAGAAATCACCATAAGCATACAAGTGCTGGATAAGTTACTTAATTGCATAAATAACAAATAGAAGCCTCCCAGCAAATGAGGATACGAATTACCTGAATGTTCTCCTTATGATGAGGGCAAACAGAATAAACAGGTGCCTCGTGACCTTCAAAAGTGTACTGTTTGGTACCACTAGTCGCATCCCATACCTAAAAGTTAGATAGCCAAACACAACCTGAAATTTATTATGTGTACAAACTTTCGTGCATATTTATTGACAAGATTTAATAACAAACCTTAATAGTCTTGTCATCTCCACAGGTTATTACACTTAGTTGCTTATTAGGGTTAGAGAATGCAACATCATTGACACCCCCAACATGAGCATCAATCTAAAATCCAACATTAACAACAACAAAAAAGCACAAATCATAAAATGTTTGATAAAGGAAAGTTTGTATATAGGAATTAATGAATTATTCTTCCATACCTCCAAATGCTGCTTAATATCATCACCGCCATGATAAGAATATATTTGTACAAGGTGTCTTGAGTAAGCAACGCCTGTAAAACAGTAAGGATTTATTATGAAAATGAGGGGTCGAGTGTTACATTTGAAAGTTTGTGAATCTTAAATTTTGAGAAAGTTTGTGAATCTTAAATTTTGAGATGTTAACTTCAGGATTGATAAGCTTACCAAACAAACTGCCATCAGGGCTCCATGTTATACGGTTAACAGAAACACCAGGTTCTTTAACTAAAGCAGTCTGGGTTCCATAAAAGCCAATCTCAAATTAATAGTTATATATGAATCCAGAGTGCTGGGCTGTAACTGCTTAATGAAATGTTTTTAAGTACCGCCAAATGAGGAAAGCAACATTACCTGAAGTGATACAGAGCATGCTCCAAGTTCCCAGACCTTGAAGTTTCTTAGAACTAATCTCTCTCTAGTTCCAACATCCCATAATCCAATGTCGCCCACACCCGTACCAACTAACCATAACAGAAACAAAATTTAAATGTGAACAATCCAAAAATATTTACTCAATTTGAAAGACAAAATGAACCGAACAAATAGTGATATACGGATCTAAATGAAAATCTAACCGAGAAGAATTGTTTGCTGAACAGGATGAAAATCCATGCTCATGGGAGTTGAGCCCTGAGTCAGTGTTCGAGCCACAGTCTTGGGCAAGTCATCTGGAGAGAACATAATCTGGTTGCGGTTTTGAGGATAAGTAACTGGTAATACATTTACAGGCAGGCTCACCTGTTAGTAATGTTTTAAAAATCATCAGAGCACTGCTCACAAATTTTAAAAAAATGATTCCCATCTGAGGAAATGTAGCACACCTCATCAGAAATCCCCATGGGCCTTGCTCTTTTTGATACATTTTCTGAATCTGCCGAAGGATAATCTAGAGAGTTAGAAGGAGGAGTCCTGGGATTCTTCAGAAGTGCAGCTGCTGTTCAAAACAGCACAAGTTAAAAGAATGCAACTATAACTGCAGATAGATATGAAAATTCAGAAAGAAATAAGGGCTTATATTGAAAGAAGAACCCCTATAACAAAAGTATACCAGGATTTGCAGGAACACTTAGTCCGATAGGTCCACCAGAAATAGGCCCACCAGAAACTGATGGATGAGTAACGGCTGATGAGCTTGACATCCAACCAGCAAGTGGAGTAGGAACTGGTGCTTGTGCAGGCTGAAAAGGCTGGGCAAGAAAAGGGAACAAAAATGCCAGATACGAAGAACTATCATAATCAGGCAGAAAAAATGTAATAAAGTTATAATATGATTATTTACCCCATGTGCACCCAAAGGAGGAAACCCTCCTGATTTTGGAATGGTCCCTAGCAATGGATTATTTGCAGGAGATGGTGCACGTGCCCCATTCGGCTGTCCACAAGTATGATCCACGAAAAGGGTCTTTATATCTGGATTAGGCTTTGGGTTCTTGCACAGTTGATGCTGCCAATTTAAGCTGCCATATTGAATTGATAAAAGTCACCTTTACGCCCATGTTCATAGAAACAGTATCACAAGAATAAATATTTATTAAAAGAAGAAATTGATAATTTGCATGACTGATACAAACAAATGAACAACCATTTAGAACAAATATACTATCACATGCAGGCAGGATGTCGCAGCATAAACACAACAAGAACCTTCGCACTTATACACATGTTCATACCAATAGAAACAACAATGACGTCAACAGATTATAGGTACGGACACATAAACTAGTATGGTTTAGAAGAATATTGACGCTTATGAACAAGTAAATATATGGGTGTATCAGTAAGAAATTTTGTGCATGTGGATTGAAAATCACGAAAACTACAACAAAGTGTTTGTTGTGAAGCTCTAGGACTGGCCACAAGAATCTTTTTTCTCCATTCAACTTGGATAAGGCCATCTCCTTAGCATAATTAACAACAATCATATTTGTAACGCCCCGAGCCCGGCTCAGCTGCGCACGTGGCTACATGTGCGCGCACGCGAAAGAACGAACACAAAACTCTAGCTACGTCCACCACATGCACCATCAAAAGGTGGATTAACCCTATAGGTAATCCTTTATCATATGGAATCCTATATATACTCACACTTCTCCAAACTCCCCAACGATGTGGGACTAAGTCCCAAACACCACACCCAAGCCACGTCACTTTTTTTCCATGCATGCACACTTTCATGCACAATATAGCCTATGCCCCATAATTCAATCCTATAGGCCACCTTCTTAATTAATTAAGCCATAGCCCTATAGGATCTCCCTATGGGCCAACAGCCTACCACTTCTCATCTCATTCTAATTATTTATTTATTATATATATATTATTATATATATTTCTATATATAATGTTATATATATACCTGCTTAAGTACAGGGTGTTACAGTATTCATCTATTTTTTCGTAATCCAAGATTATTCATGTCTACGGCTACCCCTAACTGTTCCATTAATACAATCATATCACTCTTCTTAACTAGCATCATCGTCGATCTTTCATGCACATGCTCTGACCAGATGTGATTATCAATATGAATCAATGCACATCAATATGCAGGACTAGTTGCACTTACAATGCAAAACTTGAAAGTGTGTCAGGAAATAATCGGTGGATTTATATATCACTGGCATTTGACATGGGTTGAAAAACTCGGTATCTGGTTCCATATCAACCTCCAAATAGTGGTATCAGTTTCAGGATTCTCGGAAATATCAAGCATGTTGACTGATGTATCGGACTTTTTGCTATCAGCTTTGTAAAATGATTAAAATAAATTACAAATTCTGACGGTCATAGTTCAAAACTTGGTATCAGGTATTAGCTGTCATTTTTCAGTATTATCATATACATCAGATTTGCCGGATGCATCTCTGTATCGGCTGAATCGGCTGAGATCTGATACCATGCTAAAAATAGTTAAAATATTTAAATCTTAAAGCAAACATTCAATGTGTAATTTTGTTATATTTTAATAATTGAGTTTTTGTATTATTTTTTATGTACAAAAATATCTTTTCTTTAAAGAAATATATTTAATTATAACTTATAGCATGAAAATATGATGTATAAATTGTTAAACTTAACTATAAAAGGATAAACTTTTATACTTAAAATCATGGTTCTAAACCACGGAAATATGTATAGCCTATGTACCCCACACATGGTATGCGCCTTAATTTCCTGCATATCTGCCCGCATAGCCCTTAAAATGTCAGACAAACCATTACGTGTCTGCATAATGCAATTTGGATAATAATTATGAGGCCACATGATTTGAGGATATGCAGTCATTCTTTAGGACCATTAAAGTGGAATCAGGTCCAAAACCCGACACATCTTAGACTCAAACTTAGTTAATAGTTGCACATTACTATGTTTCTTTTTTCTCATTTGCTATGTTGCAATCTAATTTCTATTTTTTTATTATGCTATGGTCACTTATGCTTTATGAGTTTGTTCATTGTCATTACAACTTTCTGTGGATGGTAATTAGCTACCAAAGTATATAATAGAGTATCATCACGATTTTTTACCTTTTCGCTCTTCAGTATAGATATAGATAGCCTTTTACTCTTACTCTTGTGCCTCTGTGTCAACTACCAATAAATTTTTGCTATATTTTGTTTCCTATACGGTATAAATTGTATAATGTATCCCCCCCCCCTCCGCTTTTGCCCTTTCTGTGAGTTTTTTTCTGATTTTTTGTGGGATTTCTTTTATAAATAAATGCAAAATGCATGTGCAGTCAATGCGTGCGAATACGGTCTATGCGGTATGCTGGGCTGAATCACATAACATCATATACCGCATTTTGTAACATTGCCTAAAATAGTACGCTTTGTGCTCACTTGATTATGTTCTCTTCTCTCTTGCATTCTCTTCTTCGTGAAATACCTACTCAGCAAAGACAGCACCAATACATAGACTATGGTCTTCGATTTCAATTGTTTGCTGTTGTTGTTTTCTGTTTCCTTGTTAACTTAAATATTAGCAAATAGTAAGTGTTCAGGAAATACTATATAGGGTAGGCCAAAAACCGAGACAAACTCGGAATATCAACTTGGTTAATGATGTCGTGATTTTTGTTTTGATTTGTAGCTATGAAGCACGGATACGGATACGGGATGTGGGTACGACATGACACGGGTACGAGGATACATGATTTTACAAAAAGTAAGATACGGGTGCGTTGAGGAGTACGTTAAATATAAAATAATTTATAGTATATCTATAGATATAAGAATATTTTAGTGTAAAAAATACATACATTTAAACAATTTCATAAAACTATTAGAATACATTATAATTATAATTATGAGCATTTTGGAGATAAGAAATGATAATCTAACTATCAAATCTTTGGGTAGACTTATTTTGTGTTTGAGCATAATTGCAAACAACAAACTTTTGAAATTACACTAGGGCCGCATGCATTTATCTAAACATAATTTCATAATTGTATAATATTTGGTTAATATTTAGTTCAGATGTAAACATTATGTGTTATAGTACTATTAGAAACATGTACTCACATTTTCTAGTAGTTTTTGAGGGTTTGCATGTGTGCATGTGCGAAAATTTGTTTGCATGCTATCGTATTTCACATCCTATTTTAAAGGAATTTCCTTGTTCATGTCCCATGGCCATATTGGGTCTGTGCTTCATCATACCAACATTATACTATCAGCAAATATATATATGCAAATGTTCATGTTAACGATTCCAATCTCCTTGCAAATCTATAGAATACAATTAAGGAGACAAGAGTTGACGTAGAATGATAGAGAGCTTCAGAAGAAGAGGAGATTCAAAAGGGGATTTAGAGGGTTAGAGAAAGAAGAGGAAGAGAGAAAGATAGTGACACAGCCTAAAGCACGCGTATTTCACATTTCATAATCAACTAGTCTACCTTTACTAAACGAGTAAAGACATTTAACTAGGCTCGCAAAATAGTATTAAATAAAATCCTAAATTATTATTGCTTAAACAGAGTAAACTAAACTAGCCAAATAATGAAATCTTAAGTATGCAATAACATCATACCATCTTAACTAAAGAACACATCAAATAACTAAAAATATTCTGATTAATTTTCAAATATAAAATGTTTCTAGCTCACACTGGTTTCTTACTTCCATATCCAGATTAGTCTTGCAATAAAATTGAAACCAATCTGACACTATTCACAATTGTCCCTCTGAAATTGATTTCTGGATATCCAACATCACAAGCTTTTGCATTAAGTAATGTTATGGTCTTTATATTTGTGCACTATAGAATGTGGCACAAATCTCTTGAAATACAAGGGTGTAAATGTGGTAAATAAAAAGTAGTTCCAAATCAAACCTTATTGGTAATTGTTATACTACCTTGTTCTGTTTTACGACAGGGCGTGGTGTGAAATCAAGTTTCAATCCAATTTCCTACCATGTTAAATCAAGGCAATTCACGCAATTTAACAAATTTCTTAGTAAAATTCATTGCAGAAACATCTTCCCTATTATGATTCACCATATTCGTGATTTCTGCATCTATCTACTTGTAATTCAAGAAATAGCTTATCCTTATCAACCTTCTACTATTTCAGGATAATATCAATCCACAAGAACTACCAAGTTGTGGTTCCCCTTTTTCACATTTTCATCCACAACCTGCAGGAACACTAGCTCATCCACTTCACAAAATAAATTCAGTCAGTCACTCATTAATGGATAGTTTATGCCCCACGCTTGAGTTTTTTTTCTTACCCTAACAACACATTATCCTATTCAACTAAATCCACTTTTTCATGAAATGTCTTAAATGTCCTCCAACATGATGTTCCCTGATTTGTCATTTTTGAAGGGTCGTCTCCACAAATATGCCATTTGAAAATCCGATGTCGTCTTTGGAAAATTGTTCCGAAATATGGCGGACCGTACAAAGAGATGAGATAATGACATAATGTTATTTCCAAGATGTCCTAACAGTCATCAGACCATTCAGAAGAGACATTTTTAGACCTACTCCAATTCTGAATCTCTTGTGTGCATACAGAAGCGAGACAATTGTATGGATAAACTAATTTAATTACCAAAGTTTATAACAAGGATAATGTAGAAATATGATTGAAAATAAGTTCACAAACATAATTATATAAGAGAGATATCCTCGTATGTTGTATGCACTATTTTCTAAAGTTAATAACACTAAATGAATGACATTTATGCAGCAGAACACTAATAATCTACTTAATAAGCATGACATCTTTATATAACCAACACTGATGTCATACCTAAAATTTTCAAGAATGCTACTGTCAAATCTCAACTATTCTATACAATACAAGATAGTCATTCCCTGACAATTTAACCCAGCAGTTACTACACCTCTACATTACAAATGACTAGACAACTTTATTACAGACTTCAAAGGATCACCACGACAATACCTTTGGTTTATAAGTGTGCGCAACCTCGAACTTTTGAGGCTGGGAAACTGCAATTTGTCCCGGAACAGCGGGTTTGCCTCGATAAGCTTCTTAAGTTCAACCAACATTATCGCCCTAGCCGATTTCGTATCCCCATATTTTGAAAGTTGTTCATTTTCCCTAACCAAAAACCCCATTCTTTACAATCAAACGCAACTCTACAACCCAAACAGCAATCATACAAGAGAATAAATAATAATACCTAAAATTATCCAATGTCAATAGTTGTGTAATCTCCTTAAATAGCTCCTCATTGAACGACGCAAACACTTTCAAATCCTTCACAAGGATGTCAACCGCCTTTGCTCGATCATGCCTACAACAAACTCAACATTGCCACCACCACATTCACAAAGTCAAACACTAGAACCCCCCCCCCCCCCCCCCCCCCGGAAAAAAAAAACAAAAAACCAAAAAAACACTCACTTATCAAGCGCCTCGAGGTACTTCTGCTTCCTGATTTCAAAGAAAATCTTCATCGAGTACCGATTATCATCCACCTTCGTAAACCCGGAAAGATACTTCTCCACCTCATCCCAGTTCCCACTGTGCACCTCATCCTCGAAATACTTCATATTGAAATAAAACCCAGACTCCTGCTCAAGCCTAAACACCAACAACATTAAACTAATTACTAAAACTTACACACAAAAATTGTGACCAAATTAAAATATTAAATCAAAATGTTCACTTGTGAACAGTCTCTTTGAACTTCTCCTCATCGAGGAATTGCAGGATCAAGAACACCAGCTCCCTACTTAACGACGACATCGCAAAAATTCCCAAAATTACGATTTTGCCCCCTAGCTTCTGCGTCCAATTACTAGATCTACCCTTCACAGCAAAAAGTACCAAAATTTCAATTTCAGGGAATAATTTGAGATTTCCAAATCAATGAAATTTGCTCAAATTAATAGATCTAGGGTTCTAAGTGATCGAAATCGATAAAAAAAATGGACGAAATTGAGGGATTTGAGCTGACCTTGAATTGAAGAAGAGAGAGAGAGAGAGAGATCGGAAAATGAGCCGCCTTTATTTCCCCTCTCTATAAATAAATAGAGTTTTAGAGAGAGAGAAAGAGAGATAAAGAATCCCCATTATCAGATGCAGAGAGGTTTGGATTTATAAGAGGTAGGAGACAGTGGTGAGATTCGTGAGAACCAGGCCAACCTTCAGATCCGCTTATCGATAGTGATATGTAGATCTGCTTATCAAATGTTACATTATATACTGTATTTGTTATTTGAGAGAGTGAACAATGTTGAGATGGTTCACCATCAAGGATAGTATATGTATTGTATATACAGCTTGTGAATGCCATCTCTTTTGAAGTGCATGCATTTCATGCTCTCATTTAATATTTATTTCTACTAGCATGGCTAAGGAATATATTTAGCTAAACAAAAAAGTGTGTATATATATATATACTAGGTTTGTCCGTTGACACGTGCCTACGGCACGTTTTCGAAATGGTGCACCTTATTTGATCGTATAAAATAATTTTGGAGGTCGAGCAAATTAATTGAAGTAGCAAACATATCATATGAGAAACTTTTGGGATCCATAAAAAAACATATTATATGATTTTTTTTTAAAATTTTTTTGAACTATTTTTAAAGCTTTTAAAATTTTAATTTTTTTAGTTTTTATTTTTTTTTTTATTTTAAAAAAATTTTAAAACATATATTTTCTTAATTTTTTGAATATAAGAGGGAGGGAGAGAGAGAGAGAGAAAGAGAGAATAAATAAATAAATAAATCTAAGCGTGAGAATAAATCTAAGCCATTGATTTGGGTGGGGGATTTGAATTTGAGTTTTGGAGGTAACTTTTGGCGGGAAAATATATTTTGTGAGAATAAATCTAAGCCATTGATTTTAGAGGAGATTGAATGAGAGCCACTTGATAGCTTTCTTTGTAATTTATTATATATATATATATATATATATATATATATATATATATATATATATATAATGCTCTATTGTAAATACACATGTTGTGCAAACGCGTGTAAACCACTGAAACCATTATTGGAACCAACGACTTCAGTTATAAACACTAGTAATTTACACGTGTGATGCACATCTTTATATATATATATATATATATATATATATATATATATTTTGACGTTGTCCGATATCGAACCTAAGAAATCAATTATATTAGTTATGCATGTGCATTGCACGTGTTTGTTTGGTTACAAAATAAGTTTGTTTTGTAACAAATTCTCCCATTAAAATAGTATAAAGATAAAACATTGCTGTAAACAATGGCTTCAGTCTTAATATAACTGAAGTCGTTGGCTTCAGAGGTTTACCTTTCAATTCACTCAATCAAAAGTAAGAGCATCCACAGTCATGAAAGGTAAAAAAATAAAAAAATTACAAAAATAGAAATTGCAATTTGGGGTTTCGTTGCAATCATCAAATGCTAAAAATCAGCAAAGTAGCACAAATTTTGATAAGTTTCTTCCGTTAAAAGAAAATAAATTTTTTGAAATATTTTTTGGTGAATAGTATATTTTAATAATTTTTAATCTTAGACACAACTTGAAGTTTTTTTTGCTAAATTTTTTCCCCTAATTAACAACTAATTAAATTATTAATTATATCACTGAACCTAATTATCTAACTAATTATTTAACTAATTTTCTAATTAAACTAATTAACTATCTAAACTATTTTATAAAATACCACTCATTCTCCTCTTTGACGAAACTTCAAGTTTCGTTTAGTTTTTTGTTTTTAATTCACAAAATTTCTCGAACGAAACTTAAAGTTCTATCTGATGGATTAAAAATAATATAAAATATTTCAGATGAAACTTGAAATTTCGACTGTTATAATATGCATATTGTTATATCCTTTACCAAATATAGTAGTCTACTGTAGCGCCAATGATTTTTTTTTACATATATAGCAAACGACTGCAATGTCCTAAATACTATAAAATGAAAAATATAAATATACCACACGACTGTGAGAGACATGCTTGATTAACGTGTGGTAGCATCTTGATGCTCGCCGGATGAATTATTCACAAATGATTGGGATAGTCCCTATCCATCAAATAACAACTCCATTTGATTTTTATGAAGCGATGACTTAGTCATCTTTTAATAAATAAAAAAACACAAAACAATTCCATTTGTTCTATAAAATATTTCGTAGTATTTGTTGTTAGCTCCGATCAACTTGTAAGAGCTAATGCATTATTCATTTGACATTTTTCCTACAAACAGCTGTGTCGTGAGGAACTAAACTAAACGATTAAATTCATAACCGCACACACAATCACTCTGAATTTTGAAAATAAAAAAACAATAAAAACAAAAAAAAAATGTCAAAAGAAAAGCTGGCATATTTATGTAATTATAATAATAGGAGTAATTATGTAGAGCTACACTTTGATATATAATCCGTACATACATACCTGTCTGGATAATAATAATAATAATAATAATTTAATAATGTGGGGGAGAAAAATATCCAAACCCCCAATGAAAAGCTGGCATATTTGAGATTTGGGCCCACAAAGAAGATGGCACTAATAATTTGGGTTGTTGTCGGCAAAAGTTGTTTTAGAGAGTTGAAGTAATGCTTCATCCAATACCAATTTCATTATTATTTTTTATGCTAACGAGTTTTTTCACATACTTTTTCTTTCCTCACAAATTGGAATGCATAATCTAAGATAGTAAAAAAAATATAGCAAAATAGATAGCACTGTTACATTTAGCCGATACCCGGACACGGCATTGGACCGGAACCGATCCGATCTATACAGATCCGAGTCCTACAATAAAACTTGATACACTTTCGAGTCCGGATCCAGATCCGCTCAAAATAAAACCGACCCGGACCCGGCTCCAAACCCAGACCCGTTAAAAAATACCCTTAAACATAGAGAATTTGAATAATAGGGTTGTAGGAATAAACATATAAAAGTAATTGTTGAATATAGATATATAAATATAATATTAATTCATGTACTTAAGTACAAAAATTGTTAGAATCGTAAGGTATCGGGTGCAAAAAAACTTAAGTGCAAATATTTATTCTCTATTACCGGCCCGACGGATAATTTGTTTAACTAGGATCCGATTCGGATCCGGATTCGGATCTGGATCCAAACCTGATTATTGTAAGTCCGGATCCGGATCCAATTTTTAGATCCATGAGATATCAGATTCAGATCTGAATAGTGGAGGAACCAATCCGATATGAGCCCATACCATCTCTAGAAATAGATTGTGGATGTAGCATTACTTACACAGTTTAGTCAATAATTAAGGAAACAATTAATTAATTAATGAACTAAATCCAACAAACCGGATATAATTCCTCTCTCACGCAAATGTCACCATCATCTCTACATTTCGCATATCACGATATGAGAATTACCGAAAAAGGATAATATTATATATAGAAATAGTACTGATTAACAATCGTATCATATTGCGATATTTTAAGAAATCGTAAAATATCGTTATTTAGAAGAGAAATTAGAACAAGTGGTTGTCCTAGATATCACTTTCACGTGGAATTAGAACATGAGTGAGAGACGAGATTTGTGATTACTTATTTATTACCATATTATTATTATATTTTATAAGTGCTCTGAGTGTATTGTGTCCACCCATAACAAGAAATTATATTTATGTTCCCAGAGCATATGCAGTCGTTAACTAAAAATGCATTTTATGCATAATATCCCAAAATCGCTGGAATTTTTTACCAAGCTATCCCACTTTTTGTAAGTATGTACGAAACTATCTCTGTTTGAAAATTTAATACCAAAACATCCCTATCGCTAACAGGATTAACTAGTCTAGTAATTTTCCGAGCGTTAACTCCGTTAGCGTGCTGATGGAGATACAACTTTTTTCCTCTTATTTGAGCGTGGCAAAAAACTCACCCAATATAGACATGCTAACTCCGTTAGTGTGCGTGTTTAAACCACTCGCGCTAACGGAGTTAGCGTTCGTAGATGGGACAGTATTGTGCACTACCTCAAAGAGGGGTATGGGTAAAAAATACTAAGTATAGGTACGTTAACTCAGAACGTACCTATTATTACCAAGGTCATTAACTGAGTTAACGACTGCGAAGATTTCAAGTGAAGATGCTCACACACGTTAACTCAGTTAACGTGCATATTCTTACCGAGGTCATTAACTGAGTTAACGAGTGTGAAGATTTTAAGTTTTCAGAAAGTTGAAACTTTCTGAAAATTGGAGATACTCACACACGTTAACTTAGTCAACGTGCCTTGTTTTACCAAGACCGTTAACTGAGTTAACGTGTATGCCTATATTCACAAACAAACAGACAAGAATGTTTTGTACATAAAAAATCACTAAGTATAGACACGTTAACTCAGTTAACGTGCCTATTATTACCAAGGCCGTTAACTCAGTTAACGATAGGGATGTTTTGGTAATAAATTTTCAATCAGGGATAGTTTCATACATACTTACAAAAAGTGGGATAGTTTGATAAAAAATTCAAGTCGTTGCAACCGTTAGTTATTCTACTATTTTTTATTTATTTTTTTGCTACAGTAAAAAATCAAATATAACATGAGATATAGCAATATGCATATTATGTGTGATTCTTTAATTATTTTTTAAATGATCGGATGTTTTATCCGTAATATTTTATTTATTTTCTTGTATTTCGTCCAATGAAATCTTGAATTATTATAATAATAATATAAATCTTAAGCTCCTAATTTAGTTAGTTAATTAGTTTAGTTAGTATTTTAATTAAACTTTTAGTTAAATAATTAGTTAACTAATTAGGTTTAGTTAATTAAAAACATAATTAACAACTTAATTAAAACAAAACCACTGGGACGAAACACCCACCGTGGGACGAAACATCATGTTTCGTCTAATGTGGGTCTCACGCAAATTTTTTAATAAAAAAACCCTTTAAAAATTTCGAAAAAACCCACACAAAAAAATAATCCATAAAAATAAAAAAAGCGAACGAAACATCATGTTTCGTCTGTCTACAAGTTAGCTAAACTTTTGCTTTTTTCCATTGCAGCGAAATATCTAATTGTTATTATATAATATGTATATATGCATATTATACCTACAACAATTGTGGATGCTCTTATGCATGGTAGCTATAAGTATATTCAAATAATGAAATAAAATTGGCAAAGGAATTTAAATAAGAGTTAATTAATACACAATAGTGGCCTTTTTCATTTTGAAAAAGCAACTAAAAACTATTGGTAAGTGGCTTTAGAAACACTCCATATTTGCCAAATTTATTAATAATCTTTATTATAAGTTGTAACTCATAACTAGTTAGGTTAAAGATTATAAGCAATTGAATATAGAATACAATATGACAAATGGGATCTTCGACAAATTGTTGCTCATTCTTAAGGGCAGTTTTTTTTTAATTATCACACGATATGGTCAAACGACTCCAGCCAAAAATTAAATATATTAATAAAACGAAGGAGTATCATACATTAAACTTACACAGAGTAAAACAAAGCAGTACAGTAACACAAAACAATACAACGTTGCTCTAGATTGGTAGATAAGAAAACTACTAGAAGGGCAAGACACCGCTGCAAACAACATACAAACAGCCTACAAAGCAGAAAAAGGGAACCAGTATTGACTGCCTATTTAGGTGGCAACAGCAGCCCAGAAGACAACCACCAGACACAAGACACAGAGAAACAATAATGCAACTCACCAAGGGCAGTAATAATAAACCAGCCAGCAACGATACCACATCAAAACTAAGGAAACACAATCCTCCACAAACCCACAATAGCAGCACCAATACAATAAAAGCAAAACCAGAACATCAGTAATAGAGAAGTCGAAATCCAGAACATAAAATCTAAGACCAAAAGAGAGTAGGACACTACATAAGCTGAAAACCAGATCATCATAAGTATAACAACCAAAGGAAGTTAAAACCCAAAATCCAGAAAAGCACAAACATCGAGAAGGGGACGAAGCAATGAAGGCTCTAAAGAGACAAAAATTTGCACGCAAAACATTCAAAAAGAAGAAACCTAAGCAAGAAGACACCCTCAGTCTCCGACGATGCTTGGATCTGCAAAGAAAAGACTCTTTTTTAACGTGACATTAAGAAGAAAATAATAAAGGAGATAAAGATATGTTAGCCAGAAATAAATATTAGATTGGATGAGAGAAAGAGATAACAACATTATCAAGGTTGGCTAAACGAAACTTAGCCAATTTGTTATGAGGAAGAGCACGAGCTCAGAAGTTAGTGAAGAAAAGGAGATCATCAATTAAGCAATTAATGGGGAGAGAAGTGTTGGAGAAAATTCCGTTAATTCTTTCTTTTTTTGAAATGATCCAAATCAGCGACATCATGGTTAAATCCCACGACGGGCGAAAAGAACGCTTGACACGAAGTGGCCTCCAAGAATCCCACCACGTAGTCACGGAACCAGGCTTACCATGAGGATGTCAAGCTTTCTTACAAATGTTCCATAACAGAAGAATGAAAGTGTAATTAATAAATAAGTGGGTAGCATTCTTGTGGCGAACAAGGCATAAAGCACATTTTTTGCCAATAGCAATATTTTTTTTTGTTGAGAATATCAATCGTGAGGAGTTTATTGTGAATCTCCAACCACGTGAGGATATGGACCTTAAGCGGGACGATGCACCTCCACACAAATATTGGAGAAAGAAGAGATAACACCTCCGAATTGAGGAAGTTATAACATGACTTGACCGTATAGGATCCCGAATTATTCCACCGCCATAAAATATCATCTTTCGTATACCAGTGATAGGATCTTACTAACAAAAGTAATCTGAGATAATGCGGATACAAAACAATAGGGAGAGTTATGTGGAAAGCGATGTGCCAATCTCGAAAATTGTTATTACAAACAAGATAATCCCCCACCATGACAAGATGATTGGCAGCAAGATGAAAAAGTACAGGAAAATTAGAAACTAATGCAATGTTGCTAATCCATAAATCGGTCCAGAGGTTAACAGTCAACCCTACCCCACAAATTTTAAACTCTTCACATTTGAAGGGTGCAACAACTTTCAAGACTCCTCTCAAAAATGGAGAGACAAGAGAAGAAAATGCAGGTTTTAGTTCTCAAACTTTGTGGTGTTTATGGTATTTATGGACAATGAGATGTCCCCCACACCAACTTCTCATGCCTCCGAGAAGTGCCAAGTTTTGATGTCTGGGGTTCAGAATACCTAGGCCACCTTCACGCTTCGATTTGCATAAAAGTTTTCAGTTACATATATGTTTTTCGAACTTGAATATAGATGAACTGGACTAGAAGAAGTTTCTCATAATCTTGTCAATCCGCTTGATGACCCACGAAAGTACAAAGAAGAAGGACATCATGTAAAAGGGGATATATGAAAGGATATGACTAATAAGAATCAATCTCCCACCTTTAGACCAATGTCGACCAGACCAGGCATTGAGTCAGAATTCAACTTTGTCAATCATCGGAAGCCAGTCATTAATTTGAAGTTTACCCCGCCGTAAATGGATTCCAAGAAAAGAAATAGAGAAAGAAGCAGAAGCGCAATTAAAGAAATGCACAATCTCAATTTGCCGATTGGTGGATCCGCCAAGCTACAGAACAGAAGTCTTATGAAAATTAATTGACAGATCCGAAGCTTGCTCGAAAATATAGAGAAGAAGCTTAAAATTGCGAAGGGGCCCTGCGGGTTTAGCAAAAAGAATAATGTCATCCGCATATTAGAGGTTAAGCACCGCTCCAAAACCACGAAAGCCCCCTAACCCTTCAATAATGTTAGCTTCCCAAACTTTAAGAATGAGCTTGCAGAAAACATCAGCCACAAGAGAAAATATCAAGCAAGAATTGAAGTCTCCTTGATGGAGGCTCCGTTTACAAATGAATTTTTTCCCCTTCAATACCATTATTGATAACCGATGAAGTGCTAGAGAAGAGACTGAATTTAATCCAATAAATTCATCTAAGGCCAAACCTTGCAATGTAACAGAATATAAAAAAGAAACTCCTAGTTAACTTTTTCGTAGACTTTCTCGAAGTTAAGCTTAAGGAAAATTCCTTCAGACTTAAATTGATGACTGATATGGCTAAAAATGGGGTTTAATCGGAACCATCCAAATCGGGCACGAATCCTGAAGCTCAGGGGTAAAATGGTAATTTTGCCTACCAATGGGTCTAAGATGGGGACTGGATCTTTTCGTCAAAGATCCAATAACCTACGAACGGATCCACCTCAATCGGGTGCAGGTTTTAGCCAGCAGAAAGCCCGATCCAGAGGGATCGAATTAGGGTTCCTGGTTAAATCCTGATCAACGGCTCTGATTCGTGCCTATCCTTCCACTGGGAATTAGGGATTACATTCCTAATCTGTTTACAAGGAGAATATTCCTTATCAGATCACGGGGATTACATTCCTAATCCAGTCCCTAAGACGCCTATAAATACCCCCCACCCATCTCCATTAAGAGGTAATCAATCTCTTGCCAGTTTTACGCTCTTTCATAATCATTTCAGGTTACTGACTTGAGCGTCTGAGGGTGCGTCGCCGGGAACACCCCCGGTGTCTCGCACTTTTTGCAGGTGTACGGCGGGAGTCAGTGTCAAACTCCGGCGGAACAGTTCAAAAATTTCTCAAGAATTCACAAATACTATCTGTTTACCCCTACACCAGATTTAGCGGTAACAGATTGGCGCCGTCTGTGGGAATCTAACGAATAGAAACCTCCCCTCTTCCCGTTGGTCAGATCTCCTCCAGCCATGCCTCCTAGGAAAGTCAGATCCAGAGGGTCCAACCGAGGACCCAACCCCGATCAGCAATAAGAAATTCCCGTCCAACCCGCTCCGCAGCAAGAGCAACTTCCTCCTCCAGCGGAAGACCCATTCCAACAGGACCTGCCTCCTCCTCAGAATCAACCACCTCTTAAGGGTCCCAACCCTCAAAAACAACCTCTCCACCAGGACCGTGTCTCAATCCACAATGCCTCAACGGATTCTATGGCCTTCCACAATCCCCGAGCTTCTGACTTCCAACAAAAAGTCCCAAATCGGCTGAAAGATGTGGATCTTCGCCACCGTCTGGATGAAAAGCGGGCCCGAGAGGGAACCTCCCGCCAACACCGTCCGGATGAGCGATCTCCTCGCCACCGAGAATACAGGAGGTCCCCTACCCGAAGGGGGCGGAGAGAGTCCCCCGAGCATCACAGAAGAAGACCACACTCCCCCGCGGGTCGGCAGCAGCCTAGGAACGATGAGGCACCAATCACCCGTGCCGAGTTCCAGCAGTTCCAAGCAACCGTCCTACAAGCTCTCAATCTTCGTCCCAATACCAATGCTCCAAAGATTCCCTCTCCTCCTCCAGTCCGAAATCCTCGCCAGCGGTCCCTAACTCCTCCACAAGCTCCTAGTAACCCCCGCTACATACCAAGTCCTCGCCGTTCCAGGAGCTACCGTCGTCGTAGCCCCCGCTCTCCCTCATATGAAGACCAGTCAAGAGCCTCGCCAGATTACCATCGAAGGGACGATGCAGTCTACCGCCGTCTCCATGAGATGGAGAGGCGCTTGGGTCAGTTAGACCGAGAAGAAGAGCTTAGAGGAAGGCTCCTTCGTCCTAGCAGACCTCTTTTTTCCCGAACTATAATGGATGCACCCGTACCAATCGGCTTCAAGCCTCCTCAATTTGAGACCTACTCCGGGGAGACGGACCCCGTCGATCACATCGAGAGCTTCAAGACCCTAATGCTCATCCACCAAGCTTCCAATGCTCTGCTCTGTAAAATCTTCTCTGCAACTCTCAAGGGCCCAGCTCGAGAATGGTACTCTCGCCTTGCCCCCTCCTCAATATTCTCCTTCGAGCAATTCGAGACCCTCTTCCGCACCCATTTTGTAAGTAGTCGTAGAACTGAGAAGACCAGCATCTCGCTACTATACCTCCACCAGAAGAAGGGTGAGAAGTTGAGAGACTATGTGAAGAGGTTCACAGCTGAAGCCAGGTCCATAGCATCCCTCGACCAGTCGGTCGCTGCAGCAGCATTTCAATCCAATGTCCTCAATTCCAACCTCCGCTCCTCCCTCGCCAAGAAGCCCCCACAGAACTTCTCTGACCTCTTCCTCCGAAGTGAGAAGTATATTCGGGCCAAAGAAGCTGAACACCGCCCCAACTTGGAGGGGTCTTCCTCCGGGTTTAAGAGAAAGGGAACATAAGAGGAAGGAGCCAAGAAGCTCCAGAAGGATAATGCCGGCCAGCGCCGACCTCCCCTAGATTCGAGAAATTTACTCCCCTTAACGCCAATATCTCCACAATTCTCATGGAAGTTAAGAAGGAGGGGGTGATACCTCCTGCACAAAAAATGAACACCCCTGGCAAGAAGAGCGATAAAGAGAAGTGGTGCCGTTATCATCGGGACCACGGCCACGACACAAATGATTGTCGGGCCTTGAAGAATGAGATAGAGGCCCTTATCCAGAGAGGGCAACTGACCAGATTCGTCAGAAAGGATCGAGCCGACCTTCCTCTCCCGCCCCGGGGGGCTAACAAGCGTCCTGAGCACGATGAAACGCTCGACTTCGAAGAGGAGCGTGTCCTACACCTCATCCATGGGGGCCCAATGGGGGGCTCCTCCAACTCCTCTCGAAAGGCATTCATAAGAGAAGTCAATTTGGTCCGTGCCACTCCTCCTCCTAAAGGCCTCGGAGTGCCCGTCACATTTTCCCGTCACATTTTCAGATGAAGACCTCGAGGGCGTCCGAACCCCTCACTGTGATGCACTCGTCATCAACCTCCACATGGCGAACTTCAAAGTGGAGAGGATCCTAGTGGACAATGGCAGCTCCGTTAACATCCTCTTCCTCGCCGCATTCAAAGGCCTCAAACTCTCCCGAGATAGACTCAAGCCCGCCGGCTACACGCTCCATGGGTTCACGGGAGTGCCAGTGACTATTGAAGGGGTGATCACCCTCGACGTAACCGCTGGCAAAACTCGTACTACCCGAACGGAGGCGATGGATTTTATGGTTGTAGATGTCCCCGCAGCTTACAATGTCATCCTAGGCCGACCCGGCCTAGCAGCTCTAGAAGCCGTTCCTTCGGCATACCATCTCAAGATGAAATTCTCCACCCGGGCCGGAGTAGGGGAAGTAAGGGGCAATTAAGAGCAGGCCCGTAAGTGCTACATGACCTCTACCCTCGGTCCTGTCCTCTCCTTAGAAACTCTGAAAATCCCCCAGGATGCTGCCCGACCGACGTCCGAGCCGGTGGATGAATTGGAGGAAGTGCTCTTCTCTGAGCAGGATCCAACTCGCAAGTTCTTTGTTAGCAAGACCCTCCCGTCCGCCCTATGCTCGGACATTGTACAGTGCATCCGAAGGAACCGAGACCTCTTCGCTTGGTCAGCTGCAGACATGCCCGGAATTTCCGAAGAGCTCGTAGTCCGCCACCTCAGCGTTGTTCTGGGGTCCAAACCGGTTCGGCAGAAGAGGCGCAAGTTCGCCCCTGAGCGCCAGCTAGCTATAAAAGAGGAGGTGGACAAGCTCTTGAAGGCCCAGTTCATACAAGAGGTGAACTATCCCGAGTGGTTGTCGAATGTAGCAATGGTGAAGAAGTCCAATGGGACTTGGAGGATTTGTATTGATTTTACCGATCTCAACAAGGCTTGCCCCAAGGATCCCTTCCATCTTCCGAATATTGACACTCTGATTGATGCCACCTCGGGACATGAGCTCCTCAGCTTCATGGACGCCTTCTCAGGCTACAATCAGATCCGGATGTTCCCTCCGGATATCCCGAAGACCTCGTTTGTGACCGACCAAGGCCTCTATTGCTACAGAGTTATACCATTCGGTTTGAAAAATGCAGGTGCCACATACCAACACCTCGTCAACAAGGTTTTCCAAGCTCAGATCGGCCGTAATATGAAAGTATATGTTGACGACATGCTTGTAAAAAGCATCCGAGGTCCCGATCATGTAACCGACCTCCAGGAGGCGTTTGATGTTTTGAGAAAGCACAATATGAGACTCAATCCGAACAAGTGTGCGTTCGGCGTCTCGTCAGGAAAGTTTCTCAGCTTCATGGTCAGCCAACGAGGATTTGAAGCAAACCCTGAGAAAATCAAGGCCATATTAGACATGGCCCCTCCCAAGAATGTTAAGGAAGTTCAGAGGCTAACAGGCCGCCTAGCCGCCATAGGGCGTTTTCTCTCGAAATTCGGAGAGAAATGCCTCCCCTTCTTCAAGGCCCTCAGGGGGGCTAAAGGTTTTGAATGGGGTCAACAGCAACAGGAGTCCTTCGACCAGCTCAAGGCCTACCTCGTCAATCCTCATCTCCTCAGCAAACCAATTCCTGGAGAACCCCTTTACCTCTACCTGGCAGCCTCTGAGCAGACTCTCAGTGCCGTTTTAGTAAGGGAAGAAGACCAGGCTCAAAAGCCCATCTACTATGTGAGCAAGGTACTTCGGGACGCTGAGCTCCGCTACCCGAGAATAGAAAAAGATGGCTTACGCCCTGGTGATGGCCGCAAGGAAGCTTCGCCCGTACTTTCAGTCCCACTCGGTTGTCGTTCTTACCGACCAACTGCTGAAGCAAGTCCTCCACAAGCCAGAGACCTCGAATCGCCTTATGAAGTGGTCAATCGAGCTGAGCCAGCATGATATAACCTATCAGCCTCGGACTGCGATCAAGGCTCAGGCCCTGGCAGAATTCATAGTTGAAAGTACCATCCCCGAGTTCAGTCAAGCGATGAAGGGACCACCAGTCTGGTCGGTCTATGTGGACGGATCCTCCAGCAACGAGGGAAGCAGAGCCGGGGTCATTCTGGCAGGCCCAGATGACTTCATCCTCTAGTACTCCATCCGTATCAATTTCAAAGCCTCGAACAACGAAGCAGAATACGAGGCACTCATAGCCGGCCTTGGAATGGCTCGAAATGCAGGGGCACAACGCCTCAGGATCTTTAGCGACTCTCAGCTAGTCGTGAATCAGGTCCTCGGTGAATACGAAGCACGTGATGACAGGATGGTTAAGTACTTAGCCAAGGTCAGGGGCCTCATGGTGTAACGCCCCGAATTCCAAATTACTGAATTCGAGATGTTCTTCAGGATCTTTTCACTTTTCTCGAGTACAATTTTACAAGGAAATTTCAAACTTTTCTTTTTACATCAGAGTTACAACATCTTACATTTAAATTTACACAGCGGAAGCAAAATATACAACATTTACATAAATGAACAACAACATAATGAGATCTTTATGCATCCATTCCTCTTTACATGTAATTTATCCTGCACACAAAACTGTGGGTACGTCAGTTTATTCAACCGACGATAATTATACATGGCCATCCTCTTTATGCCAGAAACAGTATAACGAATCTCATTTCTTAACAAATCACAATTTTGTTCATAATAAGCATGTAAAATCAAAAGGGAACTTTTAGAGATGTCGTGTCGTGATTGTGCACTTAATCCTTAATGCAATTTATTTAATTTTCACATGACACTAATGCACACTTGTTCGAATTCTATGCATCCCATACTACATAGGTTCGAGGGCAAGCCTCTTAATCGTTCTTCATTTTTGTAGGGTTCAATCCCCCGCCATGACTTACTCTACTTCTGTAAATTCAATGAGTATCTTAGATGATTCTATGAGTACAAGCATGTATCCTGGCCCATGGAGTAGAATTTCGCGCCATGTCTTGACTCGTCAAGCATGCATTCTGCGACAATTCAGCCTCCTCCCTGAACACACTCCTCTTGCAGTCACCAAAACATCCCACAAGCGTGACTAGAGTCCGATCATTACTGAGTTGTGCCCGCGCCATGTCTTGACTCATCAAGCATGCATTCTGCGGCTCACACACCCGCACCGTACCCTAGCTCTCATACTCATGTTTTTCTCTCACCTTCATCACCTCCACACTATGTATTAATGTTACATTAGAATCATGAATAAAAATCAAGCTCTAGAGTTAGCCTCTCCATCAACCGGACTTATCATTTCATTTCACATGACCAACCTTGGTCTATTTCTCAATATCATTTCGTTTCACTGCCGGGGAGACTTAGCTACTCCTTCGTTCAATTTCAATTTCACAATATCCAATTGAGCATCATCAGCTCATCATTCATTTTAGAGTCTCACAGACTTTCTCATCATGATTTAGCCTTTCATAATTTTATTTAATTCTCAATTCTCATCTATGATTCATTTCACATAATTCATACAGCCATAAACAGAGCCCATTGATTCAAATCATACAGTTCATAATTACCAAGAGAAAAATAACATGAAGTTCAAATATATCCAAGTACACTCTGTACAGTCGACTTGGAAGAATACCAGTCGACTCATACAGTCACACAGTATCATCATAATTGCTCGGGATAGTCGACTGTTGTACACCACCAGTCGCCTGTCCCGCACTTTTCATGTTCACAATATTGTTCTCGTGACAGTCGACTGTTCATCGATCAGCCGTCTGTCTTGGAGATTTCAACAGCATAATTTCTAAGCCCAGATCAGTCGACTTGCTACATGCATTCGGTCGACTGGACAGATCCATTTTCCATTAAGGAGATTATTTACAGTTCTTACATGCACTTGCATCATGATATCAATTCACCATATACGTAAATTCATGTTTTATAAACAGAGTCTCCTCTTATTCAGTAGCATTCACAGCACAATTTTCCAAGTTACTAACATGCTCTTTTAGAGAAACTACTCTAAACATGCATTCACATTGCTCATACTTACTTACAACAATGAAGGTACAAATCTCAAGTCATCATAATGGGTCTACATAAATAGAAAATCTTTATTCAGGGAACTTTCAAACAGTCATATTCAGAACGAAGCACCAGTCGACTTAACACAACGTCAGTCGACTGCTCCGACAATTTAAGTTATTTATCGCTATTAGTTCTTTTCATTTATTTACCTTCCCTCCATCATATGTGTCATAGGAAAAATATACATTTAATAATCACACCATCATGTCTATTTGCACACGTTTTTATCAGCACATTATGAAAGGTAATGTCTCGTACCAGTCGACTGTCTCACATGGCAGTCGACTGTACCGACAGTCTCATTCTCACAATAATAGCATGTTCAGGCAATTTCTACTGCATTCAACTCACTTTTTGTAACATGGTATCAATTATAGTAATTATAGTATCATTCCTACGTTAGAAGTCCTGAGAAACACCCACCTTATATGAAGAAATAACCGAAATCCCGCACTTTCCAAGCAGAGAACGCCTTCTTGCTCCTTTGCTCCACACCGAGCTCCTCAGCAATGCTGCTTGCCTCCACAGAAAAGCTCCCACACAAACTCACAGATACTCTCTATAATCTTAGAAAATTTTTAGTGTAAAAGAGATAGGGGATAGGAGGGGTATTTATACTAGGAAATAAATAGAATAGATGGCTAAGATTAATAGGGGAGTTGGAGAATCAAAGGCTGAGATCTAATCGGGAGTTTGAGAAACTACCCACACCTCAAAGTAACTACCCATGATCTAACCCATCACTCCACAATCCGGCCAAGAATTGTGCCTTGTGCACGTGTACATGGAGTGCACGTGTACACACAAAACCCACACTACAAAATTATAGTACATACCCGGAAAAGAAGAAAAAGAAAAGATGTTACACATACAAGTTGTAGGAATTAAAATAAATAAAAGGTTAAGTTTATGGGCTTAAGTACATTTGGGCCAAAATAAATATTTTAAAAAGAGAAAATAAACAAGTTAACATTGGGCTTTAAGGAAAATATTTTATAGGGAACAATATACTTTATTCATCATGGAGAAATAATAGCCACATGCTACACAAGCATACCATAAAAAGAGAAATAAATAATCTTTATGTATTAAGAAAAATCGGGGTATTACACATGGCACTGTTTGAAGAAGCCCTTATACAACAAATACCCCAGGAAGAAAATGCTCAGGCCGACGCCCTCTCCAAACTAGCCTCTTCCTCCCTTCAAGGTCTCGAGCAGACCGTCTTAATAGAGGTCCTTCTGAAGCCAAGCATAGAAATAGAAACTTCCGACTCTATGGAGTCGCTGCCTGTTCTGCTTGAAGATAACTGGATGAAACCTCTCGTCGAATTCTTAAGGGATGGACTCCTCCCCGATGATCCCAAGGAAGCTCGAAGCGTAAGAACCCGAGCTGAGCGTTACACACTAATCGGAGATAACCTATATAAACGCTCCTTCACACAGGTAGACGGACGGCCTTACCTGAGATGCCTCTCCCCCGAGCAGGCCGACTACGCCCTGCAAGAACTCCACGAGGGCATTGGTGGGGCACATTCGGGATCCAGATCCTTGGCCTGCAAAGTGTTGAATTACGGATATTTCTGGCCCACTCTCTTACGAGACGCCGAACGACACGTTCGGCAATGCAGCTCCTGTCAGAAGTACTCCGACATTCGACGCCTCCCACAAGCTCCACTAACTTCCCTATCAAGTCCAGTCCCCTTTGCAATGTGGGGAATGGATTTACTAGGGCCATTTCCACCAGCACCCGGACAGTTCAAGCTCTTAGTCGTGGCGATCGACTACTTCTCAAAATGGATAGAGGCCGAGCCCTTGGCCATGAACACCGAGAACAAGGTTGTTCAGTTCTTCTGGAAGAGTGTGATCTGTCGATTCGGCGTCCCTCGGGACCTGATAACAGACAACGGAACCCAGTTCACCGGGGCTGCCTTCCGAGCTCTATGCGAAGACCTTGCCATCCAACACAGGTTCTCCTCCGTTTCTCATCCCCAGTCGAATGGCCAGGCTGAAAATGCTAACTGACAGATCCTCTCCGGCATTAAGAAGAGATTGGATAAATGTTTCAAAGGTTTATGGGTCGATCAGCTTCCCAACGTGCTGTGGAACTACCGCACCACAAAACGGACCCCCACAGGAGAGAGCCCATTCAATCTCACCTATGGGTCCGAGGCCATCATCCCCTTAGAAGTCGGAATACCCTCTCCTCGTCTAATAGCTTATGAAGAAGAGCAAAATGCCAGAGAGCTCAGAGCAAATCTAGACCTGATAGATGAGATCAGAGAAAGAGCTGCCATTCGTCAACAAAGCTACTGAAGAATGATCGAGTTGGCATACAACAAAAGAGTCCGCCCTACGGACCTCAAAGAAGGGGACCTGGTCCTCAGAAAGTTAGCCATCTCATTCCCAGGACAGAAGAGCAAATTGGCCCAGAATTGGGAGGGACCTTACAAGGTCGCAAAAGTGGTTCGGCCCGGCACATACAGACTAGAAGATCTCGACGGCAGGGAGATCCCCAGGAGTTGGAATGCCGACCATCTCTTAAAATACCAAGAGAAGGCACCAACGCCTCTCTAGGTGTTTTGGGGATGTCGAACCATTCCACTCCTATTACTCATCTTGCTTTTCTTTTGTTTTCTCTTTTGTAATAACGGCTAGCAACTTTAGAAGCAGCCAACTATTAATCATTAATAAAGAAAGCTTTCTCATACTTTACTATTGTTTACATCTCTCTGCCTTTAGTTCTTCAATCTAACGATGGTTCGGAGTTCAACACTTGGCTCGATTCTACTTCGCAAGTTCGCTTCTAAGCGAGCTAGAGGTAGTTCGTCATTCGGAATTGCTCCCACAACCGTTGAACTACTCTAACGAAGGTTCGGAGTCCAACACCTGGCTCGATAATACTTTGCAAGTTCGCTTCTAAGCGAGCTAGAGGTAGTTCGCCATTCGGAATTGCTCCCACAACCGTTGAACTACTCTAACGATGGTTCGGAGTCCAATACTTGGCTCGATTCTACTTCGCAAGATCGCTTCCAAGCGAGCTAGAGGTAGTTCGCCATTCGGAATTGCTCCCACAACCGTTGAACTACTCTAACGATGGTTCGGAGTCCAACACTTGGCTCGATTCTACTTTGCAAGTTCGCTTCTAAGCGAGCTAGAGGTAGTTCGCCATTCGGAATTGCTCCCACAACTGTTGAACTACTCTAACGATGGTTCGGAGTCCAACACTTGGCTCGATTCTACTTCGCAAGTTCGCTTCTAAGCGAGCTAGAGGTAGTTCGCCATTCGGAATTGCTCCCACAACCGTTGAACTACTCTAACGATGGTTCTGAGTCCAACACTTGGCTCGATTCTACTCTGCAAGTTCGCTTCTAAGCGAGCTAGAGGTAGTTTGCCATTCGGAATTGCTCCCACAACCGTTGAACTACTCTAACGATGGTTCGGAGTCCAACACTTGGCTCGATTCTACTTTGCAAGTTCGCTTCTAAGCGAGCTAGAGGTAGTTCGCCATTCGGAATTGCTTCTACAACCATTGAACTACTCTAACGATGGTTCGGAGTCCAATACTTGGCTCGATTCTACTTCGCAAGTTCGCTTCTAAGCGAGCTAGAGGTAGCTCGCCATTCGGAATTGCTCCCACAACCGTTGAACTACTCTAACGATGGTTCGGAGTCCAACACTTGGCTCGATTCTACTTCGCAAGTTCGCTTCTAAGTGAGCTAGAGGTAGTTCGCCATTCGGAATTGCTCCCACAACCGTTGAACTAATCTAACGATGGTTCGGAGTCCAACACTTGGCTCGATTCTACTTCGCAAGTTCGCTTCTAAGCGAGCTTGAGGTAGTTCGCCATTCGGAATTGCTTCCACAACCGTTAAACTAATCTAACGATGGTTCGGAGTCCAACACTTGGCTCGATTCTACTTCGCAAGTTCGCTTCTAAGCGAGCTAGAGAGTTCGCTTCTAAGCGATCTAGAGGTAGTTCGCCATTCGGAATTGCTCCCACAACCGTTGAACTAATCTAACGATGGTTCGGAGTCCAACACTTGGCTCGATTCTACTTCGCAAGATCGCTTCTAAGCGAGCCAGAGGTGGTTCGTCATTCGGAATTGCTCCCACAACCGTTGAACTACTCAAACGATGGTTTGATCACGAACACTTGGCTCAATCCCACTCCGCGAGCTTACTATCAGACAAACTCGGCACGTCTCGCGAAGTTTGCAAGAAACATGAGTTCGGCACCACTAGCCGAGCACTCATGTCGCCGACCCCCACACGAGCAAAAAACCAGCTCAGGGACCTCGACACGACGAACACAGTCACAAGCAAAACAACTACACGAAGCTACAAAAAACATGCAAGCCTGATAGAGAAATATTATTAATAATTGGGACGCAGTACAAAGCAACTCTTCCATACAACAAGATTACAAGACTTTGAAGAGCAAAAATTACAATGCCGACTCACTACACTTAGACCAAATACAAAGGCTTCAAAAATGATCATCAATGCCTACGTGGCGCAGGGATGTTCCTCTTCAAGGACACTCGAGGTCGGCAACGTTTGCCTTCGGAGCCCGATCCCAAACCAGCGAATTGGGACGTGTCCTCGGTACTGCTCCTTGAAACCACACCGACGGATGCACCGCTCGACGAAATGGCCACCGAGCTTTGCGCCTCCCCTGGGCTCGGATGACCGAGAGGCGGACGGGTCGCCATCTCGTAAAACGTGATGCCACGATCGCTCTCCGCGCGAGTACACGAAGTGCTCCTCACATTGATCGGCCCCGATCGCGGTTTGAAACGAGCCACCTCCGCCTCCAGCTCTGAGATCCGACCTCGCAACGAGTCATCTTTGACATTGACCTCGAAGCGAGGAGGTATCGCGGAGCTCGGGACGCCGGAGTGACTCGCAATAAGACGCCGAAGGTGGGTGACTTCGATGCTCTTATCCACCGTGGCCCTCTTCAGCGCATCGACCTTGGCGGTCAGTTCGTCCCGTTCGGTCGTCAGTTTGGCCACCTCGGCCGCCAGTCCTTCTCCCTCCGTCCGCAGCTCCGCCTCTACAGTTTACAGGTGGCGGATCTCAGAAAGCAGATCGTTCCTCTCCGCCGTTATTTTTGACAAATTATGCCGAATGCACTTGATTCGAAGCCCGTAGCTAAAGGCGGTCGACGAACCTTCGTCCTCACCTAAGGGGGTCATCTCGGCGATCCTGCTTTCCAGACGCCGGATCTCGATGTCTCGCCGACCTAGGATGAGCTGGAGATGGTTCCGCTCGCTTTCGGCTCGACGCAATCCCAGCTCGACTTCATGAAGCCGTTCTCGGCACCTCGCCAAGCACAGCCTCGTCACCCCTAAGCCAGCCTCGGCCCGGGCATTGTCATCCGAGCGATTAGGCTCGACGTCTTGAGTTACCACCACGAACTGAAAAGAAGTTGAGACAAGCAACAAAATTTCAAACATTGCCGAAGTCCAACACTTCAAGAATTTTCAAACAAGACTTTCAAACTTTCAACAATTGGTGAAAAAAGATAGAAAGACACAGAGTCGAACCCAAAAAGATTAGTTTTTCATTCATTTCAAAACAGCGGTGGCCAGTCCGCTATTAGGCATTACACTTCAAAAAAGAAAGAAAAATAAGAAGAATAGAAGAAAAAACGAGCGGAGTCAGGGTGCGACCTCTTTCCCAGGGCGGCGAGCGTGGGTGGGGGTCGACATCTCCGAAGGGGGCACCACCGCCAGCGGGGTAACCGCGGAGTTCGGGACCTCGCCGATGACTTCGACTTCGGTCTCGGCGTCGTCCTCCCCTACTTCTTCTTCCCCCTCTGATTCGGGGTAGAAGCCCTCGACGTGGCCCAGGAACAGTCTCCATCCCGAACAGTCCACGTCAGGGAACGTCTTCGTCACCCGGGCTATGGCTTCGGCGTAAGCTTTGGCCATGTTTTGGGCGAGGAACCCTTGCGCCTTCGCCAGGGTTGCGTCCTCTACCGCCTTCACCGCCACCGCCTTGGCCTCTTCAGCTTCGGCCAACTGCTTGGCCGCCTCCTCCTTCTGGCGGAGAAGATCTCCCTCCAACTTCGCGACCTGGGCCTCGAGGAACTCGACCCTCGCCGCCTTCCCTTCGAACTCGACCCTGACCTTGTCGAGCTCATTCCCCATCCGAGCTTTCTCTTTCCGAGCCTGGTCGGACTCCTGCTTTAGCTCCTTCTCCAGAGCCGTCAGCCTCTCGGTGAGGTGTCCAAAATGGACAATGATCTGCGACCAGGAAAGAAGAACCGAAAGAGTTAGAAGAATTATATATAAAAGAATTCAGCCTCAGCAAAAATCCAATACTTACCGAAACGGCCGAGCGAGCGATCTCGATGACGTCGTCACCTTCTTGCCCAGCCTCCATGGTGGCGTGATCCTTCGGCATCGCTAGATGCATGATGACCTGCATGCTCGCCAAGGAATTGCTGAGGAATCCATCATGCTTCCGAACCTGCCAGTCCGGAATGTGGATCCTCCTGTGCTCCTCGGTCAGGAGCTCCTCGGCCGCCACTGACAGCGGCGGCATCGTCATCCCGAGGGCTGCGGCGATGGGAAACTCGTCGACCGCATTCGATGCCGAGGCGCCGCCACCGGCAACGACCGGGCTAATGAGGGTCTCCGTCTCTGCGATCGTCTCCATGACCCTCAGAGTCTTTGGGGTCGGCAACTTGGTGGCCACCCTCTTGCGCTTCTTCGGCGCCTTACTAGCGAGGCCTGCCCTCAAAGCTAGCACCACGTCATAGTCCATCGCCTCTGCATTAAAGACAAAAGTTCGTTAGCACAATACAACTCATGCAAAATGAAATATGAAAAACAAAGCATAAAAGAAGCCGCGTACTGGGATCTACGCGGCAGAGCCCTCCCTTGAACAAGATGTCCTCGGTCAACTCCTTCCAACCGTACTTTGGCCGATCGAGAAGTGTCCGGACTGCCTCTTCTTCTTCAGGACGAAGCTTGGGCAGTGCCCTCGCCCTTTTCAGCACCCCTTCCACCCAACCGGAGGGGGTCGGCCAGGCCTCCGGACTCCGCACTATCAAGAACTTCTCACGCCAGTGCTTGATGGAGTCGGGGCATATGACGAGCCTGCCGCCATGCCTCGGAGCCAAATAATATCGGTACTCCGACTTGTTCCCTTGATGTAGCCGATAGAGTGTCCGAAGCACGTTCAGCTCCGGCTCGATCCCCGCAGCTTGGCAGTGAAGTACGAAGCCATTTATGACCCTCCATGCGTTCGGCATGAGCTGGATGGAGCTGACCCCGAACCAACTCAGGACGAGGACTGCGAACGGATGGAGGGGTAGCCGAGCCCCGGCGATAAAGGCGTCGACCAGCCAGCAACACATGGTCACTGGCAGCGGCGAGTTGGCCCTAACCTCGGGACCCGACAGCATAAGCTCGTACTCCTCCGGGATCTGGAAACAGTCCCAGATCACTCCCAAGTCCTCTTCGCGAAGGATCGACACCGTCTCGTCTGCCTCCGTCGTCTCCCTCGCTGCATTCTCCTCGAAGGACCTCCCCCTCCCGTAAACAATTCGCTCGGCTTGATCCTCCGGAAGCTCCTGAACTCTGTGAAGCCCAATCAGCTGCCCCGGCAATCTTCCGAACTCCCCCATACGCTTCGGATCCTCCATAATCAAATCTTTGCCGAACACCTTCTTGCCCTTGGTCGGAGTACGATCTTCGACAACTTCAAGGGAGGGCTCGGACCAAGAGGTCGACTCGGAGACAGAAGCAAGAGACATAGTTTATGAAGTAAACTGAGTATAAGTTACCTTAAAAGGTTAGCTGCCGGAAACTTTACCAGAAAACGAACGTCGACCACCGGAAACACTTGCTTAGCACAAAAGATCGCCTGAGCAAAAGAGAAGAGAAGTGAAAAATGAGAGGGGGGGTGAGGTTTTATAGAGAGAGGCGCGCCAAACGAGGTTAATGGGCCTGTACTACCGGCCCACTCACACAAAACGACGAAAGCGACCTCAATCGTCGTCTTGTTTACCACGCCAAGCCGTACACCGCATTAATTACTGTCCCATCTGACAGAAGCTCGGAGGTCACAGCATTAAATGAGCATCTCATCCGTCAGAGCTGTCAGAAGTTCAGAAGCCATCACATTTAATGACTGCCACATCTGCCAGCTGCGCAGAAGCCACCAACTCCGCAGTGAATCCTATGCCAAAAATGCCAAGTCTTGGGGTTCGGCACCAGCTGCCGGACGCTCTTGACACCGACCCTGTTATGGGGGAAAATTGGTGTTCGGCACCAGCTGCCGAGCGCTCTTGACACCGACCCCGTTACGGGGGGAAATTGGGATTCGGCACCAGCTGCCGAGCGCTCTTGACACCGACCCTGTTACGGGGGAAAATTGGGGTTCGGCACCAGCTGTCGAGTGCTCTTGACACCGACCCTGTTACGGAAAAAATTGGGGTTCGGCACCAGCTGCCGAGCGCTCTTGACACGACCCTGTTACGGGAAAAAATTGGGGTTCGGCACCAGCTGCCAAGCGTTCTTGGCACCGACCCTATTACGTGGAAAGATTGGACCTCGGACTTCACCGAACTCCCTCTCAGCACTCACAACCTAGCCGAGGTATCTCTCCTCTTCGGAAAGAGGTGCCGAACCACCTATAGGCCTCGGCCTCCTGGGCAGCGAGCGCTGGAAGGGGTCGGAAGTGTGAAACAAGCATGTAGGCCACACAACGAAGGGAAAACGGCCGAGCCGTCCACCAAGAGATTGCAAAAAAAAACAATTAAAAATTTGAGAAATTAAGGAAGAACTCCTGGAAAGCAATTGTGGAGGTGTGGAAGCATTTTCTAGTCCCCAAACAAGGGATTATCGCCAAGAACAATCTTCTAAGACCCCCGAACGACAAATTGACACTTCGCAAAGTCAAAAGGATATTCCTACGAGAACACCACACGGCCATGAGAGCTCAGGAGCGACTCAGAGTTCAATCCACTTGAAAAATCACCACACTACCTCCTTCAAGATTCAAAACCTTCCATTTGGGCTCCGATACAACTCCACTAGCCATTAAAACAGTAAAACTACTCCTCAAAGGCTGATCAAGCTCAGTCTTCGGGAGTGGGGGCCTCGTGATATGGCTAAAAATGGGGTTTAATCGGAACCATCTAAATCGGGCACGAATCCTGAAGCCCAGGGGTAAAATGGTAATTTCGCCTACCAATGGGTCTAAGATGGGGACTGGATCTTTTCGTCAAAGATCCAATAACCCACGAACGGATCCACCTCAATCGGGTGCAGGTTTCAGCCAGCAGAAAGCTCGATCTAGAGGGATAGAATTAGGGTTCCTGGTTAAATCCTGATCAACGGCCCTGATTCGTGCCTATCCTTCCACTGGGAATTAGGGATTACATTCCTAATCTGTTTACAAGGAGAATATTCCTTATCAGATCACGGGGATTACATTCTTAATTGATGAGGACATCTTTCCTGTTTAGTTTATTTCAGTACCTTTTTTTATTTCTGGCAATTATAGCCATATGTAATCTTTTTATAATTTTAGATTTTGAGAATATTTTGGAGATGTATTTCAAGATGTAATTGAGCCTATTTAAAGGTCTTGAGATTAATGAGAAAGTATGTCATTATTGATAAAAAAAATCTGTGTTGAGTTTTGCTCTTCCTCCTTCTCTTTTGTGTGATACAACTGAGATCCAAATTAGGGTTTGTGATAAATCCTAATCCAATTTTAGAATTAGTGATTAATTCTAAAATTTATCCCCAATTAAAAAAATTTCCAATACAAATCCCTAATACTAATTTCCCCAAACTCCTAATACAAACCCTAAACCAATACTGCCCTCAATACCAGCCGCCACCATAACAGCTTCTTCACCTTCTACTTCTTCTTCTTCCCTATCCCGATCCCCACCAAACCCAACTCACCGTCGTCTTCTTCTTCTCCAATCCCGCCCCACCTTCACGCCATCCCCTTCTCAACCCCAAATCCCGAAGCCCCAATTCCCTCATCCTCTTTTCTCCCCCAATCCGACTACCACAGCCACCTCCCCCATCGTCCAGACCCCTCCTTGCCGACGCCCCATCGTTGACTTCCGGCCACCCGCAACCCCCACCACTACAGCCCCTTCCCGTCACCTCACCTCTCCTCTTCGTCAACTATTACTCCCCACCAGTCCACCACCAGTTGCCGCCATCGACAGCGAGTCTATTGTTGCTGCTGCCATTCTACTGTTGCTGTGTTCTGGGGTACTGTCCGCTCCTACATCTATGCTGGGTTTCTTCACATTCGGTATACTCTTTCCCGTATTAAGTATTTGTGTTTACTGCCATATTATCTAGCATATTATCTAATTTGCCTGTCGACCACAAAAAACTGAGATTGAGTGATCCACATGCTAGATTAGAGTACGAATCGGTATTGCACTTTTTACTTGCTAAAACACGTAGGGATTTACTTGTTGATTAAGGTTGAATTATTAATTGGGACTGTTACATTTGATTCAATTCTTGAAAACCCATCAAACCTGTTAACTGTTAAAAATTTCTAACTTAGATCAGCACTTTCATGTTGGTAAAATTAACCCATTAAAATTCTTGGACATTCTCTATTTTGGGGTTGGTTTTACATCATTAATCCAGCCCCTAAGACGCCTATAAATACCCCCCACTCATCTCCATTAAGAGATAATCAATCTCTTGCCAGTTTTACGCTCTTTCATAATCATTTCAGGTTACCGACTTGAGCGTCGGAGGGTGCGTCGCCGGGAACAACCCCGGTGTCTCGTACTTTTTGCAGGTGTACGGCGGGAGTCAGTGTCAAACTCCGGCGGAACAGGTAACAGGTTTGTTTTTCAAAAGTTTCCCAAGAATCCACAAATACTATCTGTTTACCCCCACACCAGATTTAGTGGTAACAATGATAACCATAAATAATATCTTGGGCGTAAGCAACACTATATAATATGAATCTATTTTTGACGAAACATGATTGAACCGGATCATTCAAAGGAGAGATAACCGAGTTGAGACGGTTAGCTAGAATTTTCATAACAATTTTAAAAACGACGTTAAGGAGATTAATGGGTCTAAAAAAGACACCCGGTTTTCTCCAATAATTTTGGAAATAAACACAATGTGCGCATAGTTAATCCTATCAAAGGATAATAGACCATTATAAATATCAGAGAACATACCGAATAAATTGTCTTTAAGCATTTCCCAATTTTTTTGAAAGGAGAAGGAAGGGAAGCCATCATGACCTAGCGCAGAATCAATATGCATAGAGAAACAACCGTTTTAATCACTTATAAGGAAAATGGCGCTTCAATATAAGATAGATCATGATTTTCTTCTCTGTAAAGGTAATTCCAGTCTAGCTGGATAGAACGAGACGCGCCCATGAGGTTTTTAAAGAAGGAAAGAATTTGTGTAATGACTTGCAACAAATGCAAAAAAAATTTGGCTCTTCTTCGGGCCTAGACGAACTTTCATTTTTTAGTTTTTTTTTTTTTTTGAACATTTCCGTTGTAAGCCAACTTACTTTTGAACGAGAACTGTACGACTAGTTACAACTAAAAAGATGTGGTCCTCTGTTAGGTTCTACAATTGCCTAATTCAAATTAATATGAAAAAGAACGACAATTCCAAATCACAAATCACTATGGTTTACGTACTCTAAGAACAACACTAGTTAATGCGACACACAAATATATACTCATTTATTAATGTTATTATTGTTATCCTATAAACGGCTTGGCTTGTTACATCGATACTTATCATACTGACGCTATATATCATCTCTACTGCTATAATGGGAGAACCCCTTAGTCCTTAATTCAATCCGTGCAACGCACGTGTTGGATTATGGATTAACTTTGATAAATATTTTCGAAAGTGGACCAGTTTGGTAAATATTTTCGACAGTGGATCAGTTTGGAAATTATTTCTTTTTACCTTTTTCATTATCCCATCAATTTTTTCCACGTGCACGTGTGCACGTGTATGATACTAGTGTATCTGTAAAGCCAAAATATTTACAATTTGATTGTTGACTTGGGCGATTGTTTTAGGTTGTTTTTGATAATGGATCATTTTAAAGGCTGTGAAAAAACTATATATTGTGCGATATTTTGCTAACATGCTTAAGAAAATAGTCGTAGAGGTCTGTCTATATTGCAGATTTTTTCAACACAAGATAGCAGGAATTTTTTCCCAAAACGCCCCATTTTTGCAAAGTTTTTTCCAAACCGCCCTACTTTTTTTTTTAATTCCCAAAGCGCCCCACTCGGTCTCTCAAAGACCGAGTCTAGTGCAAATAGACTCGGTCTTTGAAAGACCGAGTCTTGCGCTTTGAAAATTCAAAGAGCAAGACTCGGTCTTTCAAAGTCTTTCAAAGACCGAGTCTATTTGCACTAGACTCGGTCTTTGAGAGACCGAGTCTTTACTCTGCGCTTTTTAAAGCGCAGATCCCCTTTCTTTCTTCTTCTTCTTCTCGACTTTAACCTACTCTATTTCTCTAACCCATCTTCCTAAATCTAGGGCGACCTCCTACCCACAAAATCTAATCTTAATCTAAATATATACACCAATATCTTCCTAACCCTCTAACCATCTCCACTATAACCCACTATAACAACCCAAAACCCTTATTTTGAAAGATCCATTTTTCTGATTTTTGCTAAATTTGGAGCGGATCGCAACTTCAACTCTTTTAACGAAATCTATACGGCTCTGTTCTTGACGCTTGTGAAGGTATGATGAATATTGGCCTTTAATTTTCTGAAATTTGGTATAGATTTTGTTTGCGTTTAGATAATAACTCGCATATTTTAATAAATATACCTAGGTATGGATCTTGAGATTCCTATTTGGTTATACTTTGGTGGTGAAATTATTCTTGATCCAAAGATTGGTAGTAGTTATAGTCATTTGGAACCGAAAATAGTTTGGGTACCCCGTACCATTACATTTGAAGAACTAGTTGAGAAAATCTATGAAGTTACTAATTGGGATAGGAATGAATGGAATGCGAAAATTTTAGCTCGATACGCAGCAGGAAGAGGAGGTGTTCAGTATTTTATGACAGTGCCCGTACCTACTGATAATGCGCTGAAGTCATTGATTGCTAGGACATTTGATCCGAATTGTGCTTGATCTGTATTAGAGTTATATATTCAGCAAATTCGAGTTGTAACTCCTCAGCCACATGATATCCCCAGTGCAAGCTTCATACGGGTAGCACCTACACAGCAGTCGAGGCCTAACCCCGATCAATCTTCACAACCAAATCCGGTATCCTCACAAGAGAACACCTTCACAAATACAACAATTCCGGATTCTGTAAATGTTGAGCTGCCACGCCAACCAAGCCCGGTTCCTGACTCTGTTCCAAATGACAGTATGTTTGAACTCTTTCAAAATGCAGTGATTAACAACAGCTTATTAGATGATGATGAAGAAGAGGAAGAAACAGACGATGATGAAAGTCTAGAAAGTGATGATGGAGAAGAAGACGATGATGTAGCTAATGTAAATCCTTCGAACAATAGTTCTAATGCAGTGAGAGTTACTGATAGGTATGCTAATGTTAACGCTCATGTTACGGAGGAGATGGCTGAAGCTGCTAGAGTTCCCCCATATCCACAAGAGTCTTCTGGTTCATCCAATGTAGACGAATTTTACGTTGGACAGGAGTTTGTTAGTAAAGACTCCCTTCTGCATGCTGTGAAGGTATATTCTATCAAGAAACATCGTGAATTTGTCACATTGAAAACATCACCGTCACTATACACTGTTAAATGTAAAAAGGCACCTAGAAAACGTACAATAGAGGAGATCGTACAAGGTCCCCCAGGAGTAAGTGATGGTGGATGCCCTTGGAGATTACGAGCTATTGTTCCAAAAGGAGGGAGAAATTTTGTGGTGAAGAAGATAGTCGGCCCGCATACTTGTACGAATCCCACGTTGAATCAAGACCACTGCAAAATTGATGCTAACCTTGTCAGTAATTTGATTTTGGGTGTGGTGAAGAAGGATATTGCTGTATCACCGGGGGTAATTATTGAGATTGTGAAAATAGAATATAATTATCAGATTTCATATAAGAAAGCTTGGAAAGCAAAACAAAAGGCAATTGAGAGGTTGTACGGTACCTTCGAAGAAGCATACACGAAGTTGCCTTTTCTACTAACAGCAATTCAATCAGCAAATCCAGGTACCGTTGTCCACTGGGACAAATTTGAGTCTAGCCCCAGCGAGGAAACATTCAAGGGAGTATTTTGGGCATTTGGTCCTTCGATTGAAGGTTTCAAGTCTTGCAGACCGGTTATTAGTGTAGATGGAACTCACTTGTACGGTAAGTACAAGGGTTGTTTGCTAATTGCTGTTTCCCCGGATGCGAATGGTTGCTTATTTCCTTTTGCATTTGCATTGGTTGATGGAGAGAGTATAAACACGTGGACATGGTTTATGACTTGCGTCCGGCATTATGTCACCGATCGCACTGAGTTGTGTGTTATCTCGGATCGTCATGCTGGTATATTGTCTGCTATGGATTTGCAAAACGGTACTTGGAACGAACCGAATGGATTTCATCGATATTGCATGCGTCATTTTGCCACAAATTTTTTTAGTAAATTTGGTAGCAAGGCATTGCGCAAGAAGGCCAAAAGTATAGCTTGTCAACACCAACCCAAAAAGTTCATGGCCAAACTCGCCGAACTTGAAACCGTCAATGTCGAGGCGGCTAACTGGTTGAAAGAGAAACCGGTTCAGAAATGGGCACTTTATGCAGATGAAGGTCGACGATATGGAATGATGACTACGAACCTGTCAGAATGCTTCAATTCAGTACTGAAAGGAGTCCGTAGTTTACCAGTAACTGCAATTGTTGAGACGATTTTTTTACGTCTCAACTCTTACTTTACTACTCGTCGACAGGAAGCTAATAAGCTATTATGTGAAGGGAAAATTTTTGCTAAACGAGTACAAGATGTAATTGATATTCGCCGTGAAAGAGCAAATCAACATGTGGTTACAATGTTTCATCATCAGCCTGGAATTTTTTCCGTCAAAACTGGTATACGCATGGTAAATGGAGAACGAAAGGGTGGGAACTTGCACACCGTGAATTTGGGTACGAAAACATGCACATGTATGAAGTTTCATCTATATCATATTCCCTGTTCTCATGTATTAGCAGCCTGTGCTTATCGTGCAATCGATCACAAGCCTTATGTTGATAAATTTTACCTTATCACGTCATTAGCACAAACTTGGGCTCCTGTGTTCAGTCCTATTCTAGATGAAGCATATTGGCCTACTATCGACGGTCCACGACTTGTACCAGATTCTAGTTTGCGACGGTCACGGAAAGGCCGGCCTAAATCCACGAGAATACACAACGATATGGATGTGAGAGATAGTTCTAGCAGGGGAACAAGAATGAAATGTTCAAGGTGCGGGTTGGAAGGACACAACAAGCGTCGATGTACTAACATAGCATCTCAAAACAGTTGAAATTTCATTTTGTGTTTCCTATTGTGTTTGTAATATTTATTTCGAAATGAACACTTAGTTTGGATAGTTGTGGTGAAGTGGTTGTTTAGTTGTGGTGAAGTGAGTCTTGTTGCTGAGGTGTGGTGAGTCTTGTTGCTGAGTTGTGGTGAATTTTGGTACTAAGTTGGTTTGTTGTTTGGTATTTTGAAGTGGTTTATTAGTTGTTTTGTATTTTGGTACTAAGTTGGTCAAGTGGAAGAAGCATATTGATCAGTTTTATATTTTGTTGTTGTGGTTTGTTGTGATTTTGAGTTGTTGGATGGGAATTTTGAGATGTTTGTTCAGGCATTTGAAGAAGAGGTTGTTGTTTTGAAAGATTGAAAAACACTCAAATTCTGGCTGTAGCTAAAAAAAATTCACAGCAAGAAGACTCGGTCTTCCAAAGACCGAGCCTAGTACAACTAGACTCGGTCTTTCAAAGACCGAGTCTTGTTGCTGTGTCTTTTTTTTGGTATCAGACTCAAGACTCGGTCTTCGAAAGACCGAGTCTAGTTGTTCTAAGCTCGGTCTTTGGAAGACCGAGTCTTGATTCTGATAAACTCCAGAGCCCAACAAGCTCTCTGGAAGATTGAAAACAACACAGTCGGTCTTTGAAACACCGCTCTAAAAACACTTAGACTCGGTCTTTCAAAGACCGAGTCTTCAATGTGAGAAGTTTTGATTGAAGACTCGGTCTTTGGAAGACCGAGTCTAGGTGTTTTTAGAGCGGTGTTTCAAAGACCGACTGTGTTGTTTTCAAACTTCCAGAGAGCTTGTTGGGCTCTGGAGTTTATCAGAATCAAGACTCGGTCTTCCAAAGACCGAGCTTAGAACAACTAGACTCGGTCTTCGGAAGACCGAGTCTTGAGTCTGATACCAAAAAAAAGACACAGCAACAAGACTCGGTCTTTGAAAGACCGAGTCTAGTTGTACTAGGCTCGGTCTTTGGAAGACCGAGTCTTCTTGCTGTGAATTTTTTTTGGTATCAGCCAAATGCTGAGTGTTCTAAACACTTTGCAAAACAACCACATCTTCTTCAAATACCTGAACAAACAACTCAATATTCCCATCCAACCACCTCTTCTTCAAATGCCACAACAAACCACAACAAACCATTGAACAGAAGATTAATAAACTGAAGATTAATAAACCACAACAAACCATAACTCAATATTCCTCTTCTTGAAATACCAAATTCTACAAAATCACAACAAAATTTCACATTCACTTCACTTCACTTCACCAAATTTCTTGAAATACCAAATTTCACATTCACTTCACCACAACTCAACAAAACTCACTTCACCACAACTCAACAACCACTTCTTGACACACCAATATCACCACTCCAACAATTTCAACCACATCAACAATTTTAATAACTTCATCTCAAACCTGTTGGGGTTGGCCGTCCATGTCAGTTTTCCTGTCCAATACACACCAATCGGAGGTAGCATGTCTATATCTTCAGAAAGAACTCTCCAATGTTGGGACTGGATCCGTACTACGGGCCTACCTACGTGAATCCGTTCCCAACTCCATATCTGCAGTAGAATTAGAGGTCCATTCATCTGGTTCGAACCTATACTGCACAGACACAGACTCCGATACAGTGCCGATAGAATTGCACTGCCCCAACTGAAACGGCGGATCCTACCTATATCGGCGATTAGGGGCAAGAACATCAGTGCTACGGTATTCCCGGTTGAGTTTGGAAACAGGACCGTACCGAATAGCGTTAGAACATATGCCCTAAAGTAGCACTCCACCTCCGCTGCAGTTGAAGCGTCATTCAATCTATTTTTGAACGTATCCTTCAACCACTTTAGGCGGATAAATTTCCCATTTATCGCGCCAGCTTCCACTGCAACCCCTAGGAACTCCTCCACGAGATACACGGGATCGAAGTCCATCGATCCTGTCACTGCCTCTCCATCGATTGGAAGCCCGGTTAGTATAGCAACGTCTTGTAAAGTCACCGTCATCTCCCCGACTGGCAGGTGAAATGAGTGTGTCTCGGGCCTCCATCGTTCAAGCAGTGCTTCGAGAAGTGGACGATCGCACTTGATGGATGTCATCATGGAAATACCGTAGAACCCACAATCTCTAAGCAACTCGTGTATGCGTGGGTGCACAGGTAGCGGATGCCCAGTCCTAAAACGGCACTCCGTAGCCTCGCCGTTCCAAACATACTGCGATCGATGCATCGGCTGGAGAGTGAGAAGTGAAGGGTCGAGTGGTCCGGGGCCTGCAGGAGGGATGTATGAAGACGAAGGGCCCGCCTCATTTGGATTGAATTCAACCTATATAACAATAACATTTACATCAGTAGACCGAAAAATATAATACAATTCTATTAGAATCAACATTTAATTACTTACATTAGTAGCATCGGTAGAAGCACGACCACCACGACGACCACGACCACGATCACGTCCACCGCGATTACGTGGAGGTCTACTACTTTCTCCTACCTCCATGTTACCCCTTGTGCGTGCCATTTACAGTAGACTACAAATCCTACAAGTTCAACAAAAATGTTATTAACTACACAAAAGCTAGATATAAAAACAAATTATATATAACAAAGCCGTTCATTCTCTAATTTTAGCAAAACACTAGAGTATAACAAATTCAACAAATTCTATACATAACCTAGACTCTATAAAATTCTAAAAAACTAGATTCAACACATACCATATGGAATTATATACAAAATTGATTCAACAACAAAATTCTATTCAACAAGGTTTCAATAACTCTATCAACTCTTTCAACAAAATTCTATACAAAATTGAACTCTTTCAACTCAATATTTCTTTCAACTCTTTCAACAGAATTCTATTCATTCCAACTTCAACTCTTTCAACTCTTTCTTTTTTGAAAATCAATAAATCAACAAAATTTGGGTATTAATACTAAAATTAACTCAACTATTTCTTCAACATATACCATCATCGTCAAAGTCTTTCCATGTAATATTATGCTTATATCATTATAAACACCATAATATTTCAGTTTTTTCCGACAGAATTAACACACCCAATGCATCCATCACCCAATGCACATACTGATACTTCAAATATCAGGAAGTGCTCACTATTTGTTTTTTAACATCAATAACTCAACTCTTTCATTTGGAACATCAATGCTAAGCAAAATTAACAGTGAAAATAACATCAATAAACTAATGAACTAGAATTTGGAAGATAATTAAATGTGTTTGTTTGGAACATAAATTCATTTGGAACATATCTGTACAAGTGAGTTCCATCTACACTAATTGGAAGTGAGTTTATTGATGTCCCCATAATTGTACAAGTGAGTTCCATTTGGACAAGTGAATTTCTTCAAGTGAGTTCCATCTAATGAACTCACTTGTACAGATGGAACTCACCCGCGAAACAAACAGCAAAATTCATTTGGAACATCAATAAACTCAACTCCTACTAATCTACTTTGTCAACAATAAGTCAAATTCAACTAATGAACTTCACAATAGCATCAACACTAACACAAATTTTGCTTAGGAAATGCTTAAGAAATATACCTAACAAGTGGGAGAATCCGAAGACGAAGACGAAATTGGCAAGAAGAGCTTGACCAGTACAACCGAAATCTTCCAATTATGGGTATTCGGGGTTTAGGGTTTAAAGAAAGAATCGATTTTGGGGAATAGGATTTGGTAAAATCGAAAATGAATTAGAAAGTAATTGGTTTTGGGAAGTTCAACATTCGATTAAGAGAGTAATCGAACGGAAAAGTAGAGAGTGCGACGGATTCGTTGAGGGAAAGAGCGAAAAGAAAAAACAATCGAAAGTGAAGAAGAAGAAGAAAGAAAGGGGATCTGCGCTTTAAAAAGCGCAGAGTAAAGACTCGGTCTCTCAAAGACCGAGTCTAGTGCAAATAGACTCGGTCTTTGAAAGACCGAGTCTTGCTCTTTGAATTTTCAAAGCGCAAGACTCGGTCTTTCAAAGACCGAGTCTATTTGCACTAGACTCGGTCTTTGAGAGACCGAGTGGGGCGCTTTGGGAATTAAAAAAAAAAGTAGGACGGTTTGGGAAAAACTTTGCAAAAATGGGGCGTTTTGGGAAAAAATTCAGATAGCAGGTGGCTAATAAGTGCGATAAAAAGTCAAACTACCTAGTTGAAAACACAGGTCAAACGAAGGATATACATTGAATGAAGTAAGTAATGCCAAAAGACATGTCGCATCGTCCACTCACATGTAATGCAAATTATATCTCTATCTCTATCTCTAATATTATATATCTCTATTTCTAATCTCTAATTTATAATGGGAGAAGGATTTAGTGTCATTTATAAATCTATTAGTATTATACGTACATAACTGACATGAAGGAGGTCGCATGTTCGAGTTCTCACTACGTCATATTTTTTACTTTAATTTTTTTTATAAATATATTAAATGTGCTTCATGTGTGTAAGTTATCTATCTATATCTATCTATCTATAATATAATACATAATCTCTAATATTATAATGGAAGAGTTGGAGTTATAAATCTATCTACTTACGTGCAACGTACGTGCAACTCCAACTCTCCCATTATAGTCTTTACATTTACTTTTAAAATGTATAATCTTATTTATTAAGACATGCATCGCACGTGTAAATCAGAATTTTTACTTTAATTGTTTTATAAAAAAATTAATACGTGCATCCCACGTGTATATTACTAGTATTATGCTGATAGAAGAGAGAGTGTACCCCCATCTATTCTTTCTCTATTTTGAAATAGAGAAAGGAGAACAAAAGAAGAGATTTATTTGCAAATAGTACAAAAACCAACAAAACCTCATCACAGCACCTACACGCCGCTTCATCTTCATCCCCACTCACTCAAAAAAAAAAAAAAAAAAAAAAAAACCCAAACCTAGAGCATCCCATCCCTCTCACCGCCCCCTCCTCCTCACCCCGCACGCCCTCACCGCACTCACGCAGCCCATTCCTCCTCACGCCGCTCGCTGCACTCACATAGCGCCTTTTGCTTCACGACGCACACCGCTCTCCACGCATCTTTTAATTTCTTAATTAAAAGATGAGCAGATCTCTCAACCCTCTTCTCCAATTGTCATCTTCAATCTCTTTCCTCCATTTCGATGCTTGGTCCCTCATCTCCCTCATCAATTGCCTTCCATCTTATGCCGGAGCACCCCTTCTCAAACTGCTCCATTACATATTTCCCATTTCTTGAATTGGTGCCTGTTTGAAAGCTTCGCTTATGAGCTCAATTGGGTCTAAATCGAGTTCAGTCCCTTCTGCTGTGGTAAGTGTTTTTTTTTAAAAAAATTAATGAGTAATTTAAGGAGTTTTTGGGTTGTTAGAGGTATAAAGTTTGTGGGTTTTGGTGTTGGAAATTGGGAAGGGGGGGGGGGGTGCGGATTTTGTGTTGAGTAGTTTAGGTGTTTGACAGAATGCATTAAGTGTAATTTTGGGGTGGATGGAAATGAGAATGGTGATTGAGAATTTGATTTGATCATCATGAGATTGGTTCATGCTTTCGTTGGGTTTGGAAATCGTGTTTTGATGGGGAGTTCTTTGTTGACAGTGTTGTGGGCGCCTGAGTTTTTATGAGAGCTAATTTGTTAGCATTATTATACTTTATACTATATTATCAGCTTATGTGAAGATGTTTATGTGAAAATGATAATGAAGATTTCAGTAATTACAGTAGTAATGATATTCATAAGTTTATTCCAATTCTCACCATTTTTTTAAGGAAATCTATATAATTTTATGAGTCTTTCAAAACTTATTTAGGATGCACAGGGTAACACTAGTAATCATAATTAATATATGTCACTCATTTAATAGTTTCAAATATCGTTCATAATAACATACCATATTATATTATATCTATATCTTATACTAATATGAGAGAGAGCACTTCTCTCATCTCTCTATTTTGAAATAGAGAAATGAGAAAAAAAAATAGGGATTTCTATTTAACTAACACGTGCACTACTCACAATTTTATTTTAAAAAATAAAATAAAATAAAAACCTCAATCCTTTAAATAAGTCTCTTCCCCCTCGTACTTTTTTAATCTCACAAAATCTCACGTTTCTTCCCAAATTCATTCTCACCCCCTAACTTAAAATTATATTCTTAAGCAAACACAATTCATCAAATTATTTATATATGATTTTCTTTGTCTCTCATCTTTATGCTAACATGTGCTATAATACATGGTTTATAATGTATAACCAAATGTTAATGATGTTATAAAATTTACATGTTAACATAAATTTGTTGAATTTGTGAAATCTTTTTATTGCATGAATTTTTAGCTTCAGTATTATTCAATTGGATAATATTATGGTTTGATAATTATTGTCTGAACCATCTGCTTATATAAGGATAATAATGAAGATTTCAGTAATTACGCTATGAATGATAATTATAAATTTCTCCCATTTTTTTTCATGTTTTTATAAAGTTAAATATAATTTTACGAGTCTCTCAAAACTATACAATAACACTAGTAGTATTCTTAAAAAGACAGAAACAACAAATAAGAAGAAACTGGATCGAAATAAAAGAGTATGATTGAGTAAATCTGTAAATGCACCAAAAGCATCCTACAGTTTTATCGTAGTGCTTAATGTCATGACATATACTACTTTATGTGGCATGTCAATTTCATTATAATAATGATCAAAACGAAACATAGAAAGTGGGTCCCACGGCAGTGTGTGGGTGTCGTCTAGGCAATGGATAACTTCAAATTTTGGAGACATCAGCATTCCTAACATGACAAGGACATATATGCATCGTCTTCATATTATCCTCATATACATACTACATCTCGTGATATTTATGCGATTGATTTTTACAAACGATATTATATATTCGTGAAGAATTCAATATACCATGGCATGGACTAGTCATTAATTAATACAGTATGATTTAAGCAAGAGAAAAAGGGATGGCAAAAGTTGTTATAGCTAAGATAATTTATATATTTTATTCGTTAGATTCTGTACACGTTATATGCACCCAATAACTACTGGATTTTTTTCTCCAAAATGACCCACTCTTTAAAAGTATTTATCAAACCGAGCAACTTTCGAAACTATTTACCAAACTGATCTACTATTCAAAATTTCTCTTAAAAATAAATATAACTGCATAGCGAATCTAGCTCAAATGAACTCGCTATTTCATATAACGAATATAGTTAGAAAAAAAGGGGTATGAGCAACTTGCTCGTTTAGTAAATAAGCAATTAATGATGTGGCATACATGTGATTGGAAAATCTTTAAAATAGTTAGTTGTCCAATGTATCACATACATGTCACATAATCAATTTCTCATTTACTAAATGAGCAAGTTGAGCATATCCCTTCTACCCATATAGTTATATACATTTCATGTAGAAATTACATGTTTAAAATTTATCCAAAAAATGAATATAACTATATTCGTTATCTGACTCGCTATCTGACCGTCTAGTTCAAATGAACTCGCCATCTCATATAGCGAGTCTATCTTTAGACTTATGTATCTTCGCGAGATTCTCCATGTGTTGAAGAAAATCATAGAACTACACTCGTTATCTCAAACAGCGAGTCTTTTTACAAAACAGTTTCAAAAGTGGATCAGTTTGATAAATACTTTCAAAAAGTGGGTCACTCCAGAAAAAAATCTAACTAGTGGCCGGCTTGTACAAATCAGTATCTGTTCCTGAGCATCGGTGGACATCTTTCTTAGAAGCATACCCCTTTGTATAGGTAGAAACTTGAGAAAGCGTTACTCTTATCGTACCTCTCAGGGATGTCTTTTATCGATTTATAGCTTACATATCGAGGACAGAAAAGACAGCGTTGAGGCGCTGTTGACTCTTCCCAGAAACGTATCTTCCTGTAATGAATTTCCTTTGTTTACTTTTGAATTCAGCATTTGGATATTTCCATTCACCAAGTTTAAATTTTCTGATTTTTACTATTATAACTAGAGCAGATGTCTAACCTGAATAAGGCTGTCACAGTGTCACCTACCTAGTGACCGGTTGCAATCTTCCATGCATATGCAAAGGAATCGTAATAAATCTTTTAGAATCCTTGTATACATTCTTTTCAAAAAAAAGAATCCTTGTATACAAAAATGGTGCATCGGAAAAAAATTCTGGTTACTCATGCTTTATTGTGACGATTCTTCCATCCCATACATAATAGAAATGTGCTAGACTTATTGATTCTTATGTTAACCCTAACTTTCTATATACTACTTGTTTAATTTTCTTATTAACCAAATTTTTTTAATTATACGGATTGCATATGCTCATAAAGCTAGCTAACATTAACTATTTGTTTTTTTCTTTGAAGGAAAAAGGTAAAATCTGGTTACCCTGTTTCATTAATAAGAAATTAACGATACAAAATTCAGAGAACTGGGACAGACAGAAAGTAAAACATACGTGAAGCAACATGACCCGTACAAACAACAAATTCCTCCAACAACTCTGAAGGGTGGACCGACAAACAAGCTCGTTCCAACTAAATTGTATGTACGTCAGTTTAGCTTCGTACACTACCTCTAACACTAACTATTTGGTAGCACAATAATATAATATGGTTGAATGGAGGAAATAGTTAAAGGTTTATTCAAACAAAAAAGTTAAATGGTTAAATATTAACAGGATATCTTCCAATTTATGCATAAAACATGTAGTTGGATTTTCATGAAGTACTCAATTAAAAAAATTATAATGTTAATAATTAATTTAATTATATGCTTATATGATCCACCACTAAATGGACTCAGCACCAAGCTCTTCACCAACTATAAACTTTTCATTCTTAGCTAAAAACACAAACTTTTGACCTAATAGAATCTTAGTCCATCTATAGCCCTAGGTAGTGGAGAATCATCCCCATCACTAACCTCTAAAGGCATACTATAAAGTTGCATAAATTCCGGATGATACAGACTAAAATAACTCATACACGTTTTTCTGAGCTAATTAGTGATTTGACCTTTTTTTTAATTATTTGTAAAAATGCGCTAGTCTTCTAAGAGCATCCACGATTGTTTGCTAAATATTCCTTATATGCATATTTCCGTATAGTCGTTCGCTATTTATGTATTTTTTTTATTTTTTGCTACAGTAGATTGCTATATGTGAGAGTGAATTTGAGAGAAATGCATATTATACAGGACGCAACTTCACTTTGTGTTCGACGAAAAAAATTATTTTTTAATGCTCCAACGCAACTTTACTTTCTGTCCCTCAATTTTTTTTAATAAACCGTAATAAAAAATACTCAAAAAATGTCAACAAAGCAAAAAAATAATTACAAAAGGTGTCCGACGCAACATCACTTTGCGTCTGACCATTTTTTTAATTTTTTTTTTCTCTTCGGACGCAACATGAAGTTACGTCCCACCTCATTATTTTTTAATTTTTTTTCTCTTCCGACGCAATAAGAAGTTGCGTCCCACTCCCTAGCATTTTTTTTCCCCTTCAAACGCAAAGTGAAGTTTCGTCTACCTATTAAAAAAATAACTAAGGTCCTCCGACGCAACTTCAAACTCTGTCTGATATGAGATTTTTATTATTTTAAATTAAATTGCTATAAAATACCATTCCACGACTGCAGCAAAGAGGCAAAATGCTATATGCATTTATGCATTTTCTAAACAATCACGACTGTGGATGCTCTAAGTATTTGCAAATAAGGGCTAATTTCTAAATAACCTTCTATACTTCATTCTCTATAATATTTTCTATAGAATGTGCGACCTTTTTATAATTTAAAATTTATTTTTGTAATATTTTATATTTATTCTATCAAATTAATTATGTTGACTATTTAAATTGTACTAAATTTTTTTAGAAAACTAGGTAAGGGTTACTTACGTAATGACGAGGCTCTGATACCAACCTAGCTATATGGATACGAAGTGTGAAATAATAGTAATTACTTGCAAAGAGAACAAAAGAGTATAAAAAATCATCAAAGATTGTAGTTTTCTGTAAAATAATATTCTAGAAAATAATGTGTATTATCAATCTAAAAAATATTAAAGTAATCAAGCATAAGTTCAAGATTTTCTGATTCTGTCTCTGATACTTCACTACCACTATCATACGGGAGTTCTTCGGGTTCTTCCATGTGTTCATTTTCAACCTCAATATGTTCGTTTTCTTCCTCTATATATTCATTTTCTTCTAGAAATTGTCTATATGTTGTTGGACTCTAGATATAGCAACATAATTTTTCATTTTCATAGAATAATAAAAATATTTCGTAAAAAGTTAAGTCATCAATTATTTGAACACTTATATTCTAGTTTCTCAATAATTAATTTGATTTATAGTTATAATTATTACTCGCTGTACACTAAAGAAAAATAACTTGAACTCATAAAGATCATACATGTTTGTTACTCTATGAGGGTAATAAACATAAAAACTAACATTCTATCACTTCTTTGATAGTTAGTCATTAATTCATAAATTTATGAGACACTAAAACTATTATTATCCATTATTCCTTTTTAGTGATTTTGTGATTTAAAACAAGAAGTATAATGTAGAACCCCGTATTTTTAAAATATTATTTTTAAAGGTTTATAAATGACTAAAATGATTTTTGGAGAATTTATGAATATTTTCTGAAAATCTACCTTTTTACACGTGCAAATAATTTCTTGAGAAGTTTGAAAGTCAAGTTTTCTTCATGAAAAATCATTATTTAATATTTGGGATTTATTTAGTATTTTTCCAGATTTTTCTGAAAATAATTGGAACTATTTGCAATTTTTGAGAAAAGAAGGACCTTTTTGCAAATTTGACATTTTTAAGGGTTAAAATATAAAACGTACTTTCTGGACATTTTGAACAGTACCAATTGAGATTTAGGATTATATTTTTACTTTTAAATCCTAATTTAAATGAATTTGATTGAATTTCCAAGAATAGAACTATAGGTATAAAGTTGTATTTTGAAGGGATTGTTTTGCAAAAGTGTGGGTAAAACCCTAAACACTTCATTCCCGAATATTTAAAGGATTTTTCCAGCCGTCATTTACTGGAATATACAGAATTTTGGGATTTGTTTTGGTGGAGCAAGAGGAAGATTTGGATCTCGCAAAAAGGAAGGCTTTTTCGTCGGATCTTCTCAATTCAAAGGTGAGTGACATTGTTTTTGTTTTGTTTTGATTTTGTGAGTGATGTAAATTTGTTTGTTGTTTTGTTTTGATGTTGAGAATGACATGAATCTGGTATTGTGGTTTGATTAATGTGATCGATTGTTATGTTGTTGGTTTGGCATGTATGTTATTTAGTATTTTGCATGAGAACGATGCAAATGTTGTTGTTTGTACCATGTATGTAAAATCTAAGAATGTTGAGTAGATCTTGGTTTATAAATTTGTATTTCTAGAAAACATGTTAAAATTTGAGTATGGTTATGATCGGATGGATGAACATCTGGATCTCGTGTTACAAATCGGATTTTGGTTTGAGTTATGAAAGAATTTCAGTCTTTAGAAACCCTAATGGAAGAATTAGGAATTTAGAATATGAGAATTGAGTTTTGAGATATTGGATGTTTTGAGTAATGTATCCATAATGAGGATTATTTTAGATTGGTCATTTTTACCTGAATACGAACTATTTTCATAAACAACGAACCTTTAGAAAAACTCCAGTTTTGATTATTGTATACAGACCTAAATTATGTAAACTGTGGGCCGACAGTCGACTGGTATACTTTTCAGTCGACTGGTACGACCCAGCTGCTGTGTCTTTAGTTCTTTGAAAAACCGTTCTGGACAGTCGACTTAGACCCTGGTTCAGTCGACTGGTGTATTGAGAAATTATTTTGCAAAGTTGTTGCAGTTTCTTGTCTGGACAGTCGTCCTATGACCTCTTTAGGTCGACTTATGTTACTTAGAATATTTTAGCGAAAATTATTGGAATTTGTCTCGAGTAAGTCGACCGATGGCCTTTTTAAGTCGACTTATATGACTTAGTTTATTTTCTCAAAATCATGGATATGTGTCCTCTGGACAGTCGACCTACTACAGTATAAGTCGACTGGTACTGATGAGTTTTCGTAACTTGAGTGTTCTTTTGAATAATTAGTCTTCAGATATTTAAGCTTATACGTTGTATTCAGTTGAGCATATGATTTTGAGATATTCAGTTGAGCTATTTTTTGTTTAGTGGAAAGTTGATTTAGACATTTGAGTTTGAGTCTCTAGAGGATGTGTGTGACCCCAGTATACCGGCATTGAGTTATTTTGTTGAGGCCTGTTGAGGCATTTCAGCTGTTCAGTTTTGAGTTAAGTCCGGTAGGGTACACCAACTCTAGGAGATTCGTTGAGTAATTAAGTAACCCCAAAAATAATAAGGACATGCACTAGTGGTGATATGATGAACGGGAACATGGGTCAAGTACCTCAGTATGGCTTTCGGTGTAGGATTTAATCTCCGGAATTATCCATGTATCATACTTTGGGTGTGGGATGTATCTCCGGAATTATCCAGGTAGTTTACCTCGGGTGTGGGATATATCTCCGGAATTATCCAAGTAGTTACTTTGGGTGTGGGATTGATCTCTGAAATTATCGGAGTCGAGGCGACGCATATGTGGTATTCATGTGGTGATGTGTCAATATTTCGGTGTGGGATGATCTCCGGAATTATCCAGGTAAAATATCTTGGGTGTGGGATCTATCTCCGGAATTATCGGGACATGGGCTACTATCTACAGCTTATCTTTATCTCGTAGTAGTCATCGTGTTAAGATTAGTTGCATAGCGGGGATTGAACCCATATGAAGTGGAGACGTTAAGGGCTTGCACCGAACCTATGTAGAGTGGGATGCATAGACTTCGACAAATACGCATTAGAGAGTCCGCATATAGAATTTGTGTTTTCTTGACTTGGTTTTACGCATGTGGTTTCCTGTCTTCTACACTTGACACTTGGTTAGTATCACTTGTTGTTTACATTTCTTGCTACTTCATATTTAGGTATTTTGGTTCACTACATGTTGTTTAAGAATCCATGCTTAATGATTATTTATGTTGTTTGTTGTTTTATGTCACTCACACCATTTATGGCTGACCCCTTTAGTTTTGGGGGTTAGGGATCATCTCTAGCCACATGTGGTGCAGGTTGTTGCTTAGAGTTGGAGATGTGGATGCTTGAGTTAGTCTTGAGATAAATTAATTTAATAGAGTTTGTGTAAATTCGTAAGAACAGTGTTGTAATAAGACTGTGTTGTAAATAAAAGAAGATTTTGAGTTGAGATATTTTTGTATTCCGCTGTGCTACGTAAAATATTTGTTGTAATAAAAGTTGAAAATTTTAGTGGAGTTGGTTGTGTTTACTGTTACATTGAAGTTGATGCTGGGATTGTGCCACGTATTTTCTAAGATATTATATTAGAAATTCGGGACGCTACATATAAAATCAGGAGTAGGAAGAGATTTCTGAGGATACCATAAGAATCATAACAAAAGAGCTTATCATGCTTCCGACCTAGTTAAACTTCTTTGAGCTGCTCTGTACCAGTTACTACCAGTGGATAAAATACATTTGGTATGCACCCTGATTTCAATGCTCCTTTTACGGTCCTCATATCTCAGGACTACTATGCTCTTCAAGAGATCTTCATCCATGAGATATGTTTGGAACAACTAGTAGCACTTCAGTACAGACAACCACAATATAGCTCGTTTCCTGCTACTAAGTGTACAACTTAACTATAGAATGTTACAAATGAGTCTTTTTGCAAGATTCTTCAGGTAGAGCCTTACACTCTCACTAGGGCAAGAGACTAATTATTCATACCTTCAAGAACTTAATAAGAAAGATAGTCTTTATCGATTCTATATTTCTTATAGACTCTCCTTACAAGCTTATATGGAATTTCTTCTTCTTAGATGTTCTTTGTTTTCGGATCCTATTAGAATGTCACCTACATATACTAGTATGAAATTATTGTGTTTTTCAAATATCTTATCCATATATTCTTAAAATACTCTATAACTGTTTTTATATCTGAATGGTAATACATTTCATTCATAGAATATTTGTGGTGTACTAAATACTGTTAACTGTTTTAAGTCTTCTTTTAGTTTTACGTGGTAAAATTCTGATTTACAATCGAATTTTGAATATATTTTTCTTGTCTTATTGTATTAAGTAGTATCTGCATATTTGGTAGTGGATATCCAAATCTCTTAGTGTTTTTATTTAATTCATTATAATTTACTACAATTAGAGATTTACCTTTTTTTTCCTTCTGAATGTTTTCTTACTATAAATGTTGGTGATGAATGTGGACTTTGTGATTTTCTTTTGTAATTATTTTCCATTAGCTCTTTTATATGTATTTTGAATTCTTCTAAATCTGTTGGAGTGTGTCTTATAGGTTTAATTTTTATTATTTTGTTCTTATCTATTAACTCTTTATGTGTTGTAGGTTTACTTAAGTCCCATTTTGCTAAAGGTTACTCTCCGCACATGTCTTCTAATTTTTTTTGTAAAATTTCTTTTGTAGTTGTTTCTTGGACTTGTTATATTCTAGTTTTGTTTGGTAGATATTGATATTCACCACGTTGGGTTGAAGAAAATCTGATATATGGTAAGTTGGTACTAGAATAAGGTTGTGTTATTCTAATTGCTATTGCTTAGTGTTGACAATATGTTGTAAATATAACATATTTATATGATATCGTTATAGGATAGTGATATGGCTAAAATAGGGTTAAATTGGAACCGTCCAGATCGGACGCGAATCTTGAAGACCAGGGGTAAAATGGTAATTCTGCCTACTAAAAGATCTGAAGCGGGTACTGGCTCTCTTCCCCAAAGATCCAACAACCCACAAACGGGTCCACCTCAACTGGGTGCGGGTTTTAACCCACTTTGAACCCGGTCCAGAAAGGATAGAATTAGGGTTTCTGATTAATACTAATCAACGGCCTTGATTCACATCTATCCTTTCACCAGGGGATTAGGGATTACATTCCTCATCTAACCACAGGGATTACATTCCTAATCTACTCCTAGCGGCGCCTATAAATACCCCCCATCCATCTCCATTAAGAGGTAATCAAACTTTTTCCGGTCTTTGTGCTCTTTCATAATCATTTTCTGATTACTGACTTGAGCGTCAGAGGGTGCGTCGTCGGGAACAACCCCGGTGTCTCGCACTTTTTGCAGGTGTACGGCAGGAGCAAGCGTCAAACTCCGACGGAACAAGTAACAGGTTTGCTATTCAGTTTTCCCAAGAATCCACAAATACTATCTGTTTGCCCCCGCACCAGATTTAGCGGCAACAGATTGGCGCCGTCTGTGGAAAACTAACGAATAGCATCCTCCTCTCTTCCCGTTGGTCAGATCTTCTCCAGCCATGCCTCCTAGGAAAGTCAGATCCAGAGGGTCCAACCGAGGACCCAACCCCGATCAGCAACAAGAAATCCACGTCCAGCCCGCTCCGCAGCAAGGGCAACTCCCTCCTCCAGCGGAAGACCCACTCCAACAGGACCTGCCTCCTCCTCAGAATCAACCACCTCCTAAAGATCCCAATCAGCGGAAACAGCCCCTCCATCCGGACCATGTCTCCATCCACAACGCCTCTTTGGACTCTATGGCCTCCCATCATCCCCGAGCTTCCGATCTCCACAACACCGCCCTCAATCGGCAGAAGGACAAGAATCTTCGCTGCCATCTGGATGAAAAGCGGGCCCGAGAGGGAACCTCCCGCCAACACCGTCCGGATGAGCGACCTCCTCGCCGCCGAGAATACAGAAGGTCCCCTACCCGAAGGGGGCGGAGGGAGTCCCCCGAGAATCACAGAAGAAGACCACACTCCCCTGCAGGTCGGCAACAGCCTAGGAACGATGAGGCACCAATCACCCGTGTCGAGTTCCAGCAGTTCCAAGCAACCGTCCTACAAGCTCTCAATCTTCGCCCCAACACCAATGCTCCAAAGATTCCCTCTCCTCCTCCTGTCCGAAGTCCTCGCCAGCGGTCCCTAACTCCTCCACAAGCCCCAAGTAACCCCCGCTACATACCAAGTCCTCGCCGTTCCAGGAGCTACCGTCGTCGTAGCCCCCGCTCTCCCTCATATGAAAACCAGTGAAGAACCTTGCCAGATTACCATCGAAGGGACGATGCAGTCTATCGCCGTCTCCATGAGATGGAGAGGCGCTTGGGTCAGTTAGACCGAGAAGAAGAGCTTAGAGGAAGGACCCTTCGTCCTAGAAGGCCTCCTTTTTCCCGAACTATAATGGATGCACCCGTACCAATCGGCTTCAAGCCTCCTCAATTTGAGACCTACTCCGGGGAGACTGACCCCGTCGATCACATTGAGAGCTTCAAGACCCTAATGCTCATCCACCAAGCTTCCGATGCTATGCTCTGTAAAACCTTCCCCGCAACTCTAAAGGGCCCAGCTCGAGAATGGTACTCTCGCCTTGCCCCATCCTCAATATTCTCCTTCGAGCAATTCGAGACCCTCTTCGTCACCCATTTTGTAAGTAGCCAAAGAACTGAGAAGACCAGCATCTCCCTACTATACGGGTGAGAAGTTGAGAGACTATGTGAAGAGGTTCACGGCTGAAGCCAGGTCCATAGCATTCCTCGACCAGTCGGTCGCTGCAGCAGCATTTCAATCCAATGTCCTGAATTCCAACCTCCGCTCCTCCCTCACCAAGAAGCCCCCACAGAACTTCTCTGACCTCCTCCTCCGAAGTGAGAAGTATATTCGGGCCGAAGAAGCTGAGCACCGCCCCAACTTGGAGGGGTCTTCATCCGGGTTTAAGAGAAAGGGAACAGAAGAGGAAGGAGCCAAGAAGCTCTAGAAGGATAATGCCTGCCAGCACCGACCTCCCCCCAGATTCGAGAAGTTTACTCCTCTCACCACCAATGTCTCTACCATTCTGATGGAAGTTGAGAAGGAAGGGGTCATACCCCCTGCTCCGAGGATGAATACCCCCGCCAAGAAAAGGGACAAAGAAAAGTGATGCTGTTATCATCGGGACCATGGCCACGACACCAATGATTGTCGGACCCTGAAGAATGAGATAGAAGCCCTCATCCAGAGGGGGCAGCTGACCAAATTCGTGAAAAAGGACCGAGCCGACCATCCTCTCCCGCCCCGGGGGGCTAACAAGCATCCTGAGCGCGATGAAACGCCCGACTTCGAAGAGGAGCGTGTCCTACACCTCATTCATGGGGGCCCAATGGGGGGCTCCTCCAACTCCTCTCGAAAGGCATTCATAAGCGAAGTCAATTTGGTCCGCGCCACTCCTCCTCCTAAAGGCTTCGGAGTGCCCATCACATTTTCAGATGAAGACCTTGAGGGCGTCCGAACCCCTCACTGTGACGCACTCGTCATCAACCTCCACATGACGAACTTCAAAGTGGAGAGGATCCTAGTGGACAATGGCAGCTCCGTTAACATCCTCTTCCTCGCTGCATTCAAGGGCCTCAAACTCTCCCGAGATAGACTCAAGCCCGCCGGCTACACGCTCCATGGGTTCACGGGAGTGCCAGTGACTATTGAAGGGGTGATCACCCTCGACGTAACCGCTGGCAAAAATCCTACTACCCGAACGGAGGCTATGGATTTTATGGTGGTAGATGTCCCCGCAGCTTACAATGTCATCCTAGGCCGACCCGGCCTAGCGGCTCTAGAAGTCGTTCCTTCGGCATACCATCTCAAGATGAAATTTCCGACCCGGGCCGGAATAGGGGAAGTATGGGGCAATCAAGAGTAGGCCCGTAAGTGCTACATGACCTCTACCCTCGGTCCAGTCCTCTCCTTAGAAACTCTGGAAATCCCCCAAGATGATGCCCGACCGACGTCCGAGCCGGTGGATGAATTGGAGGAAGTGCTCTTCTCTGAGCAAGATCCAACTCGAAAGTTCTTTGTTAGCAAGACCCTGCCGTCCACCCTATACTCAGACATTGTACAGTGCATCCGAAGGAACCGAGACCTCTTTGCTTGATCAGCTGCAGACATGCCCGGAAGAGCTCTTGGTCCACCACCTCAGCATTGTTCCGGGGTCCAAACCGGTTCAGCAGAAGAGGCGCAAGTTCGCCCCCGAGCGCCAATTAGCTATAAAAGAGGAGGTGGACAAGCTCTTGAAGGCCCGGTTCATACAAGAGGTGAACTATCCCGAGTGGTTGTCGAATGTAGTAATGGTGAAGAAGTCTAGCAGGACTTGGAGGATCTGTATCGATTTTACCGATCTCAACAAGGCTTGCCCCAAGGATCCCTTCCCTCTTCCGAGTATTGACACTTTGATCGATGCCACCTCGGAACATGAACTCCTCAGCTTCATGGACGCCTTCTCAGGCTACAACCAGATCCGGATGTTCCCCCCGGATATCCCGAAAACCTCATTCGTGACCGATCAGGGCCTCTATTGCTACAGGGTTATGTCCTTCGATCTGAAGAATATAGGTGCAACGTATTAACGCCTCGTCAACAAGGTTTTCCAAGCTCAAATCGGCCGTAATATGGAGGTGTATGTTGACGACATGCTTGTAAAAAGCATCCGAGGTGCCGATCATGTAACCGACCTCCAGGAGGCGTTTGACATTCTGAGAAAGCACAACATGAGACTCAATCCGAACAAGTGTGCGTTCGGTGTCTCATCAGGAAAGTTCCTCGGCTTTATGGTCAGCTAACGAGGAATTGAAGCTAACCCTGAGAAAATCAAGGCCATACTAGACATGGCACCCCCCAAGAATGTTAAGGAAGTTCAGAGGTTAACAGACCGCTTGGCCGCCATAGGGCGCTTTCTCTCGAAGTCCGGGGAGAAATGCCTCCCCTTCTTCAAGGCCCTCAGGGGGGCAAAAGGTTTTGAATGAGGTCAACAGCAACAGGAGTCGTTCGATCAGCTTAAGGCTTACCTCGTCAATCCTCCCCTCCCCAGCAAACCAATTCCTGGAGAACTCCTCTACCTTTACCTAGCAGCCTCCGAGCAAACCCTCAGTGCTGTTCTGGTAAGAGAAGAAGACCGGGCTCAAAAGCCCATCTACTACGTGAGCAAGGTACTCCAGGATGCCGAGTTCCGCTATCCGAGAATAGAAAAGATGGCTTACGCCCTGGTGATGGCCGCGAGAAAGCTTCGCCCGTATTTTCAGTCCCATTCGGTGGTTGTTTTGACCGACCAACCGCTTAAGCAAGTGCTCCACAAGCTGGAGACCTCCGGTCGTCTTATGAAGTGGTCTATCGAGCTGAGCCAGCACAATATAACTTATCAGCCTCGGACCGCGATCAAGGCTCAGGTCTTAGCATAATTCATAGTTGAAAGTACCATCTCCGAGTTCAGTCAAGTGATGAAGGGGCCACCTATCTGGTCGGTTTATGTGGACGGATCCTCCTGCAATGAGGGAAGCGGGGCAGGGGTCATTTCTGGCAGGCCTAGATGACTTCATCCTTCAATACTCCCTCCGTATAAACTTCAAGGCCTTGAACAACGAAGCAGAATACGAGGCACTCATAGCCGGACTTGGAATAGCTCGAAACGCAGGGGCGCAACGCCTCCGGATCTTTAGCGACTCTCAGCTAGTCGTAAATCAGGTCCTCGGTGAGTATGAAGCACGTGATGACAGGATGGTCAAATACTTAGCCAAGGTAAGGAGCCTCATGGCACTATTTGAAGAAGCCCTTATCCAACGAATACCCCGAGAAGAAAATGCTCAGGCCGACGCCCTCTCCAAACTAGCCTCTTCCTCCCTTCAAGGTTTCGAGTAGACCGTCTTGATAGAGGTTCTTCTGAAGCCAAGTATAGAGGATGAAACCTCCAACTCCATAGAGTCGCTGCCCGTCCTGCTTGAAGATAACTGGATGAAACCCCTCGTCGAATTCTTAAGAGACGGACTCCTCCCCGAGGATCCCAAGGAAGCTCGAAGAGTGAGGACCCGAGCTGAGCGTTACACACTAATCGGAGGCATCCTATATAAACGCTCTTTCACACAGGTAGACGGCAGGCCGTACCTGAGATGCCTCTCCCCCGGACAAGCCGACTACGCCCTGCAAGAACTTCATGAGGGCATCGGCGGGGCACATTCGGGATCCAGAGCTCTAGCCCGTAAAGTGTTGAATTACGGATATTTATGGCCCACTCTCCTACAAGACGCCGAACGGCACGTTCGGCAATGCGACTCCTGTCAGAAGTACTCCGACATCCGACGCCTCCCACAAGCTCCACTCACTTCCCTATCAAGTCTAATCCCCTTTGCAATGTGGGGGATGGATTACTAGGGCCATTTCTACCGGCTCCCGGATAGTTCAAGTTCCTAGTCGTGGCGATCGACTACTTCTCAAAGTGGATAGAGGCCGAGCCCTTGGCCACGATCACGGAGAACAAGGTCGTTCAGTTCCTTTGGAAGAGCGTGATCTGCCGATTCGGCGTCCCTCGGGTCCTCATCACAGACAACGGAATACAATTCACCGGGGCTGCCTTTCGAGCTTTATGTGAAGACCTCGCCATCCAACACCGGTTCTCCTCCGTTTCTCATCCCCAGTCAAATGGCCAAGCCGAAAATGCTAACCGACAAATTCTCTCCGGCATTAAGAAAAGGTTGGATAAATGTACCAAAGGATTATGGGTCGATCAGCTTCCCAACGTGCTGTGGAACTACCGCACCACAAAACGGACCCCCACAGGAGAGAGCCCATTTAATCTCACCTATGGGTCCCAGGCCATCATCCCCCTAGAGGTCGGAATACCCTCTCCTTGTCTAATAGCATATGAGGAAGAGCCAAATGCCAGAGAGCTCCGAGCAAATCTAGACCTGATAGATGAGATCCGAGAAAGAGCTGCCATTCGTCAACAAAGTTACCGAAGACGGATCGAGTCGGCGTACAACAAAAGAGTCCGTCCTACTGGCCTAAAAGAAAGGGACTTGGTCCTCAGGAAGCTAGCCATCTCTTTTTCCGGTCAGAAGAGCAAACTGGCTCCAAATTGGGAGGGACCCTATAAGATCGCAAAAGTGGTTCGGCCCGGCACATACAGACTAGAAGATCTCGAAGGCAGGGAAATTCCCAGGACTTGGAATGCCGACCATCTCTTAAAATACCAGGAGAGAGCACCAACGCCTCTCTAAGTATTTTGGGATGTCGAACCGTTCCACTCCTGTTACTTGTAATGTTTTTCTTTTATTTCTCTCTTGTAATAACGGCTAGCAACTTTAGAAGCAGCCAACTATTAATCATTAATAAAGAAAGCTTTTTTATATCTTACTCCCTGCCTCTGCTCTTCACTCTACCGATGGTTTGGAGTCCAACGCTCGGCTCGATTGCGCTCAATTCAGACTCCGAGCCGAGCGGACGAGGGACCGACCCTCGTATATGGAGAAAAATTCTGCCGAACCAATTTCGCCGTTTGATCATCTCAAAATGCGTACTAGGACATGATGAACGGATCAGATCGTGCCACGTTTCCACAAAACGACAAGATAGTGTTTTTTGGGAATTCGTGTCTCCCACCTCGTGATGCGTTCCACGATCATGATCGACCGTCTAGATTGAGCCACGTGGATCGCGTCTGAAATCTGAGCTATCACACCTCGGTATACTCCGAGCCGAAAACTAAAGTTCCGTGGCTAAAACCTTCGAAAAAGACAACCATGGGTCCTTATGGTTCGGCGTCGAGAATAAGGCGACCACGGAACAACGATGAACAAAACAACTTCGATTTTATTAAAACACTTGGTAAATTTACAAGGCAGATAGTTACAGCGGGAAAGCAACTAAATAAATTTACAAGGCATGTTACTACAACAACAGAGACGATGCAAGAAGTAAAAGGCTCGACGCAACTCGTTCAGTGCCTCCTCGGGACAGGGACGTTTTGATTAAGAGACAATCGGGGTTTCCGTCTTTTTATCTCCGAGGTCGTCTCTAGGCCGACGAACTGCGATGGCGCCTCGCCACTAATCCTAACGGTGGCTCCGACCGAGGCTCCACTCGAGCTAACAGCTACTCCGCTTTGTGCGTCGGCTGCTATCTGACCAATAACTTGGCCACGACTCGCTAACTCGTAAAAGGTGATCCCCCGTTCTCTCTCTCTTATCGAGTGCAAGAAGTGCTGCGGACATTAGCCCTCACAGGCTGAGGCTTCAGTCGAGCCACCTCCTCCTCGAGCTCAACGATCCTATCATTCAGAGTGTCGTCCTTAACCATTATCTTAAATCGAGGGAGTTTTGCCGAACCGGGGCACTCAGCGTTGTCGGATATAATGCGACGTAAGTTGGTCACCTCGATGCTCTTGTCGACCGTGACCCTCTGCAGCTGTTCGACCTTCTTCTCGAGCTCATCTCGCTCGGCCAGCACCGAGGCTAGCTCTGCCTCTTTCGCCGATAGCTCCTCCTCGACTATCCGGAGATGGTGCACCTCGGCCAGAAGCTCGCTGTTCTTCTTCTCCACATTGAACATCAACCTCCTGGTGAGCTTGATTTCACCCACGAGGTGAGCCTCGCGAGATTGCTTAAACAGCTCGGCGCGACGCCGAGCTACTACGGTATTTGGGGCATGTTCGAGGATCTGAAATACGAGGACGTCACGACAAGGAAACTATAGACCGACCCAAACACTTGCACAAATTTGAAACAACAATTTTCATTCATAAAAAGAAGAAGCGGTGGCCAGTCCGCAAAAAGACGTTACATTTTTGAAAAGAAAACAAAAAAAAAAAGACGACGAGAAGATCAGGGGTCTACCTGCCTCATCGGCTCGACCACAGGCGCTTCGCCGGACGGCCCCTCATTTCTCGCCCCAGCCTGGGGGTTTGTCACCACTACATCGGCGACCACCTCCTCGTCTCCGTCGCCCTCTCCTTCGTCACCTTCCTCCTCTTCGCCTTCCCCCTCCTCGCCATCTGATGCGGACCCGGGCCACAGCCTGTAGCCGACCCGCTCGAAGCCGGGGATGCGGTCCTGAACGTGGTCGAGCACCCTCTGGTAGGACTTCTCTATGTTCGAGGCCATGTGCTTCTTCGCCTCGGCCTCGACCTCGGCCTTGATCTTCGTTGCCAAGGCCTCCTTCTCCGCCTTCACCTCGGCCAGAGCCTTGGCTGTCGTCGCTAGCTCCTCGACAGCCTTGGCGGCTTTGGCAGACTCCTCAGTGAGCCGCCCCTTTACTCGCTCCAGGTCGGCCACAAGATCGACAATCTGGACCTCCAAGCCCACGGCTCGCCTCTGCTCTGCTTCGAGCTGCCGAACTGCCGAACTGCCTTCACCTTGTCCGCCCTGTCTTTATCACTGGCGGCCTTCAACTCCTTCTCCTGTTCGGCGAACGCTTCAAGGAGATGGTTGAAGTGACAAGTGGTCTGCCAAAACAAAACAATGGTGAGCACAAGATAAGGGCTGAATGACAGACTTAAAGAAATTCTCAAAAGAAACTTACCGATACGAGCGATCGAGCAACCTCATAGGTGTCGTCGCCAACCATCCCCGCCTTCAGCGCGGCTCGATCTTTCGGAGTCGCTAAGTGTTTGACAACCTGCATCAACATCTACGAGTTTCCGAGGAATCCATCATGATTCTTGACTCGCCAGTTCGGAACGAACAGCTGCTTGTGCCGCTCGGTCAAGATCACCTCGGCCTGAGCAGTCAACGGCGGAGCCTCAAGCGACAATGTCGCCGAGACATCGAAGGCCCCACCGACCGAGGCAGAAGCAACAGGAGCCGAGGGCTCTTCAACAACCACCACCGTCGACGAGGGGACCTCAGCAACGGGGGGAGGTGGAACGTCTGCCGAAGCAACTTTGAGAGGCCGACCTGACGAGGCGGTCGTGCTTGGCCTCTTCCTCTTCCTTCCATCGGCCACCTTACCCCTCTCGTTCATCATGGCCGTAAAGACCATCTTCGGCGCTTCTGTACCAAACAACAAACAAATTATGAGTCAGTAGAACGAGCCAAAGACTTAGAAAAAAAATGCGAGATGTCAGGAGCGTACTCGGGTCGATCGGACTAAGGCCTGACCCATATAACACCTCCTCGGTCATCTCCCTCCAACTCAACATCGGGAGGGCCACGATCTTCCTCGCCACTTCTTCCTCGGCCGCAGTCAGTTCCGGGTCGGCCCTCGCAAACTTTGGCACCTCTACTTTCCATCGGCTCGAAACTTGCAGCATCGATGGCTCCCTCAATATGAAGAACTTTTCCTTCCAGCCTTTAATCGAGTTCGGGTTTTCTATAATCCAAACACCCTTCCTCGGCGCCAAGTAGTATCGATGCTCGGTCTTGTGCATCCGGTTTATCCGATACATGCTTCGGAAGACCGTCAGGTCCGGCTCGACCTCGGCATTGCGGCACTAGAGCAGGAAGGCATTCACATGATGCCATGTGTTCGGCATGAATTGAGTCGGCGCGAAGCAGTACCACCCGAGGACCAGACGAATGAAGGGGTGCAGGGGAAAGCGCAGTCCGGCGTTCAGAGAGCGTAGTCGAACATGCACATATCCGACGACGACAGCTTGGAGTTCGCTCGCATCCCGGGGCCGGGGAGAATTAACTTGTACTCCGGAGGGATGGCGAACCCTTTTCTGATCCGGAGCAGGTCCCTCTCGGATAGCACCGACCCAATTTCGTCCGCCTCGGTGGTCAGAACCGGGTTGTTCTCTTCGTATACTTTCGACTGACCGATGACCGCCTTCTTCAAGAGGTCGCCCTCGTACTGCCTAACCCCAGCGTGTCCAGACAGTACACAAGGGTACCGGCCCGTCTCAGGGGCTTACCTCGGATTCTCCACAATCACCTCGACCACAGGAGATTGGGCCACTACCCTCCTCTTCTTCTTCTCCTTCCTCGCCTCGGCCCCAGACGGCTCGGCTACTTGCTTCCCCTTCCTTCGGATCTCCATCTCCCTCCTCTCCTCGGCACCACTATCGCCCGAGGATGAGGCCTCACTCCCCGAGTTCACCCTTGACATCTCTAGAAAAAAGCTAAGGCAAGTAGACTGACCTTGAAGTGACGTTCACGGTCAGAATATGCTCGCTGGAAATTGCCTGGCCCACGCGACAGCTAACGTAACCGCCTTGAAGCAAAAATCGCCGCTAGCAGAGAGCACAGAGAGTAAAAGTGAAATCTTGGAGTGAAAAGTGAGAAATGAGCTTAGGGGTGGGGGAGTTAGAACTTATAATCCCAGTGTGACGTTTGGGCCTCCTTGGGAACTTAAAAAGCCCGGTAAGAAGCCAAAGCGCCAAAGCGGAGAGTTGCGACATTTCAGTTTCACAACAAAGACTCCACAAAGCGCTCAAGTCCACGACTCGGCCACCGGTTCGCCTAGCCGACCTACCGAACAGTCTGGTTAAGCGACCGAGCTACTGAGTCCGCTTCAGCACCGAGCTTCCAAGCCGAGGGGACGAGGAACCGACCCTCGTATATGAAGAAAAATTCTTTCGAGGCTGAATCACCGTCAGATCTCTCCAAAATTCGTGTCAAGACACGATGGTCGGTTCAGATTGCGCCACGCTCACAAAACGACAAAATACCGTTTTTTCGTGATCCGAACCCCATCCTCGTGATTCACGCAATGATGGACGCTCCAGATATGACCACGTGTATCTTCTGAGCAACTTGACCGAAGGGCGACGATGCCTCAAACTCAGAGAGCTTCAAAAAATCCAACTCCATACCTCGGCTATCAGCACCGAGCTTCCGAGCCGAGGGGACGAGGAACCGACCCTCGTATATGGAGAAAAATTCTTCCGAGGCTGAATCACAGTCAGATCTCTCCAAAATTCGTGTCAAGACACGATGGACGGTTCAGATTGCGCCACACTCACAAAACGACAAAATAACTTTTTCTCGTGATCTGAACCCCATCCTCGTGATTCACGCAATAATGGACGCTCGAGATCTGACCACGTGTACCTTCCGAGCTTCCGGCCACCGGTCTGCCCAGCCAAACTACCGAACAGCCTGGCTAAGCAGCCAAGCAACTCAGCCGGAGGAGGACGACGCCTCAAACACAGAGAGCTTCAAAACATCCAACTCCATACCTCGGCTAACAGCACCGAGCTTCCGAGCCGAGGGGACGAGGAACCGACCCTCGTATATGGAGAAAAATTCTTCCGAGGCTGAATCACCGTCAGATCTCTCCAAAATTCGTGTCAAGACACGAAGGTCGGTTCAGATTGCGCCACGCTCACAAAATGACAAAATAACGTTTTCTCGTGATCTGAACCCTATCCTCGTGATTCATGCAATAATGAATGCTCGAGATCTGACTAGGTGTACCTTCCGAGCTTCCGGCCACCGGTCTGCCCAGCCAAACTACCGAACAGCTTGGCTAAGCAGCCGAGCAACTCAGCCGGAGGAAGACGACGCCTCAATTTCAGAGAGCTTCAAAACATCCAACTCCATACCTCGGCTATCAGCACCGGGCTTCCGAGCCGAGGGGACGAGGAACCGACCCTCGTATATGGAGAAAAATTCTTCCGAGGCTGAATCACCGTCAGATCTCTCCAAAATTCGTGTCAAGACACGATGGTCGGTTCAGATTGCGCCACGCTCACAAAACGACAAAATAACGTTTTTTCGTGATCTGAACCCCATCCTCGTGATTCACGCAATGATGGACGCTCCAGATATGACCACGTGTATCTTCCGAGCAACTTGACCGAAGGGCGACGATGCCTCAAACTCAGAGAGCTTCAAAAAATCCAACTCCATACCTCGGCTATCAGCACCGAGCTTCCGAGCCGAGGGGACGAGGAACCGACCCTCGTATATGGAGAAAAATTCTTCCGAGGCTAAATCACAGTCAGATCTCTCCAAAATTCGTGTCAAGACACGATGGACGGTTCAGATTGCGCCACGCTCACAAAACGACAAAATAACATTTTCTCGTGATCTGAACCCCATCCTCGTGATTCACGCAATAATGGATGCTCGAGATCTGACCACGTGTACCTTCCGAGCTTCCGGCCACCGGTCTGCCCAGCCAAACTACCGAACATCCTGGCTAAGCAGCCGAGCAACTCAGCCGGAGGAGGACGACGCCTCAAACACAGAGAGCTTCAAAACATCCAACTCCATACCTCGGCTATCAGCACCGAGCTTCCGAGCCGAGGGGACGAGGAACCGACCCTCGTATATGGAGAAAAATTCTTCCGAGGCTGAATCACCGTCAGATCTCTCCAAAATTCGTGTCAAGACACGATGGTCGGTTCAGATTGCGCCACGCTCACAAAATGAAAAAATAACGTTTTCTCGTGATCTGAACCCTATCCTCGTGATTCATGCAATAATGGATGCTTGAGATCTGACCGCGTGTACCTTCCGAGCTTCCGACCACCGGTCTGCCCAGCCAAACTACCGAACAGCCTGGCTAAGCAGCCGAGCAACTCAGCCGGAGGAGGACGACGCCTCAAACTCGGAGAGCTTCAAAACATCCAACTCCATACCTCAGCTATCAGCACCGAGCTTCCGAGCCGAGGGAACGAGGAACCGACCCTCGTATATGGAGAAAAATTCTTCCGAGGCTGAATCACCGTCAGATCTCTCCAAAATTCTGGTCAAGATACGATGGTCGGTTCAGATTGCGCCACGCTCACAAAATGAAAAAATAACGTTTTCTCGTGATCTGAACCCTATCCTCGTGATTCATGCAATAATGGATGCTCGAGATCTGACCACGTGCACCTTCCGAGCTTCCGGCCACTGGTCTGCCCAGCCAAACTACCGAACAGCCTGGCTAAGCAGCCGAGCTACTCAGCCGGAGGAGGACGACGCCTCAATTTCAGAGAGCTTCAAAACATCCAACTCCATACCTCAGCTATCAGCACCGGGCTTCCGAGCCGAGGGGACGAGGAACCGACCCTCGTATATGGAGAAAAATTCTTCCGAGGCTGAATCACCGTCAGATCTCTCCAAAATTCGTGTCAAGACACGATGGTCGGTTCAGATTGCGCCACGCTTACAAAATGAAAAAATAATGTTTTCTTGTGATCTGAACCCTATCCTCGTGATTCATGCAATAATGGATGCTCGAGATCTGACCACGTGTACCTTCCGAGCTTCTGGCCACCGGTCTGCCCAGCCAAACTACCGAACAGCCTGGCTAAGCAGCCGAGCAACTCAGCCGGAGGAGGACGACGCCTCAAACTCGGAGAGCTTCAAAACATCCAACTCCATACCTCGGCTATCAGCACCGAGCTTCCGAGCCGAGGGGACGAGGAACCGACCCTCGTATATGGAGAAAAATTCTTCCTAGGCTGAATCACCGTCAGATCTCTCCAAAATTCGTGTCAAGACACGATGGTCGGTTCAGATTGCGCCATGCTCACAAAACGACAAACTAACATTTTCTCGTGATCTAAACCCCGTCCTCGTGATTCACGCAATGATGGATGCTCCAGATCTGACCACGTGTATCTTCCGAGCAACTTGACCGAAGGGCGACGACGCCTCAAACTCAGAGAGCTTCAAAACATCCAACTCCATACCTCGGCTATCAGCACCGAGCTTCCGAGCCGAGGGGACGAGGAACCGACCCTCGTATATGGAGAAAAATTCTTCCGAGGCTGAATCACCGTCAGATCTCTCCAAAATTCGTGTCAAGACACGATGGACGGTTCAGATTGCGCCACGCTCACAAAACGACAAAATAACATTTTCTCGTGATCTGAACCCCGTCCTCGTGATTCACACAATGATGGACGCTCCAGATCTGACCACGTGTATCTTCCGAGCTCCTGGCCACCGGCCCGCCTAGCCGAGCTACCGAACAGCCTGGCTAAGCAGCCGAGCCACTGGACCGGAGGGAAACGACGCCTCAAATCCAGAAGGCTTCAAAACATCCAACTCCATACCTTGGCAATCAGCACCGAGCTTCCGAGCCGAGGGGACGAGGAACCGACCCTCGTATATGGAGAAAAAATCTGCCGACCCTCCTTAGCCGTTGGATCTTGTCAAAAAACGCGCTCATCATGATGGACGGCTCAGATCTTGCCACGTCCACTAAACGACAAGATAGCATTTTTTGGGGGTTCGCGCTGAGATGGACGTTCAGGATCACGCCACGTGGTTTGGCTGATTCCGAGCTACGTGCCGATCCGCCGAACCGAGGGGACGAGGAACCGACCCTCGTATATGGAGAAAAAATCTACCGACCCTCCTTGGCCGTTGGATCTTGTCAAAAAACGCGTTTGTCATGATGGACGGCTTAGATCTTGCCACGTTCACTAAACGACAAGATAGCGTTCAGGCTCACGCCACGTGGTTCGGCTGATTCCGAGCTATGTGCCGATCTGCCGAGCTGAGGGGACGAGGAACCGACCCTCGTATATGGAAAAAAAAATCTGCCGACCCTTCTCAGCCGTTGGATCTAGTCAAAAAACGCGCTCGTCATGATGGATGGCTCAGATCTTGCCATGTTCACTAAACGACAAGATAGCATTTTTTGGGGATACGCGCTGAGATGGACGTCCAGGATCACGCCACGTAGTTCGGCTGATTCTGAGCCATGTGCCGACCCGCCGAGCCGAAGGACGAGGAACCGACCCTCGTATCCGAAGAAACTATCTACCGAGGAGCGCGGATCGTCTGATCGCCCAGAAAATTGCGCTCGACGCTGATCAAGGGCCCAGATTGCGCCACGCCATAAATTGGTATTAAAAATTAGTTTTCATTTATTTAAATCGTTTTGTTTACTTAAAAATTGCGAAAAATTACTAAAAATTTGGAAAAATTAACTAAAAATTCTAGAAAATAATTACAAATCCGGGGGAACATTTTTGAGCTCCTGAACGAGCAATTATGACCTAGAATATGTTGTCAAGATCCCCGAACGACGAGTTAACACATCGCAAAATTAAATAAATAATCCGAAAAAGTAGATAAAAATCACCAAATATCCAGAGAAGCTCAGGAACAACCCAAAATTCCACCAACTTGGAAAATGACCACACTACCTCCTTCAAGATTCAGAGCCTCCCATTTGGACCCCGATACAACTCCACTAGCCATTAAAACAGTGAAACTACTCCTCAAAGGCTGATCAAGCTCAGTCTTCGGGGGTGGGGGGCTCGTGATATGGCTAAAAATAGGGTTAAATCGGAATCGTCCAGATCAGACGCGAATCTTGAAGAGCAGGGGTAAAACGGTAATTTCGCCTACTAAAAGATCTGAAGCGGGTACTGGCTCTCTTCCCCAAAGATCCAACAACCCACGAACGGGTCCACCTCAACTGGGTGCGGGTTTTAACCCACTTTGAATCCGGTCCAGAAAGGATAGAATTAGGATTTCTGATTAATACTAATCAACGGCCTTGATTCACATCTATCCTTTCACCAGGGGATTAGGGATTACATTCCTTATCTAACCACAGGGATTACATTCCTAATCTACTCCTAGCGGCGCCTATAAATACCCCCCATCCATCTCCATTAAGAGGTAATCAAGCTTTTTCCAGTCTTTGCGCTCTTTCATAATCATTTTCTGATTACTGACTTGAGCGTCGGAGGGTGCGTCGCCGGGAACAACCCCGGTGTCTCGCACTTTTTGCAGGTGTACGGCAGGAGCAAGCGTCAAACTCCGACGGAACATGTAACAGGTTTGCTATTCAGTTTTCCCAAGAATCCATAAATACTATCTGTTTGCCCCCACACCAGATTTAGCGGCAACAGATAGTATTGTTGGAAAAAGTCATTTCCTAATAGTCATCATTATTCATATCATCAAACTGGTATATTATTGTTATTTTTTTTGATGTGAACGGATAGAGTCGAAAGACTCCAGCCACAGCGAAAATATATTAATAACGAGTAAAACGTACATCAGAGGGTTTTACAAGTTGTAAAACAAAAAACAAAACGAGTACAGAGATTATCAATAAACTACAACCACTAAAGAAGATCGCTGCCACCCTCCCGACCGCCGCTGAAGGAACAGACGCGAACAGCAACCCCCTCGAGCCAGGGAAGCCAACTGAGCATCGGCTCCGCAAGAAACGATCAGAAGTGAAGACGATCCGAGCAGCCCCGAGAAAATGGAACACCATCAAAGCAGAACCAGAGTCCCAACGCCCTCATGAAGAGAGCCAAGAATGGAATAGTCACCAATGGCGAACAACAGAATACTCAATATCACCTAGCCTCCAAAAAACTAAACCGCAGGATAACAGAGGATAAAAAAGAAACCAAAACGAACACAAAGAGATTAAAAAATCCTACTGCTGCCCATCATCAGAAATAGATGGGAACAATATCGCTAGCCCGCAGGGACCAAACCCCCCAAAAAACACAGTAACAAGCTAGCACAAGATCACAAAACAACAGCAAACAGAACACAATCACAGAAACAATCCCCGGGCATTGTCATCGCTGCACCACAGCAGAGGAAAGAAGGAACACAAAATAGAGTAACAGAGGATAATACGTCTAGAAACAACAGAACGGATAACCAAGTACTAGCAGAAGCAACAAGGAAATCATAACAACAGAGCGCATAAACAACAAAGAAACAACAGCAGGTAGCATGAGGGTAAGGGGATAAAGCCGACAGCAGGAGAACCACCAAAAAAACCAGGGTCACCAGACCACCGGGGCCACAGAGGGCCAACAGCATCAAAAACACCAAGCGACTAGACAGCGATGCCCAAAGGGAACTGGCCCGAGCCAAACGTCACTCAAAACATCCTGTAGGGACCAGGACCAAACTAACCATCCTGCGATCAAGAGAAGCTAGTAAGAGAGAAAAAATATAGCATTAAGAGGTCAGGTGATAAAAGGCCATTAAAATGCATTAAGACACTGCAGTACCGAAAAAGACTCGAGTAAGCGAGAGTTGTTGAACAACTCACGATCCTTAGTCCGAGCATTGGAGGACCAAAACTTAAAGAAAAATAGGAACTCATCAATCAAGTGGGCGATAGAGGAAGCCCGATGAGAAAAGAGTCTACGGTTCCTCTCCGACCATACAAGCCAAATAATGATGTGAATGGAAAGCTGCCAACATTTGCGAAATCTAGGGGGGAGAGAAGGGACATTCCAAACAGCATCTAGGCTAAAAGGCAAAGCGAAATTTTCCCACGCAAGAGAGACCAATTTCCAAAGAGGGGAGATGAAAGAGCATCTCACAAAAAGATGGTTTAAATCTTCAGAAAACTCTGAGCACAAGGGGCAGAGTTGCCCCCACGCAAGATTGCGTTTGTTGAGGATCTCGACCGTCAGCAATTTATTGTGGATTGCGAGCCAAGTATTAATCTTAACCTTAAGGGGAGCACAAGAGTCCCAGACGAAAGATGCGGAGGAGGAGGTAGTACCACGGAAGTTAAGGAAGTTATAGAAGGATCTGACAGAAAAAATCCCAGAGGAGTTCCATCGCCAGGCGATCCCATCGTTAGGGTGCCACTCGATGTGAGAGAGAGCAGATATAAGCCCGCTCAATTCCGAGATCAAGACCGGGGGGAGCTCAGAAACAAAGGGAATAACCCAAATCCTATTGGAGTTGACCATCTGGAAGGAATCGCACACAGAAGCTTCAGGGAGAGAAGCAAAACGATAAAGATTGGGATGGGCAGAGGATAGTTTAATGTTTCCGAACCAGAGATCGTTCCAAAAGAGAGTACTAGAAACAGTAGAGCATTTATGGGAAATACCACAGTGGAAAGCATCCGCTGCTTTCCACACCCCTTTCCAGAAAGGAGAGGCAAATCTGTGAGTGGCGGAAGGTAAAGACCCCCAAGGAGAGTTCGAAGGATAATGGCCTTTGATGCACTGGGCCCATGGGAGGTGATTGAAGAGGTGGAATCTCCATAGCCACTTACCAAGCAGGGCTAAATTTTGATGCCTGAGGTTGAGGATACCTAGACCGCCGCTAGCCTTAGAGGAACAGGCCACTTTCCAATTGCATAGATGCGACCCAATTTTGAAACCGAAGGATCCGGACCAGAAAAAGTTGCTCCTGATTTGATCCAATCTTTTGATGACCCATGAAGGGAGAAAATAGAATGACATCAGATATAGGGGAATAGCCGAGAGGACAGAGTTGACCAGGATCAATCTGCCCCCTCGAGAAAGGCACTTTCCTGTCCAGACATTGAGCCTGGCTTCAATTTTGTCAATGATGGGGAACCAGTCCGATCTATGGAGTTTCCCCCATCTGAGAGGAATACCTAGATAGGTGATAGGGAAAGAGGCAATAGGACAGTTAAAGAAATGGGAGACTTCTGCCTGGCGGCTGGAGTCACCACCAAGCCAAGTCACCGAGGACTTTTGGAAATTGATGGACAGACCAGAGGCCAGCTCAAAGCAGTAGAGGAGGAGTTTCAGGTTACGCAAGGAAGAGTGATCAGGTTTGATAAAAATGATGGTGTCGTCTGCGTACTGCAGATTAAGAATACCGTCAAAACCATGAGTGCGGCCGAGACCTTCAATGACATGAGCTTCTCGAGCGTTACGCAAGAGCCTGCTGAAGACGTCAGCAACTAGAGAGAAGAGAAGAGAGGAGATAGGGTCCCCCTGACGGAGACCGCATTTGACCTTAAACTTATGACCTTCAGAGCCGTTAACAATGATGGAAGAGGTACCAGCCATAAGGCTGGCTTTAATCCAAGAGATCCATTTAGCACCAAAACCCCGATAAAGGAGAATATCGAAAAGAAAATCCCAGCTCACGTTGTCATAAGCTTTCTGAAAATCCAATTTAAGGAGAATGCCCTCCGCTTTGGAGTGATGGCAGTAAGAAATAATCTCTTGAGCCGAGGCCACACTATCAAGGATGAATCGGTCCTTAATAAAACCGGATTGGACCGGGTCAATAAGGGGCGATATAATCGAGCTGAGCCTCGTCGCGAGGACCTTCATAATATTATTGTTATTTTTAGCACGCAATTTAGCGCGATATTATTGTTATTTTTAGCACGCAATTTTCTATTTGTATATTAATATTTTGTTGATATCTATCAAGTATGACGGTTTGTCCAGTTAATCATGTTATCGCCGCCTTTTTATTATATCCATCTTGTTTCCATTTGATAGTATATTTTCACGGTACAAGCTAGTTCCTGCTCTAGTGTCTATTAGACTATGGTAGTTTCTTGATTTATATCATTCGCAAACAAATTCTTTAGTATGTATAATGTATTTTTTGTTGCTCTTAATGGATTCATTTACACAATATTCTATTTATTATTAGACTTTCATTATTTATTGTTGTTATGATTTTTTCTTCTTGAATTGACTAAGGTTGTACTGATTTAAGAAAGTCAGTTCCTAATAACATTACATTAACATGGTGTTCTGGATCTACATGTAAATATAATATTATTCCATTTTAACCATTTATCCTCAATGACAGTATTATTTTATGTACAATTGGATGTCTATTATTATAATAGTCCAAGTAGTAATATGGATTTTCTAATGGTATTAATTATGTTGTTTTTATATTTGTTTGTTTAATATGTGAATTAGTAGCTCCTGTATCTACCAGAGCTACTTATTTATTCCATTTTCCACAGTCATAATATTATATTTCTATTTTAAATTAGTTATTGTTTTGATTGTCTAATTTATTTATTATTGGTATTAATTCCAATGCTTGTTGTTTGTTTCTTATTGATAGTGATATCTTTCCGAATATTATTTGTGGTGCTTTTCCTTTTGTAATTTCTTTTGCTTTATTAAAGTCAAATTCTATATAACTTTGTATAGTCATTTCAGAGTTTTATCTAGCTGGTCTGTATCTTATAATTTCGCAGAATAGTGGTTTTATTTTAAAATTGTCTGTATTCCTGTTTTTTACTTCATGCTTACTAGTGAAAGCATAAATATTTCTTATTTGTATACTTATAACTTTGCTTTTCTCTATCATTTCTATTCCTGATAATCTGTGGTACATTACTAAACTTTTGTCCTTATTTTCTTCGGTCATACTTATAGAGAAATTAGGTTTTATTACAAATTTTATCTTTTGATACATTAAGTTTTCTTGTACTATTCCTATTAAGGTATCTTGTGTATTTGATATTATTCTATCATCCATTAGGTATATTTTCAGGGGTGTATTTATTCATTTCTTAAAATAAATTTTTATTATTATTTGCGCAGCTTCTAAATGTATGTGTCTTAATGTTTTTCTGATTTTCTCACTTATTTTATTCCATCTCTTATCTTATTATTTTTTCAGTTATCAATGAGATTTTGGCTTTTCATTGGACTTGTTCAATGTCTATATGTTGTTCATTATTCTTGGCTATGATGATGGTGTTCTTTTTCCTTTCAAATATTGGTAGTTTAAATATCTCTTTTGGATTTATATCTAATTTGGTTGCTCTTATTTTATCGTATTTATGTATGTCAATGCACACTCTTTCCCTTAATTACTTTTTCATTGTTTTCTTCTCTTTCTAATTGTTCTCTTATTTTTGTTATTTCTGTCATCAAATTAATTTCACATTCTTCTGTTTCACCTTCACGACTTCCATTATCTCCTTCCAGTACCATTATTTCTTCATCTTCTCTAATTTCTTATCACTCTTCCTCATATTCTATGTGTTCATAGTTTATGTTATTCATCTCTTCAATTTCTTTTATGTATTTTACATTTCTTTATTCATTATCTCAGGAAAATTTGGTGATATATGTCATACTTCTCTACATATATAATAATTACGTTTCTTTGGGTTTTTTGGATATTGTCTATTTTTATATATTCTTCTGAAGTATTTTTTATAGGGGTTTTATATTTCTCTTAATTTTTTTCTATATTTTGGTTTATATTTTTGAAATTTGTGTTTACTTCTCTTTGTATAATTATAGTTATTATTACATCCCCAATGATTTGGTTTTGCATCTTCACAACAAATTCTTTATTTATATGTTCTATAGTATTTCAATGTTGCTCTAGCTTATTGGCACACTTTATTTCTCTAATATTTTACAAATTGTGTTCTGTACCCTAAAGTATTTACTTATGGTTTTACTTTCTCTCTATGTATGCACTATATATGTTTATAGTCCATGAATCAGGTAGTTTTAGAAAAACTGAGTCCAAGATTGGACTCATTTCTTCTTTTGTATAATAACTATCTTGAAAATATTCTCGGAATTCACAAGCATAGTTATCAAAATAACACATATCACATATTTCTAAATTACTTAAACTCCACCTTGCTTGGTTCTTTTTGTATATAGTGTGTTTTACTCTTTTATCATAGACACTAAATTCTGTTCTTATTGCTATCTCGTAATTTGTAATTATTTTTTTTAGTCCTAAGGTTCATTGTGCTGAGTTTTCTTCTGTTCCTTTATCATCAATTGGTCTTGATTTTCTGATAGTATTTCTTTCTTCTTCCTTTAGTCAATTCCACCAATTTGCTACTACTCCTATAAAGGTTGTTTCTATAAATTTCTCAAATGAATTTCCTGAAAGGTTTTGTCTACATCCGACTATTAGTGAAGCCCTTACCTATTCTTCTATTGTTCTATCTACATCTTTTATGCAGTTTATAACTAGCCATTATCCATTGTCTGCTAATCATTTTTCGTAGTGTTCTGCATGTTCATATTTGGGGTTTCTTTTTCTTTCTCTCTTCCTAACTTATTATCTTTTGTGTTGTCATTTTTCATGGTAGGTGATAAGGCCTTTTGTTAGGTGCTGGCCTTAAGATTTCGTACATATCAGTTGGAATTTCAGTAGGTTTTGCTATAATCTTTTCTTTCTCTTGATCCATTTTTAGTTCTTCATTTGTTATCTAGATTTTTTAAGCCTTCCTCTACTTCATCTGAATTGAGATTTGCCATATTTCTAAAATATTTATATTAAGCTTTGTTATGGTTTCTAACTCCTTCATATATTCTTCCGTTATGCTTATTTCTTCTTATGTGTCTTCGGTTATATATCTACCTAGTTCTTTTATATTCTTATTTATGATTAATTTTTTTTTTTCTTATAGTTCCTACAAAGTCTGGACCATTGTAATATTCTTCTAACTCTTGAATGTTTATCATATAAATTTTTGATTTTATTTTTGAATTTAATATTTATATTTTTGGACTATTAACAATACTTAGCCTAATATTCTATATGTTAGTAGGTGTTGGTAATACCAACTTGCTTATTTGTTTCTATAATCTAATAACTTGTATGCTATTTTTTGTTGTATCTCTTTAGGTAGTTTTTGAGTGATCATATTTATTACTACTAAATATTTTAATATTTCCTTATTAGTTATATGCTTTCTTTCTAGTAGTTTGCTATCAACGTATGTTATTTGAATTTTATAAGATTTGTTAATCTTAATTTCTTTATTTTCTGTGAATTATCCAGTTTTTAAATGGGATAGTAAGTTATCTAAATTGTTAGTTTTAATATTGTGTAAATATCTCCAAAGATAGGGTTGTTTTTCTAAGTTCTTTTTAAATTGGCCTTTCTCCGCAAGTAATTTGGCTAGTGGCCCATATACGCAATTAACTTCTCAAATTGCCCTATATGTGAGAATCCCTCGATTTTTCTTCTCTATTTAAATATCAATAAGGCTAAATTTGAAAAACCCCCTTAAACTATTTTCTTTATGTAGAAACCTCAATGAACTTTTTTTTGTGTGCATAAAACCCCCTAAAGTATGTTTTCAAAAAACATTCCTGAAATATATTTTAAAAAAAACATATATAACTTTTCTGCTTGTATTTGATAATCCCATTTATCTTTGCAAGTCGGTTAAGAACATCATGCATCTTTCTCATTATTGCCAAAAAACCTCACCCAACTTTAACAGAAAGCTCACACCGTCTAAGTGAATTTTTTACAAATATATTTGAGTATGGTTTTCTGCGAATTCTTTTTTTTAGTGAGGTTTTCTACATAGGGATTTTCCCCCCCAAATTTCGCCTATCAATAATTCAATATAGTTGACTATAGTCTATAGTATACATTTTCAGGTACAACGGATGCTCATCATGTAAATAACCCATATTTTCATCCAAGTTTTAGTACTGCTGCAAACAAGTAATTCAGTACCTCCATTAGAAAAAACCGATTCGATATAAGAATTTCTTCATTCAGAAATCGAGTTGAGCAGTAGCTGAAGCCAAACCTTTATATTGATGGCAGATTCGCAGGTGTACAAAACAAACCAACTTCCAAGAGACATGCAAGGGCGAATAGAGAGCTTCTTGTTTCTTTTTAAATCCCCCTCCCCTCTTTGATAGGCGAATAAAAACGTTGATAGGTATTAAAATAGTCGGTCACTTCACAGTAGAGCTTTAATTACAAAGCTTGGAGAGTGTTTAGACAAGTTGGGTATGACCCTTCGTTTCTTTTTTGTTGTGTTGAAATTTTGGATTGATCAGCTATTCAACTTAGCAGCAGCAGAGGCGTAGCTGACACTGCTATCCCGCATGCTTTTGCACTGACTGGATTGCTCGTACCTCAGGAAACTGATCTTGACCTTTGTAGAGCAGTTCTTTAACATCTGCCGAGAAAACGTGAGAGATGACAATCTAGCGAGAGAAAACAAAACAGAGAGACAGTACAGAATAGCGAGAGAGAGCTTACGTGGAGGAAAACACTGATGGGATGGCGACCACAAATGGTGTTTTCGAATTCCTGGAGATAACGCTTAAATGCGACAGGGTCACCTGTCTCTATGATGTCCATACCCATGCGATCCAAGACCTCAATGGACTCGTGAATGGCACCATGCTTCTTCTCATAATATGTGTAGTTAAACCTACGACACCACAGAGAAAGGTAACGGTAAAAAGCCAGCTCAAGGAAACAATTGAACCTTTTCTTTATTTGGGAGTAGTTTTAGCATGAGAAGGATATGGAGGTGAACCCTCGACAATAAAATTAAACTTCAATAATATAAACTGGGATGGGGTTTAGACCAAGAAATTCGTACTCCGATAATAGATAACAGCATACCCAGATTTTTTGACCAGAACAGCATACTCAGATTAACCGATTCAATCTAACAAATTCAAAAGGCAAACCTATCAGTTTACTCGGTCTCGTCTTTTGAGCATGGTTGATAGTCTTTCAGACTATCAAAAGACTAGCTATCCATGCAAGAAGGATGACAGTCTTTCAGACTATTCAATTCTTATGAAATAACGAGTATATATCACCTTATTGAACTTTACTCGGTCAATTATATAACATTTACACCAAATAAATTATTCACTTAAAGTTCTAAAGTCGAAGGCACCAAGAACGGATAGGCCTAACACCTGTCACTGGTTGTCTTCCGGGTATTTCTGCTCATGCTACATTCCTGAAACAAGCAACCAGGGTTCCAAAACTCAGGATCAGGTATCAATCACCCTTTCTTTTACTAGCAACCCCAGGGTATCAGAAATATTGGTAGGCAAGATTCCAATCTAATATGCTTTGTTCCTATCAGCATTGGCCGTCATTGAAGCTTGAGAAAATGGTGTCTAGATGGGAGAATTGTACTTGAGATGTGCTTTAATTCATTTGATCCATACAGCAAATAAACTCAATGCAATATAAGCTTCAGGTTATAAATGATGTTTGTTCCATTGATCATGGTTAGATATAATTTATGCATAATATTTGACTACATTCTAGGCTTATATCAATCTAAGAATTATCTTAAAACGATGGTGTATATGTGAACCATGAAGGCATGAACATGCATGATTCTTGATAATATTAAGAATGTAAGATTGTAAAGATCGCTATTAATTAGGATAAGGACATTTGTTAATTATAAGTGAGGATCTAGTTAGTTAAAGTAGTAACTCCAGTCTATCAGCAATGATGGGTGCAGGTTAGGACAAATTCTGGATTTAGTTTGTTTTGTTTTGTTTTTTTGTGTCGTTGTTGTTTCAAACGGATTTAGTACCTTGATAAGCCTTGAGACAATTACAGCTAGCACAATTTATTACCTTGATTAGTTTGAGTACTGTAAAGATAACCCCATGAGTACTTTAAAGATAACCCCTTAAATCCTCTACTATGTGACCCTCTTCCTAATTGTTGAGGATAGAATGACTGCTTTCAGTCTGTACAGACATTTATGTGTTAAAGCATGTGTCTAAGAGGTAAGAACATAATTCACAGCATATGGGTTTAACAAGCTTAATCTCAGTGAAGAGTCACAGAAGACTTTAAAGAGTAGTAGAGTAGTCAAAGAATATATTGCTACCAAGAAGTAATTAATCTTTACTTGCACAGGGCCATGAAACATTATTGCAATTGCAATGATCCCACGACACACAACACAGATAATCTCATGTGGTTTTACATCTATGACAAGACAAACAACAGGACATGACATATTGTTACTGTGTTACATAATAATATGATAAGCAGTAGGATAGGAAATGATGAGCTGCACAATATCTAGGCTCCACATTAGTAGTTTCTAAGGTTACCCTTATTGTACCACCTTTCTACTTATATAAAAGCCCCCAAAACAACATACAAACCTCCACATATATTTTTCGGTGGAGCTTTATGGGAAAGCAATGTAACATCTACAATGACTAACACAATACGCAAACTAATTAAAGTAATAAATTTGGCAAAACCCAAATCTATTATGCTCTAGTTGGGGGAAATTGCACGAGGAAAGCAGGCAGAAATTACATAGAAAACAAAAGTAATGGCAACTCATCACATTGAAAATGCACACTTGATGAAATCAATGCACTTCTCTCCTGAAAGCAAGACAATTCAGGATACAAATTTATGATAGTCTACACAACTTTCACATGACTAACAAAACCAAAACCCACAACCGTTTTTAAACCCGTTTTCCCCCATAACTAATACCCATTTTGCCCTGATTAATACCTGTTTAGTCAAAAATCGGAGAGCATGTATTAGATCAACCGTTTTACCCTACAACTAAAGATGGGGTCAAATCCGTTTGGTCGAATGTTTAATCCCGTTTGTTCCCCTTTCTTTGGAACACCGGTAGACCAAGCTTCAATGACCATTTTTTTTAAATTTTATTTGACTACCAACTCTGACATGGAAAACTAAGGAAACTAAAATGGCCAACATACATCATGATTTGTTTCTTCAAATACTTATTTTTAAATAGGAATGAAACATATCACAAGTGTTTAATATGATTTGTTACTCAGTCCTAGGAATCTATAGATATAAAGTGGTAAACGTATCAATTTTAAGCAGAGAAGTTTAGATGTCATGATCAAAGACACCAATAATTATTGGGAAAAAAACTCTATCAAGTAGGCATACTAAACCTTATGATGATAGGTGAGCAACAACCCAACATTATAGAACAATGGTTTGTTCTTGTACACACAAAAATTTATGATATTCTAAACTACTTTAGGAAAATATATTAGTTCATTGAACGTGGATTAGATGCATTGATAACATGCGTCATACATATCGAGATGCATGCACACGAATAACGAGCATTAGAAAGCATAGAAGCTTAGGGAAGCGGAATCAACGTTCTAAATGCTGAGATACGGTTTGAAAATATGCAAAACAAGTACTTAAGGAAATTCTAACGCTGGCCACAAAGTAAATGCAAGAAGCATAAATTAATTTCAATGCCTTCCATAACGCAAACTATAAAGATATATTTTACATAAGTTTAATTGATAGATAAGTTGAGCAAGGGCACAAGTTCAGAAAAGGTAATAGAATACCTAGATCCCCAATGGCAGAAATCTGATGACACAGAGAAGAAGTTTGTAGGATCATCAACATACTTTGCCAGCAACTTTCCATACATAGCTTCATTTTCTGCATTAAGAGCGCCGACCAAGATCGGTACAATTTTTACTGGATACCTGCATTGTGAACTACATTATTTAGCAATTATTAGGCACAAAAACTTCTATTTGGAAGCCCGTGCAGTGTCGGACAAGTGGGTTTGACAAGACTAGCTATTTGTTGCTGTGTTGAATGACATCATGTATGTGCTTCTTTGATAAGCATTCATGAGAAATTATATCATTTGGATATTAGTGTATTATAAAAATTGGATTACCCTTGAAACACTTTGGCAAGGTATGGCAAGTGCATTTCCATACTATGTTCTGCTTCATCAACATGAAGATCCATGAATTCAAATTTACCCGTTGCCCGCAGCTCCTCATTAACTGTAGCCAAATACATAAAAAATATAACAGTTCTACTAAATTAAATTAATCAGATACTAATTCAAACAACCAAAAAGATTGAAACATATATCAGAATAACAAGCAAGGGAGCATCTACTTGGGTGTTATCAACCTTCCTGGAATGCACGCTTGCGAAATTGCAATTTCACAAAACAAATTCTCCTGAACCATATCTATGGAAAAAGACCATTAACATACCTTCCTCATCAATTGGCAAGTCACCCACAGGTGTACTGTAAATAGAAGTTCTGGTAAGAGCACATTTTGAAGTGTAATAGTGATGAGAGGGACCAAGAAGGAACACCCGGGAACTGAAACATTTTAGATCCATATAAAAGATAGATCAGATCATTTAGAATAATAAATTAAAACTACTGAACATATGCTGAGCTTGAATCCTATTTCAATGTTCGATATGAAGTTCAATTGATAGATTAAATTAAAAAGAAAAAGAATCATGACACAGTAGTTCCTGGCTTGGAAACTGCAAACAGTTCATCTGCAGAGCTAAGATATCTATATTTAAAAGAGTTCATTTCGACATGATAATTACATTATCACTCCATTGAACTGAAGATAATATATAACTTCAGTTGCATAACTAAAAAAATTTCAAAAAAAGAATCAAACTAGTGGGTGAACTCTATGAAGATGCCAGGTTATTAGTTGTAGATGTGTAAGCGTACAAACTTACAAAATTTCTACAGAAATAACAGATAAATGTTTAAAATGTCCACCATATTAACCACGGAAAAGAAAAAAAGAACTTCAGCAGTGAAAGTATCTATTTCGATGGCCTCGTAAGAGAGAGGGGGGGGGGTCCAATTAGATGTCTATAGACTTCAAAAAAGTCGATTGGTTCACTTTCTTTGCTAACCTAACCAAATCCTTTCAGAAAGAGAAAAATCTTCTTTGTCACATATGAAAAGACAGCAAGCGTCGTACGATTGAAGTGAGAAAGAATGGGGAGGAAGGGGTTTAATATGATGGATTTTCCGTTGCATTAGCTTTGGTTGACGTCAGTCCAATTCTGCAGGGTTGATGTCGAAATCACCCAACTGACTTGCAAGTAATGATTTTCATCTCCCAAAGTTCTCGTAAATAATGATCAAAATCACCACCTAGCTCCAGAAAAGTGTTCATACTTATCATCAGTTATGGTGATTTGAATATGGTATAAACAAGTCACAAGGAGTATTAGACTTTGCATATGAACCAGTGACGTGTTGAGTGTCAGATATCCATCACAGAACTATCTCAGAAATCTTCGTCATAAAAATGAAGCAAGTCTAGAATACTAAGGAGGTTTCATGGAATTACTTAATCACAGAAATCTTCATCATTAAAATGAAGCAATTCTGAAACACTTGACAGTTAGACCGTGGACTCTCAGCAGCAGCAACGGGAACTTACTTCATAGATAGAGGATGTTTCTCTGAAGATTGCCGGGATTAGTAGTCACAGCCAAGGTTGCAAAACACAGAGAATGGGGGGAAAAATGATAGGGCGGATTTCCAATCAATCCCTGTCTAATCCTGCCTCTTTCCCGTTTGTTCACCATCTGATCACTGTTTGTTTGAAACGGGTAGATGAACGTGTCCATCTAATTCCCATTTTTTAACACTGGTCCCAATGGTGGGAGCCAATATCAGAGAATCAAACATTGGTAACTATATCCTGAACAACGCCACCCACTGGGGCTTACAACACTGTTTATAAAGTGATGAAACTTTAAGCGCATGATATGACTAGCTGTTTTGAAGTTAGAAGTGGCATAGGAATTACAACTGTGAGTTCGTATATATGCTGCATGGTCCAACAGGCCAAAGTTCTAATGGATCCTTCAGACTTTCTTCTTTTTGTAAAGCTAGAGAGCAATGAGTTTAAGACAGCTACACAAAGCACAAATAGAAGATATCCTATGTGTTTTTGACATAATTATTTATTGGGTAACACCTTGTTTGGAAAGAAAGAAAGATTGCAAACCAGCAAGGCCTCGAGTTTCAATGAACAACTTATTTGGCTAGAAACAGTTCCACTTACAACAACATCTCTTCTTTTATTAAAAATCGATCATTTAAAACAGAACTAATGAAAATATCAGTCATTCAGGAAGATCCAACCCTAAGCCAACACAAATTACCCAATGACACAGCATAAACTATCAAAATTTACCAAATCATTAGACACAATATGATCTGTTTTGATCAAAAGAAGGCGAATACCTTTCTTCTGACCTAATAATACCAAAGAGACAATTGCAATTATTTCACAAGACTCCTAAAATCAAGTATTCTCTACACATGCCCAGCCCTAAAACCATTTAATCCCATGGTTTTTAATATTGGCCAATACACATGCCCAGCCCTAAAACCATTTAATCCCATGGTTTTTAATATTGGCCAATACTGAAAAGCAGTATCAGCATCTAATTGGTATTTTGCCTACCGATACTTCCAATACGTTTAAGATTACCAATACATGACAAGCCTATACTCTATCCAGACAGCAAGTATGGAACCATGTTCAATTCTCTATTGATCTGCGAGTCAGCATTAAGCTTCCTCAACATGATCCCAAAGAAATTTCTATATCAAATTTTACTTTTCCATACATCATCTTAGTACATAATTAGTTTACCTTCTCAGGCAATATGAGTTGTTGACTGTACGTGAAAATGGAAGGGCAATCTGCCCCGAGAATTTCAGAATTTTGTTGCAATATTTCAAAATGTCAAAGTAAAATTTAGAGCAAGTGTAATTTGCTTCTTTGAACTGGTTGAACTTGAATCCTATATGTCAAAAATTATAAATTATTAATTCATTATGTTGCCAACTCAATATCAACTAACACCATCGCATTTTTCTCTTAGTCAACTTAGTCGTCGAGTAGACTGTAGGCAATGAATTGTTACAAATACAAGGCCCCCATATTCTCTTCAGCTGGAACATAAGCCTACCAGTTCTTCCATGGCAAGTTTAATTTCTTTTACGCCCAATGAATCAAAAACTTTATTAGCACGTTCAAGAAAATTTAAAAGTTGCTAAGTTTTGTCCAGTTTCATAGTCACTAAAGCAAAATAAACCTATTTTTTCTGATAGATGATTGTGGTGAATATCTTCAGACACAAAATTTCTCCTTAATATTTAGACATGATGGAAAATCACTTTGAGTTTAGTTCATAAAAATTATAATAGGCAAAACAATTTGTTAGAATATAAATATTAAAACCCTCACCATTACCACAACTTCAAAGTTTTAGCTTAGTAGCGGGGGCTTTCACATGGTATCAGAGCAACCCAGGTTCGAATCCCACTGTTTACGCAATTTAATTGCGGATTTAAAAAAAATAATACCGCTGCGTATAATCCAGGTATTGGCCCAAAAAGATGGCCCTCAACCTGCAGGTGCGTGTTAGAATATAAATATTAAAACCCTCACCCTTACCACAACTTCAAAGTTTTAGCTTAGTAGAGGGGGCTTTCACACAATTACTGCCCAAATAATAGCAAATCAGAGTGTGGTTGGCGTATGGAAATCGGTGTGAATGGAATATTTTGTTGAATCTTGTGTAATATTTAAACTATCCACTACTATATTCGAATTGTTAGGATTTGCTCCATTGCATGTAGTATGCGGATTTTTGCCGAAGCTCGACACTGTGTATAAACCACTATTCAAATTCCCATGGTTCTTCACGATTACTAGGCTCATAAATTTAACAACAGTTTGTATAATACACGACAGCTAAGAAGACGACCTCAAAGTGATGGAACAATAACAAACTTGGTAATAAACCATTTAAAGGAATAGAAACAGTTGGCTCACATAGTGGTTGGATCTATGTTGCCAAATGCATATGCTGCTGCTCTCCCTGAATACGAGTAGCCGGCATGCCTGTAAATTTTTTATTTTTATTTTTTATAGTGCAACAAAATTGTTACCATAGAAATGATACAGTACTTACACAAAAGTGCAATAAGAAAGATACATGCTTTTTAATGTCGTAAGACTTACGGAGCGATAACGCCTCTGACATCTGGAGATTTAGCCAGACCAGCAGCTCTGAGCCACCCCTCAAGTTCCTCGTCCAATTTCTTGGCTGTTTGAAAGAGTTTATTTATTATGCAAATTTAACCAAAAAAATCTCCAAATTTCAAACTTTAAGCATAAATCGCTGCTAACTTTACCAATCCACTTCACCTTCCAACTCCCCACGCCATTAAAAGCTCCTAAAAATTCCAACTTGACCAACTCATCTAATCGATCAACAATAACAGGATCGAAAGACTCACCGTTGCTAGTGTACCACGATCCAGCGTGCGATGCCCGTCTGATTTTCTCCATATTCAGTAATTTAGAGAGAGAGAGAGAGTAAACCCTAGATTTTAAGCGAGGGAGTTTGAGAAGGGGTGGTGGGGGGGGGGGGGGGGGGAGGTGGATGGATCAGGATAGGGTATAGTGTAACGCGGAGCAACTTATATGGTATGCTGTTTCGGAAGGCGAACATCAAAATTCTCAAAACTAGTATAATGCACGTGCGACGTTTTTTTAAAAAATATGTATTATACACGTGCGTTGCACGTGGAAAAAATGTGGAGGGAATAAAAAGAACAAAAAAATCTCCGTATTAAACACGTGCGTTGCACGTGGGGAAAATGGGAAGGGGGATTGAAAAGGACAAAAAAAAAAATCTACCAACACGTGCGCTGCACGTGTTGACACACACACACTAAGAAATAATAAAAACTAGTATTATACGCGTGCTTTGCACGTGGGAATTTTTTTTTTTAGGGGGAAATGAAAAGGGGAAAAAAAATTACGTGATTTGAACGTGGGGGAATTTTTTTTGGTGGGGGAATGAAAAGAGCAAAACAAAAAAAAAATGCCAACACGTGCGTTGCACGGATTAGGTTAAGGACTAAGGCCTTCTCCCATTATAGTAGTAGAGATTTGTTTATTTGTTTACAACCCCAATTCTCCCATTAACATAGTAGAGAAGTAGAGATAAATAAATAAATAAAATTTATATGGACCAGGGTGCTTGGACCAGTTTGCCTTACTCACCACCTGATTTGCTTTGAAATGTGTGTTTTTTGTGAATCATTTGGTTGACACGGTCTTTAAAGCAGATCGAGTGGTGGGATCTTTTTTGCCAAATTATTTTGGTGTTTGCTTCACGTGTTGTGAAAAGGGTAAAAGGACACGTGGGTGGTTACGGATGAGTTGCAAAAGCTGTCTTATGTTTGGAATTTGTAGCGAGTTTGGATCTGAGCCGTCAGTTGATGACATTCTGTGCGTTGAAAGCACGCTGCTTATATTTAGGATTATTCTCACTTCGGGCCGGCCCGTTAATGAAGCCCATCCAGCATAAATTTAATATATGCATTGGAAAAAAGAGTCCCTCATTCTTTGTTCATATCATATGATTTATCGATTATCATAAGAGCATCGGTAGTTCGTTGGCTAAATTTTCAAAATTTAAAAAATTTGGCCAAAATATGCTTCAATCGATTTTTCTAAATATTCAAAATTTGGATTTGAGGGGAACAATACTCTTCTATATTTGAAAAGAGATAAGGGAATTCCCAAATTACTGCAATCAAAAGATGATCTTGCGTCTGTCTAAAAATTTAATCTTTTTTTTTCTTGGACGCAAAATGATCTTGTGTCCGATCAATTTTATTTTATTTTAAAAAAAAATTGTCGGACGGATCAATTTTTTAAAAAAATAAAAAATAAAAAATAAAAAAATATCGTCGGACTCAAGATGATCATTGTCCGATCAATACTTATAAAAAAAATTGTCGGACGTAAGATGATCTTGTGTCCAATCAGAATTTTTTTAAAAAAAATTTATCAGGGACGCAAGATGATCCCTCGTCCCGTATATTTGTTCATTAAAAAAATTATAAATTTAAAACGGGATTCTAAACTATCTCAGAAATCCTCTGTAATTTTTTTTTTCTACCCTTTTCATTCCCCCAATTTTTTCCACGTGCACAGCACGTGTATAATCCTAGTATCCTCTAAAAGCTCAAACATGTGGGGTCTCTATTGGTTGTATCTCCCAGAGACATGTGCCCCCTTGTATATCAGTCTGTATCGTATAACATGCAAGGACGATAGGGTGTCACGGTTACTCGATATAATCATCAAGTTGGCGATCCGAAAAGTTCACTATGTACGCATGAAATGCAAACATGATGTGTTAACCTCGAAGTAGCCAATTGAAAAGACAGTAAATGCCCCAATTAGAAATTACTTGCCTATGCAAAATCAGAGATCACATAGATTCCATTGAGCATATTTCATTGGAATCAGAAGCATCGCTGTCAGTACTACTGGTGGACACTTACTCGATTCCTCATGCGTGAACGGTAGAGGTACGCACGATTATTTTTTTTTTTTTGGAGGGAAAAGGTGGAATAAGACCACCCTGTTTCATTAATAAGAAATTAACAGAACAACCCCAGCATGCTGGAGCAAGTTACAACCTACAGACAGAAAAAAAACATGAAGCGATATGACCAGTACATATAATCAGCTCTCACTCTAACCTACG